>NWSH02000535.1:12445281-12471692 GCA_002382865.2 Heliothis virescens
AACTGGTCGTGTGGCGTTCGAAATTTGTCCAAGGAGAGTTTGTCTTGGCAAACGATTAGGCTCCATACGTTGCACATGCCCCAGCCAGCGCAATCTTCTTTGCTTAAGAAGTGCTGTAATGCTCGGCATGCTCGCGATACTAAGCACCTTCTCGTTTGTAACTCGATCCTTCCAAGAAATATCCAGTATCCGCCGGAGACAGCGCATATGAAAGTTATTTAACTTTCGCTCCTGCTTGACATACGATGTCCAGGTCTCCGCGCCGTATAGGAGTATGGACAAGATGCAGGTATGATAAATAATCATCTTAGTCTTCGTAGTGAGATATTTGTTGTGCCATACTCTTGCGCTTAGCTTCCCGAACATCGTAGAGGCTTTGCCGATGCGGCTGTTTATTTCAGCGTCAAGGCAAAGGTTGTTCGAGACTGTGGATCCAAGGTAGCAGAACTTGTCAACAACTTCCAGTGGTGAGCCATCCAATGAGATTGTGTGTTAATAACGTAGCAGCTGGCAAATCTCACAGTATCGATATATTTTAAAGTTGGAGCGTCAATAGCCAGCGGCAATCGCGAACTCAAATTGAACCGGCCAACTATTCTAGCGCAACTCATTCTTAAAGCAAGCACGTTTAGCTTGCCTAGAGGGCTAAAAGCAACATTTATTAAAAGCGCGCTACAAGTTGTTTGTGTTTTTTTTCGACTTGCCACTCCACTAAGAAGGAAAGTTGGGTTAAGACTGTTAATTAGTTCTGTAATGGTATATTAAATAGTGTTTGTTGTAGCTTTTATTGTATTCTAGATGTAGGTACCATTTGTAGAAAAAGTAATGCTTGGAGAAAGAAAACGGATAGAACCGTACCTACATAGTTGTTAGGCCCAGAAGTGTCGAATTACCGCGTAATTCAATAACATATCTATTAATCGATTTGGTTACTAGACAGGAATTTAATATTACTTGTATGGGGCTAATGACAAAATTTAATCTCTAGTAAGCTCATCAACAGAAAGATAGACGGCTATTAGTGATTCCACAGAAATTAATAAAAATAATCCTGAAAATACTTATTATGGTGAACGCACTTCTACGGAAGTGGGTCGCACCGAAGACACCGTTTCCATTCTTCATACAATTGTGATATGCAACTGTCAGCCATGCCAAATCGTACATGTCCTCACATGTACGTGGTATCATGCTGTGAATTATACCTAAAATCCATTTATTTTAGTGCGTTTGGATCTGATAAATAGGCGTCCAACAACGCAAAACGTTTTGAAAGGCAAAATAAATGCATTTACTATTTTAAATCAGAATACACTTTTCTGCTGAAGGAAAATAAATCCTAAGTATGTTACTTACGACAGTATTAATGAAAGTTACGTGATGATGAATAGCTAATAATAACTAATAGTTTTTAGCCCTTAATATAATTCCAAATTAAATTGACTTGTAAACATCATTAGTGTCATGCAAATTAATTGTCCGTACGTTAATTAACTAGTTCTCGTTAATTACGAGTATGCATTGTTCATGTTGCAAGGGTATCAGTTTCTCAGTCATTTGAAGACAAAAGGATATAATGTAGGTACAGACAACAGCACATCAAGTTACCACAATCTGTCAAAGTTTTGCGACAGATTTTCGACCTTATCACAATAGTGGAAGGTTAACGTTCGATTGGCAAAATTTGATAGATTCGTAAACGTTGACCTGCTTTCGTCTGTACCATAATTGTAAAAGACATAATAAATACGAGGAGTATTATATAAAAATTAATGAATAGATCCAATTTTTTTCGAAGCCATTGACAAAGATTTACTAAAACCAAGCCTATAAATAAACCATCAACTGAACACAAGTGCGAATTTAGAATACCCCGAATAAAAAAAAGAATAACGTTTAGTTTACGCTAATCCCAAAATAGATTGTTATACCAAACAAGTAGCTTACAACACGATGTAATTTGCTTAAAAATTCTAAAAGTAAACTTACTAAGACGCAAAGCTTAAGATCTTTTTTTGCGAATGCTCCTCAAATGTCAGTTTTATAACTAAAGCCTTTATATCTTCACAAAAAGTTAGTTAGCCACCTTCTTTATCGGTGAAACGTCGTACCTTACTACTAAAGAATGACACTCATTTATTACAATGTTCTAGTTTCAATTTAATTTTCTTTTCTAAAAGAATTGCTTATCTAAAAAGATTAAGGAGAATTTATTATTAAAATGTGCACGGATTTTCTTGATGTAAGGGCGAACTATTTTGGATAGTGATGTCTTGACTTAAAATCATTTTTCAAAGTTGAAAGATACTATTGATAAAGCAAAGAAGGTAACTTGTGTTTATGCGCTGGACTTGCATAATAGTCTTTCTGGTTTCAGGTTTTTCTGAGTGACAACGTTCAGTTCGTACGGCCATTGTGCGTGTGGACAAGTGACAGCAAACTGACAGCTACTGGTGCAAACGATACTGCTTGGAACTGCGTGACAGATTTTTTCCACTTGAAACATGTCGTGCATATTTATGTGCTCGGTTTTGCTACAAGCTACAAAAATCCGCCAGTGTGAAAGCGCTGTCTCAGGGTTAAGTTTATTAGATTAATATCTGCTACTACTAGTTATGTCTACCGAGCTGATAATACCATAAAAAAATATATCCCCATTATAAATAATTCTGACGAGGCGAACACGATAAATACCCAACTCATAAAAACTTCCTCCCATAAATTCCGGGCAAAAAATCTCTTTTTTATTTTGTCACTCCTTAAATTGTTTTCCAGTGATTCAGTTCAGAGACATAAACAACTATGAATAAAATACCTCCCAGGATATCCAATATCTATTTTTAGTTCAGGTTCAGCAGCTATTGATCTACAGCTCCCACTAGTCATTATTGGGAATTATTTATTAGCGGCTTCGATTCCCGAGAGCGTCCCTGCGCTAAATGGGATATCGGATGGCCGTGATAGCAAACACGGGTCTACGATAGGCTTGAATGTGTGTTTGTGTGTTTATAGAGCGGGAGATGCATGATTTAGGATTAGTTTTGTGGTGAAATCTTTGGTCAGTATATCGTCGCATTCGTGAAGTATTTTTATCAATCTTAAAAAGTCACGAAAACGCTTGGCTGTCATAAGATTCAACTCAGCTGTTTCTGGGTTTGGTTTCAGGATTAAATGGTTTTATTATCCTTAGTATGGTATTTGTTAAAATTAGCAACTAGCTCATTACTATCCTCTACTTAGAGTAAAAGACCTGCATTAAAAACCTCCTCCTTTTTTGGAAATTGGTTACAATTAACGGTGTCTTTCTTGAAATATATCACTACCAAACTACCAGCTTTACCGGTTTCCCCTGGGATATCACAAGCTCCAAATTAATAATAGTGCAGATATTTTCCTTGGTATCAGCGCGAACAACCTTGTCATTACAGATCATTATTTATTAGTAGTAGCGTCAGGGGACGTCATTCCCGACCTAAATGGAATATCAAATAGGTTCGTTCGCTCCCGCAAATATAGGCGCAAGTGTTTGTTGGATCAGTATGCTGTTTGTACGATGAACTGTATTTGTTCCAGTCGGTGAATATTTGTTAAACACGATTTGTGTTAGCTACTTGTGTTTTGGAATAGGATTTTTTAGCTGAAAAAGGCTATTCTGATTAATAACGCTTTTTTTTTATTTGATGAACCTCTGTGCAAAATTTTTATTTTTATAGGTTCACGTCCATGAATCAGGACTTTGATTTTTATATGTATAGAGTTTCTATGACTAAAACCCAGCGTGCTTTTTACTTACTATACCACCAGACTATTAATTGTCCCACTGTAGGGAATAGGCCTCTTTCGCTCTTTTGAGCCTTAATCACCAGGCTTGCTCAAGGCGCATCTTGAACATGGCTGACCTGGAATCAATGTTGCACATTTGTATTTGAAAGCCAAGTTTCCTAACTACCACCACGACTCACGTGTTACTACTGCACTATTTTTATAAGACAAAATATTTAAACGAATATGGAATTTGAAGTTTGCATTTGCGAGATTCATCTCGCGAACTCACGGGTATTCCCTGAAGCGTATCGGTTCATACTTCTCCAGCTAAGCGTACTGTTCCAGGTAACTTTACAGCATAAATTGGTATAAACAGCTATCGTTACCTCACGTATGCAAGGCAGGTCAGGAGTAGAAGGTTCGAGTCATATTGTTCTTCATTTTTATGCGTTGTTTTTATTTTTCTGTTATTTGCTTAAAACCTTTTTTTTTCGCAGATGTTTTATTATATTATATTATGAAAATATTAGCAATTGCCAGGGGTAAAAGTAGACTATGTCCTTTCTTAAGTTCTAGCTAGCTCGCTAGTTCGCTAGCTAGTTCTAGTTAGCTAGCTAGGTTTCAGAGCGACAGACAGACGGAGTTACTCTGAATTGATTACTGACTAATATCGTGAAAATTACGCGAGAAGTGAAATAATTCACTATTTCAATGATTCTTCTTTTATGTCTTCTATTATAACTATCGAACAGACACCTATTTATTTTTTTAAGATATCTCATTCTCTTTGCTCTGTGGTTGACTTCAATCCTTAAAGTATTAAAATAAACTTAATGGTGATATTTCTGTTTATTGCTAGTCATTGTCTAACAAAGTGACTTTAACTAACATTGAAAGCAAAGGGGTAATTAAAGCGTTAGATCGGAGAAGTTAGGTAACTTTAGTTAATTGTTCCTTACCCACAAGTATTTCGCATTCGTTTACTATGTATGATACTTTTTATTGTGACATAGAATGTTGAATGGCCATTGTGTCCTTTGGCAATTATAAAGATTTTTTTACGATAAATAAATAGATGTAAAATTGTGTGCGTGTAAAGGAAAAATAATATTATAAAACACACGCCCATAAACCCTATCTCTAAGGTTGTGTTTAGTATTTTATAGTCTAAGAGTTTTATTAATATAATATTAGTTTATCGGCCTTCGAAAAATTAAATGAAACGTACATTGAAACTGATTAAAAATCAAAGCTGCGTAAATTAATCAACCTGCATGAGGCCATCGTTTCCAAAAGAACAGAATTACCAACAATAGAATTTCATATTTGATTGAAGTCAAAGGCTTGAAGAACTTTGATATTTCGGAAGCTGGTACACATTTCTTTGTTTTCAAAAATTCTAGCTTGGAACAGCACAATCAATCGTCAATTCACGTTGAATTTCTCGTGATGACGTCATAGACGCATCCCGTTACCACGCGAATAGTCACGAGGTGAATTCTGCATCGAGTTTACAATCGATGCATCGATACTACTCGCTACATTTATTTTTAACAGCCCTAGTGAAATCCAGTACGAATGCAGTTTCCTGAAGTGTTGTCGGTATGAAACGTAAAATCGAGTGACGAAATTTAGACTGGATTTGATATGTTTGTTGAAATTGGTATGCAGTAATATTGGGACATCTCGATTTTATTGTTGGTGAATATTTGAAATCGAATTCGAAGGAAGTTGCTCCGCTCAGTTACGTTAGATTTGCTTGGTTGGCCTTTGTGTTTGTATCTCTTAAAATTAACAAAGGCTGACTGAATCTTGCATGCACTATTTAAGTTTTATCTTTCAGCCTTACTTCTAGGGTAGGAAATTATAAAGCATGAGGTCAATTTTTCGGTCAATTAAACGTATATAACTACTTCATTCTCCTAATCGTTATACAGTAGGCATCTTTCAATCCTTGTACATGTACAGAGTGCCACTTTTAGACCCATAAAAAAATTACATACATTCTGAAGTCAAATAGTTAACAGCGAATCCAGTCCCCTCAGTACAATCTATATAGTACCTACATAAAGTATTAGGCGTGAATCTCAAGCTTAGTGAATATTTTGATAAACATATCTTACTTACACCATCAACTTAATACCACATACCTTTAGTACACATTGCGACACAGTAACCGCGAATTTACCTAATTAAATTACCTAAGAATTTCCTTAACGAGATGCGTGAACAACCTTCTCAGGTAGTCAAACTAAGAAGACTTTTAGTAGTGTATAGTACTTGTATATGGTAAAGGTGTGTTTATACCAAACTAACAAACAACTGGGGCTTGAATACGAAAATGTTTAACCGACTTTAAACAGTTTTTTGTCGTCACAACTTGACATACTTATAATAAAATCCTTTAATGTAAACATACGCAAAGAATTCTTTCTTTCTTCTCTCGAGAATTTTTAGCTGAACAGTTTATTAGTTTGCTTGCCTAGCCTTTTCCCAACTACGTTGGGGTCGGCTTCCAGTCTAACAGGATGCAGCTGAGAACCAGTGTTTTACATGGAGCGACTGCTTGTCTGACCTCCACAAACCCAGTTACCCGGGCAACCTGCGCACCCCTTAGTAAGACTGGTTGTCAGATTTTCTGGCTTCTGACTACCTGTTACGACTGCCAAAGATGTTCAAAGGACAGCCGGGACCCACCATTTTGCTTGAACGCTCTAATCTCTAGAAATGCTGTTGCAATTTGAAAAAAAAATTAAGGACCTATAGACTGCTTTTTACTTGTATACGAAGTAGTTCGCACAAGATGCGAGTGAAACAGCTGACAAAAGTAATAGATAGGCAGGGAGAGAACGAGTATTTGCACATTTAGTATAAACGCACCATAATATTTGAACATGGAATATCTTCGTCGAATAATTTTGCTTTGATGGTCTTTATGAATAGCCCGGCCACTTTGATTTCTGTCGCTATCTGACATATTTGTATAAGTATTACCAAGTCCCTACATGTGTGTTCCCTTTGGCAAAGTTGTGAGGAAGTATTGAATATACATAAATAATATCCTGTTGCTCTCCTTAGAGGGTTTGACTGAGGTATATGTAGGTAAATGTAAACATCGGTAGTAATTTTAGTTTTGTTTGTCTGTTTTTTGTAGATAATCTAATAATTAAAGCTCTGACGAGAAAAAAAGTGATTAATGACCTATTGTTAACGAATTGATCAAATATCCAACTGTTTGTCAGTACTAGCAATAAAATGTAATTACAAAAAAATAGATTCAAACAACCGACGCTAAACCACAGTAAACTAACCGAATTTAATTAATTCCGAATAACAAATTGGACGCAAAATAGAACGCTCAAAACATTCGCAAAATGATCGAACCGGCCAGAGTAACAACTCGTTAAAATATCGCCGGATAAAAAAAAAACATGTTTATTTCTGTTTGTACAGCTCTATATCGTAAATTAAATTGAGGCCCATAAACGTTCAGCGTATCCGAACGGAAAGCGAAATTGTGCTAAAAATATTATAGACCGGGAGCCCCGGAGTGCGTCATAAAAATAATCTTAGTGACTGAGATGTTTACGCCAGACGTCAGTGTTGGGATGTTTTCGGTTTCATTTTGAAAATGTTTTTACTGATATAGGTGATTTCGGGGATAGATACTGAAATAAATCCGTCGAATGAAAGTTTTTGCGGAGGATTCCGAGAATAATCACGCGAAGTAGGCGCGTTACTTTTTGTAATATCTTTTTTTATTTTACTAAGATTTGTTTTCCCTTTTTCTGCTGAACGTTCTCCAGATATTTTACCTATATAAATATAACGGAATATATATTACGCGACAGTTTAAAGATTATCGAAATTTTATAATCAGAATATTTAAAATCAATAAATAAGTCTTAGCAAAATAAATAAATGAAAAATAAATCTTTAGCACTGTCTACTGAACTATAGTGTACTTGCTTCCATTTGACGTTTTAATTGATTGACTGCCGAGGGCCTTGTTACCCGGCCGGTTAATTACTTAAATTACTTTGAAATAAAATAAAAAAAACTGCATTTGCCAGAGAGCTTTATTACCAATTTGGTACATTTTAATGTCGTTTCTCACTTTGACGATGGCTTTATGTGAATTTAATTCAGTTACTGCGTTTTTAAAGTGGGTAAGTGATAGTATTGGAAGCCATTTTTACTAATTTGCATCGACACTAGCTGTCACAGTTACATCAGCGTACTGGTAGTATATTCTCATCACCCGGATACAAAGTGGTCTACATTTTTTTTCAAGCTCTAGCTAGACTGTCTGTTCATCAAATAGGTACCCCTTCGGCACGACAGACAGACAGAGTTACTTTTGCCTTTATAAAATTGGTAAGGATTTACCGATCAATTCTCCTTTATAACTCCGAATTTTATCGAACAAAGATTGTTCCTCATTGAATGTTTTTAGCATATCAATTCTACACTACTCACAAAAATTTAAGGATATTTTTTCATGGACGATTTTCTTATGGGATTTTCAAGAAGCTGTATCTCCAAGGAAAATGATCGTACAGCAAAAAAAAATCCAGGAAATTATAGATTCAAGATTCTAGTTTTCAGATATATCCATGATTCTTTTTTTAAATCACTAGTTTTGGAATAACACTAAAGAAATCAAGGAAAGAAAAAAATTGCAGATTTTCTTTCAACTTTAGAAAGCTACAAGTTCATAAAAAAATTTTTTTTCTTTATGTCACTCCAAAGCTTGTTTTGAAAATTTTATGCGCTTTCATTTGATGTAACCGGTTAGTTTATACGATGATTTTCCAAGGAATTATTGTCAATCAAAGCAAAAACGATCTCGTTCTCTTTGTTTATCAATAACTCTGTAAATAATGATCGAATAGAAAATCTAAGCAAAGTTTTGAAATCTACACAAAATTTGCAATAAGAAACCATGAATAGATACTGGCAGTACTACTTTTTTTGGAGAAATATCTTCGTTCGAAAAAAGGTCAAAGAATGACATATTGAAGGATATTTGGAATACTTGCTGTAACTTTTGATGCGATGGGTGAACGAAGGATATCGGAGTTAATTTTTTAACATTAAGATATCCTGGAATAGCCCTGAGAAATTCAAACCACTGCGATTTGTTTTTCTTGATGTTCGGAGGCTTTAAACTTTCAGCTATCGCAAAAAATGACAATTCTGAACGATTAACAATTCATACCGATTTTTCCAGTAAAATCATTTTTTTTTTACTCCATAATCTTTATTAATTCGATCAAAATAGAAAATTAATCGAGAAGAAGATTTTTTATAAAAAAAGAAATTGTAAGTAAAAAAAAAACTCAACAACTTTTTTTTTAATTTGTCTACATTTTTTGCCCGTAAACGAGCACAGTAAGAAATAATTTCTATCAAAATTCATCTTTTCACGTGCCTCGTCGGAGTTATGCAACAAATGTGACTCGCGTACTTACTCCTTTTCAGAAGGGATAAAAGTTAATTAAGAAAAATCATTGCAAAAAAACTGAATATTTGTAACGAGAATTCCTTATTTGATGAAATAAATTAAAATTTTAGAGTAAAACTTAATTTAATTGGAAAAATCAGTATGAATCGGAAAATTGATCGGAATTGAATTTTTTTGCGATAGCTGAAAGTTTAAAGCCTCCGAACATCAAGAAAAACAAATCGCAGTGGTTTGAATTTCTCAGGGATATTCCGGGATATCTTAATGTTAAAAAATTAACTCCGATATCCTTCGTTCACCCATCGCATCAAAAGTTACAGCAAGTATTCCAAATATCCTTCAATATGTCATTCTTTGACCTTTTTTCGAACGAAGATATTTCTCCAAAAAAAGTAGTACTGCCAGTATCTATTCATGGTTTCTTATTGCAAATTTTGTGTAGATTTCAAAACTCTGCTTAGATTTTCTATTCGATCATTATTTACAGAGTTATTAATAAACAAAGAGAACGAGATCGTTTTTGCTTTGATTGACAATAATTCCTTGGAAAATCATCGTACAAACTAACCGGTTACATCAAATGAAAGCGCATAAAATTTTCAAAAAAAGCTTTGGAGTGAGATAAAGAAAAAAAAATTTTTTATGAACTTGTAGCTTTCCAAAGTTGATAGAAAATCTGTAATTTTTTTCTTTCCTTGATTTCTTTAGTGTTATTCCAAAACTAGTGATTTAAAAAAAGAATCATGGATATATCTGAAAACTAGAATCTTGAATCTATAATTTCCTGGATTTTTTTTTGCTGTACAATCATTTTCCTTGGAGATACAGCTTCTTGAAAATCCCATAAGAAAATCGTCCATGAAAAAATATCCTTAAATTTTTGTGAGTAGTGTATAATAACAAAGAGGCCTACAAGAAAAGGTCCGCGAACGTATTAAATAAGCTGTATTTTTTCCTCTACTAACTTTTTAATATCGAAATAAAAAGATATTTATGATACGCGGTGACTTTACCAAGTTTTTTATAACTTCAAGTCGTCATTCGAATATGAAATTACTTTTTGTTGCGATATTATTTTGACATAGAATGGTACTTCGTGAAATAATAATTGGAAGAGAAAAATAATTTCCGAACGGTGAAAGTTAGATTTTCATTGGGTCTTAATTAATTCTCGAAGTCGATCGTTTTTTGTAAGATTTTTTTCCTTACTTAGGCTTGATTTCATTTGTTCACATAATAATGGTACCTTCTGAGCGAACTGAAATCATCTGACACCTCTTGAAAGTTCCTGTAGGTAATTACTAATTAAAAAAAATTTAGTATCAAAATTACATTGATACTTTACTATCTAATAAGAGCAGTAAAGATATGTTTATGATTAGAAAATCGAATTGTTTCGTATAACTTCTTTGTTCTCAATGCAAAATTACTGATTAACACTGCAAGTAATGAATATAAAATCTAATCACTACGTTGGTGATCGTAAAAGAAATCGAATGAAAAGATAGTCCATTCTATAGTTGCTGACTTCGCTTCAACAACATGAAACTTAACAATTTCGTTCAGTTTGGTTAAGTTTAATTAGTTCTGAGTTCAGGTGGCGAGTTTTTAAGCTATGCAAAACGCTGACATTATTGAAATTAAGACCAATTAGTTTGTATTTAATATTCTGCTTTAAAAAAGTTTAATGGAGTATAAAAATGAAGATTGTTATTTTAACTACGGTTATTTTGTTTGCTTAAAAGAAATTGCTCTTTTTAATTGAGAATGTTTAAAGTTTAGCTGACTACTTTCTTTTAGTATTTATAATATAAAATATCTTGCAATGTCTTTTGAGTGTTTTTCATACTGATCCTAGTAGTTTATTTGGTTGAATCATTGAGGAATCTTATAAATTAAATTTACATTTACAAAAATGTAGTTCTGCATTCATTTTAAATTTTAAGCCGAATACCTTCATCTATACTAATATTATAAAGCTGAAGAGTTTGTTTGTTTGAACGCGCTAATCTCAGGAATCACTATTCCGATTTGAAAAATGATTTCAGTGTTAGTAGCCTATAGCCTTTCTTAATAAATGGGCTATCCATTTATTGAGAAGGGCTATAGGCTACTTTTTATCCGGGTGCGCCGAGTAGTTCCCACGGGACGCGGGTGAAACCACTGGCAGAAGCTAGCAACAATATAAAAAAAGCAACTTAAGTAAACTTCAAACTGTTGCTATCTACAAAAACTACACATATCCTTGTTGAAGAAATACCAAAACACGCAGAGCAGCTGTGTTGCCAATGTTTAAATTACTTCGTACATTGTGCGGTTTTAAAACAAGGGATTGTTGTGTTTTAATGTATTTTTCTTCACGGTCCATGAGTAAACAGACACGGCCTTTTGCAGTTGCAATTAGTCCGATGCGAGCATGCATATGATGCATCGTTTGCACGATAAAAGTGCTCTTTGTTTTATTTTTCTATTCAAGTCTGTAAATAGAAGACTAACGGTTAGTTTTAAAGGTTCCAGATAAAGTTATAGATAGCTGTTTAGCCTATACCCTTCCTCGATAAATGGACTACCTACCTACACTGAAAGAATTTTTCAAATTAGGGCCAGCAGTTCCTGAAAAATGCACTAAAAATCCTCCTTCCGGAGTGCAAGTGCAACCCGATGTTTTTTTTAATAATGCTGTTTTAAATTAGCCAGGATTATTCCTTAACGTGATTGTCTCTATTCGTTTCCTTCAGTTACCTACCATATCCGCAAGTTTTATTTATGAATTGATATAAACTAAATAGTGAGGATATTAGCGGTAGAAATCATTTTTGGGATCCGATTTCCCCGTACCCACAGCGTGTATTTAGCGTAGAATCCTCTTTGTTAAACAATAAGGTAATTGCCCATAATCTAGATGACTAATCAAACATCTATGACAAAACTGACACAACGAATCAAAATGTCATAATAACATGCCCAAAATTCTTGTAAATTAAAATTCCAAGTAAAGTGTTTTGAATACAAAATTTTAAATTACAGAACGTTGAGAAATAAAAATTGCGTCCATGACTTCGGAACAAAATGTATGTTTGCACGTCCGTTAGGCCTTTGAATCATGTGGAAGTGCAGTTCAGAAGGAAAGCTCTTCGAGATGCATGTATTTGTATAGGTTGGCTAAAACTTGTAAGTATATACCTCGTTGGTCTAGCTGTTGTATAGCGTGACTGCTGTGCACGTCTCGGGTTCGATTCCTGGGTCCGGCCGAAATCACTTTGTAGGTTTTGGAAACTTTCACAAAGCAGCCCGCAGAGTTTTAGAGTTGCACGTTAATTTCGGTCCTGAATGTCAATCGTGACGGATTCCGTCCCATTTTGCTATGAGAGTCATGGAATAAAGAGTGCACCTATATTTGCGCAAATGCTTGTGCACTGTAATATGTCCTGTGCAGCCGGCGGATCTCATAATCTTTTTCTTGACGAGTTGATGGCAATCAATCGTTAATTTTAGAGGCCCAGTAATTTACCACGCACACGTGTCAGTGCATTATCCCTACTAATATTATAAATGCGAAAGTAACTTTGTCTATCTGTCTGTTACGCTTTCACGCCTAAACCAGATTTTGCCCTGAGACCCTGAGGAACAACATAGGCTACTTTCTATCTGGGTACGGGAAATAATTTCCTCGGGAAGCGGGCGAAGCCGCTGGCAGAAGTTAGTCTCCTTACATGAGAACAGAAATCGCGGCCGACGGTCAGCGAGGACGCCATTATCTTTATTTCTTTTCTATATATATATTTCATCGTACTATCTTCTTTTTCAGTTGTCCATGTTTTGTTATATAGGCTTATATGTATTGGTATTAGTAAACAGCAAAGGAAGATGGTCAAATATAATTCAAGTAATGCTTCTAGCAATTATTCCATTTCAAATTATAAATGGAATACTATTATTCTTAGGAGCTCTTGAGGTACGTGTTTAAGTTTAAAATTAAGTGTTGTTTCATTGCTTAGTAACATTATGGTATTTTGTTTTTTGATTAGAACTATTATAGAATATACATCAATCAAACAGTCTACCAGTACACACCATCATTACCTGTCTAGCTTTTTTCCAACTACTTGAAGTCAGCTTACGTCATAACTGCATTCAGTTGAGTACTACCTATCTGAACACTTCAACCCAGAATCGGGGCCCTTAGACTGGTTGTCATACTTTCTGGCTTCTGTCAATGTTTTTGAAATACTGGCGACCTTCCAAAACACGGAGGAACTCGGAATCCATTCATTGACCAACCGCGCCAAGCCCACTTTAACATTATAATCGATCGCTAGCTATACTTAGCCACGAGCTCCCCCACCAGTACTTGACTAAAACCTCCACTAGTGATTAAAATCCCTTTATCCAAAACCATGAATAGACAAAATGTGTTTCCAAATAGAATCGAACAATACGCACTTCTAACCACCTTGACAATGTACAATCCACATCGATATTTCGAGCGGCGCAAAATTTTGCTCGTTTTATTTTGCCAAAGAATCCAAAAGGAAGCTTTTGACAATAAAACCGAACGATTCTGTCATCGTACTCAAGATCAACAAAAGACATTTAAGGGATTCCGATTTTATCATAAACCTACCTTTAGATCCCCGCTTTGGGCTCGTAGGAACACAAAAGGAAATATGTGCGTAAGTTTTCTTTGAGAAACTTCAATTTGCCTTCGGCATACACTCGTTAACAATACAATATCAACATCAGTGGTTATCTTAAAATATCTTTGAAATCTCTATTTGGATTTGGGATCGAAGATATAGAATAAGGAGTTTTAGATGACCTTCTGTTGTAGATGTAACCTTTTGTTTATTTTTGGATTTTCGTTGGCGTATTTTATAAATGTTCTTGGAAGAGTATACTTCTTTAATATTTTAACCTTTACTTAGAGGACCTATGTTTTTCTTTTGTGATCCTTGAAGAGCTTATTGTTTTGAGTTATTATTGTGAAAAGTTAGGTAAGTTAGCTTAAAATGATCTCATAAAAAAACTGAAAAACCAGATTCATAATGTATCAAGTGACATAACAATCAAATAGGTATAGTTAAGTCAAAATTTCATGTATATCATTGGTTGACAGTACCTACTAATTGCCATTGATCATCTAGATGGTATGCCATAGAGGTGGTCAAATTACACAAATTTTGCCGAAACGAATCACTAGGTGATAAGTATAACTTGTTTGAATAGAGTGCAATAAATCCTGTAGTATAGTATAACTAATAATATTTTTGTTTCAGATCAAAATATTGGCCTTAGAATTAGCACTTTGGCTGTGTGTGGGTATAGCCGCGTACAACAGTGTCCTGGGCCTGATTGGAGGAATTTATTTCATACGCACCGGTTTCCTTACAATGCACTTTTTGCTGTCACTCATTTTTGCGATTCTATCCTTGAGTATATTTAGTAAGTTCTACTACTACCACATTATACTGTACTATACCACTGAGCTATTTATAACCGCATGTTCAAGAAAAAAATGGTTTTACGAGACATTTGAACCCTATATAGAAAAACTCTACAACAATCGGTGACGGACAGTAATCGGATGATCCTCCTCTTCTAAAGTGGATAATGAGCTTTACACTCGTGCTTTTCTCCCAATAAATTCGCAATGCAACACTTTATTCCTTAGATCAATTAGACCAAAAATGTTAATGATCTTCACAACTTTTTTATTTTTTCCAGCCGTATTTTGCCACGACGTGATAGTAATATACACATTTAGAGCATTGGTGCAAGGCCCCCCTCCGAACCCGCCGTCACCTGAATCTATCGTACCCATACCGGCAATAGCGTCCGCGTGATACATTTGGTGTCTTCAGAGTAAATCGTTGCAATTATGTACCATTGGTTTTTTGTTAATAATATTCAAATCTTATTTGACGTGGTTTTTCTTCCCTAGCTGTTGTGTGGTTAGAGCTTTCTCATCGGCGAAATGGCGCAGCACGTTTGGGCGTCAGTACTCAAATCGGTAGTTGACAATTATTTACGCTTGCAATTCTTGCACGTATTGGCAACAATATCTGTTAGTGTGGAAGCGCTCTAAGAAGGATATTTGGAATAGGGAAGAGATCAACTATTATCCTATTGACATGCGGTTCTAAAATGTCATGATTAAAATGGGTACATTGCCGTCCTACTGGAACAGGTACGACGAAGACTGGCTAGACGACTTCGAAAAGGCCTCAATAACGTAAAGCAGGAAAGGCTTCGATTAAGTAACACGTCTTCACCCGTGGATCACCCGCGTTACACTTGTGATAAATGCGGCAAAAAATCTCGCGCAGCTATTGGCCTATTCAACCATAAAAAAGAATCTAACTTAGATGCCCTATGGCAGATAATTCCTTTAATGAACCTAAACAATAAGCACATCTTAAAACCAAAGCTACGACAAAATCGTAATAAAAATAGTAATTAAACTCGGGAATAATGAAGAGAAATAATATTAACCGCTTAAAAGACTGTTCTTCGTACATTTTTTATTAACTTTATGAAAAAGTACGAACTTTTAAACCAGTATTATTGCTTCCCTCACAAAGCCTGTAAACAGTTAAATTATGCTGGGTGATAGCAACTTCGTAAATTACTTTTATAAAGGGGATGGGAACGTATTTCTGGGTACTCAGCTTTATAAACACCCTTTAGCCTAAATAAAGGTACATTGTGTATACAATGTCAATGAAAATATTATTAAAAGAAAGTAAAGGATAGATTGTAATTAAAGTACGATAAAATAACGGTTTAAAATTAAGCAAGGGTCAGTTACGATGAATATTTATAATAATGGAATTTTTCGGAATGAAGATGCTTTTCCTGTTGCTGCGTACGCACGTGTATCTCGTATATTCAAGAAGTTATCTAAATGGTTAGATATAGTTTCTTTGTTGACTGGATATTGCCATGTCATTAATAGATGTGATGCTTGATACATAATTATATTTAGATATATGCCTGATTTACTTAAATACGAGTGAATTGAATAACAAGCAGCTGCAACTAATTAATCCAATAAATGATGATAAAGAACTGTTCATAAATGACTGACGTTGTAAATTTGTTAGCATGCTGAATAGAAGAAACTTATTAATGACTGCCAGTAATGGAGCACCAAAGTACCTGAACTTCTAAACTCAATCCAAGTCTGAATTAACCTTACATAATTCACAATTCAAGCGAATTAATTATTCTTAAATAGAGTCTAGACGACTTAGGATTGACATCAAAGAAACCTGCAAAGTACGTTTGTAACGAAAATTAAATAATCCCAATAAGTTTGAAAGTACATTTTTAAAGCGATATTTAAAATACCAATAATCAAATTAATTGATTTTGTGTTATTAACCGTAACATATAAATTGGTTTTCGTTATGAACAAAGTTGATCATTATCGTTAGCTTCGAATTCAATTAACTAATCTTTCATTGGTATTTCTTTTGTATCTTCAATTTTGCAAATGTAAATTGTATCAATTAATTGAGAATCAAAAGTTTCTTTTGGACGTTTTTGTTGAGAAACTTTCTTTTTGCCGAGTTCAGGCTCATTGTCGTGAATTAAATAAGTTTATTGTCTAAAGTTTGTAATGAATAAGCAATGCAGGCGCTGTTCGCTTTTCAGCAGATTTGTGATCAAGGACAAAAACAATTGCGAGCTTTTTTGGAATTCTGGCTGTTGTTTAAGGATTGTTTGGTAAGCATACACAATTCATCAGATTTTTCACGTGCATAGGCAGAAAATATATAAGATGACATATTTTTGTAGCTACCTATATTAAGACAATTTTGAAGGGGGGTGATTTTCCTTAAATTCCGAATCAATATTTTATGACTGTGAAAGCGATTCTGTCTGGCTGTTACGCTTTCATACCAGAACTGGATCAATCTTAATGAAATTTGATACACAGATAGTCTAGAGTCTGAAGACATCTAATTTCATCTATAGGTTGTGTATCCTTCAGATTGCGAGTAAAATCGTGGGAAAAAGCAAAAAGTAGAAACAAAAATAAATATAGATACAGTTACAACAAACAAAGTAATAACTTAAAGCAATAGAGTAACCGGACCATACACAGTAGCTGAAATAAAAAAATACACAAACCCAGTTTCCATCTGAGTACAACTAGAGCCAGTTAACATAGCGGTTGTCGTACATTGCAGCTAAACTTTTCTCATTATTCACAGAGCACTACAAGAAGCATACAACACCGTTAAGAATTTACATCAAGAGCTGACTTACATAAGTTGTAATTAAACATGAGTAGGACCTTAAGATTTATAGCAATAAGGTCGTAGTTTGTGTGGTGGTTGACGTGAATTTTGATAGGAGTGAAGACGATTATCAAAGATGAAAGTGGTCAAAAATGCCAGATATTTCTGAATAGTAATAAATACCTGAAGATACCGCATCTTTTGGGCTATCCTCAACACCGGAGGAATTGCAAATATAAGAGCATGCTCTTCTCTTGAAGTTTTGAAGGTCATTGGTTTTAAAAAACTTTAGACAACAGTTTTGGACTGCTTTCTCTTGCAGCACTTACATAATATGCTATTGATCGACCACTGATCATTCACTCCTTAAAAAACTGTATCTATTTTGCTAAGTATGAGGTTTAATTTCGACTTATAAACTCAGGACATAATATTACCATACAAAATTCAATGACAATATGTTATAAAGTCAAACCATTGCGCACAATGAACGTACAACTATAGAGTAGCCACGGCTGTCATCTTGGTAGACCTCTGTAATATGACCGACCACATCCCATTTGCCTTCAATCAATAATTACCTACCTATCAGGTCTCCTACATAACTCATACGAGCAATCAAGTAAGATTAATATAGAAGTCCCATTTAGTCTATAAACTACTAGGGCTTGTTAGGTGATTAAACCTGCAGCTCACTCGACAAGAAGAATAAGCCTATAAAATATATTTAAATCTCGTTTTCTCCCTAAAATGGGTCTGCATTACGAGTAAACTATTATAGCTAATTACAGGGTACCCACCTACCTCGACCTCCATGCTAAATTAAGCACATCTCAATAAGTTCAGTATTTTGAATATGCTCCTATGATATGAAGCTATACAGTGACACGCCCTGAACTGGGTTATGTAAATAAGGACAAACATGTTTTGTTAGTATATGAAGCTGTAATAAATAAAAGGTCGATGGTAAACCAACATTGCTACTATAAGGACGAAGTTACAATGGACTGGACCTTCTGTCTCTATATATATGTTTTCGTTACGGTCATCTTAAAGTTCTCACAAGACAACTTAAAATACTTAATCAAATTAAAGATGAAACTATTTCAAAGCAGAAACGTCTTTTCGCTTCAAGCTGTAGGTCGCCTAACTTTTGAACCCGATAATATCAAGATAACAACTTATAAAGTTACATCTAATTAAAATATTTACGCGATAGTAGACTTTAGACACTTAATTATAAAGATAATAATCGGTTACATAGTTCTGTCAGTTCTTACGATCAGATATTTGGCGCTTGATATGCGAAATTTCAATTTATAGTTTGAATTGGATCGTTGGTTGACGTCAGTAGGTCCTTACCTGATATATTGCGTCCTATGTGAGCGATTAGGAGCGGTGCGATGCGACGGCGACGCGAGAAAACAAACAGAAGTGGCTCACGTGACGCCGCACATACGTCGATTCTTAATAACTAGCCGGTCAAAAGTCAAATTTTAAAAATGGCGGAAGGTTAAAAATCAATCTGTCACACAGATAAAGGACAGTACTAGTAGCAATAATGTACTATTTTAAACTTCCAACTTGTCAACATACTCATGAGAGGATAGTTCAAAGCTAAGCGTCTTATTCACTGTGAACAGCTCGTTATCCGCGCTCTCAAAGTTAACGTCGAACAAAGTGAAATTATGTTGTGTATACCAAATCTTCTGATTTTTTTATGATGGAATCTTACAATTAAGGTAATAACTAATATCTATTAATATATTGAAACGATGGAAAACGTTTTTTTATACTATTTGTAGAGCATTAAAGATAGGCAGTTTATTAAAGAAAAAAAATAGTTTGTTTTGATATTCATTAGACCTTTTGTTATATTATCGCCTCTTATCGCGTAATTATTTTAATGGTATTGCATTCTGTATGTATTTGAGTAAATAATGTCGTTTAAATTAGGTGCGGATAGCTGCGGATGAAAAAGTTATCGAGTTTTATATGGATGTAGAAGACAGAACAAAAAATATATATTTTTTTCCAAACGTAATGAAGTGCGGTTTTTCGTTGTTTAGAGGCACTTGGTACCTTGGGTATAAAAATAGTAACACGGAAATATCTTTACGACCAAATGTAAAAAAAAAAAAAATACCTAATTTGGAAGAAAAATTTAATTACTTAGAAAATCACTAGTTAGCCCGTTATGGCGATACGCCAGATAATTTAAGGTGTTTGAAACACAGTTTTGCGTAGTTTAAATCGTCCATGAAAGAAAAATTGTTAAACTGGAAACTATCTCAAATAATCATGAAATATATTCGAGGAATACGCCATGGAAACTGTGAAATTGTTTGTCGACCTATATGGATGGCATCCGATTAGCCTTACCATGCATGAAATATTAATTCATGGTTCGGTTATAATCAAAATGCCCTATTACCTATTGGCCAGCTGTCAGAAGAGGCAGCCAGCAGAGGCTGGGAGAAGCATTTTCGTTTATTTTCATTTATACCGCGAAAACTGCGCGTGAAAGTTCTCGAGAAAGGAACGCTATGTTGATATATGCAATAGGTAGATTATTATTGACTTCGGATCCACTTTTATGTGTAAATAAGCAAACAGAAAAACGATCTAACTAAGATCATTTTGCCCTGAAACAATTGAGATGTTGCTACTAGCTAATCCGAATGAATCTTATATTTCAGATACAACAAATAAAGATATATGAAATAAATAAAAGAATTATTGTGTTGTAAGAATGTTTTGAATTTTTTTTATTATTATCATTATGTCGAAAAGAATAATGGAATATAATCTTGCTTTTTTTGTTTTTTTCTTTTATAATTTTTTTTTTACTTTTTTTGGCAAGAAAACATGAATATTACAAAAATAATCAATTTTCATTAAAATATATGACTAAAGTTCAGAATGCAAGTATAAAATAATTTTGACCGTCTAAATCCTTTAAATCGACCTATGTGCGCCGTACCGTCAACGGCGTCAACGTGCGGCACGGCATACATCCTTTAATTCGCTTCGAATCGTTTCGCATACGCGTTTGTCTTGAAGTATCTACGCAGGATGCAGCCTTATAAACTAAAAGGCCGCTGAGGGTACTTTACTACGTATGAAATTCGTAGAATGTATTTAGGTCAGTACCTGCCTTATATTAATGGTTATGTCACCTGGGTAACCTTTGCTCATATTACATACTGAGACAACTAGATCTAGCTAGAGGATATTTTTGTCCATATAAATAGGTAAACTTTTCTCGTTATAAGCAGTAAGTCGATAAAATTAACAAAAGTTAGTGTAGAACGATTGATAAGTTAAAATGCGTAAGAAAAAAGTCTAAAATCTCTCATTTTTCCTTTGCAGAAACTGTTTAAGACATTCCTTGCAATAATATCAGTGATGTTCTACGACTTTTTTTCAATCAGTGATTAACATTAGAAAAGAAAAACAATCAAATATAGATTCACCAAAATGACAAAATACCAACACGTCCAAATTCCCATTTTATTCCTCATCAGCAGAGCATAGAAACAAGTGACGATCATTACCATCCATTCACGACCACTATAATATAAACAAAAGCACCACACACCAGTGTAATAGGGGATATACACATAAAATTCTATTCGTTTCCGATAAGCAAAATGTCTATGAGTTTGTAAGCAATTCAGCATTCTTGACGCTCGGGGAATATTTTGCCTCCAAATTATGGTGCGTACGTAATGGATGATGTTTTCGAAATAATGCTGAAAATAAAAGAAAAATATTGGAGACTAGCCGTTCAATGCGGTTTCACGCGCATCTAGAGGGATTTACTGCATGAATTTTATGCTTTACCTTTTGGTGCAGCCCAAATTGTTTTTTGACTAATCAAGCGCATCCCGAGAAATCTTCATCCCGAACCCGCATAAAACATAGCCCATGTTCAGCGCAAAGAACGTAGCTTCATAATAGTGACAGAATTATTCAAATCGGTTCTGTAGATCCAGAGTCTATTCGTTACAAACAAACAAACAACGACATCTGTCCTCTTTATATATAAGTATAGATAACATTTTAATTAAAAATTATACTTCCTCATACATTATTTTACAATGAATTATTTCCAGTTCTCAGAACTACGGAGTATGTATGTAGTTGACAAACGAGAAGCAACGTAAATTATAATTATTCACCACTTTGACCACGTTTACCACCAAACTGGTTGTGACGGTCAGATTCGACATTAATACCTTAAATATTTTGGTCATTTTCAAAACATGCCCGTTAAGTTTACTAATGAAATATTAGCTGATTGAAGCAATTTTTTTTCATTAAATCAGTATACACCGTGTTCCTGAGGTTATACATTAACTTCGGCATGTTATTCATTCCATTCAATTGACCATATTTTGCTATGGCCACTATTAGAAATTCCAATAAAAAAAAATATACAAACTTAATGCTTAGATAAAATTTATCTAATATGAATTACTCTTTATACCTACCTCTTTGATAGTTTTGTCTGCACAAAGTGGCAACATCTCACAAATAAAGACTTTCTTAAAGCAGAAGATAATTAAATTGGTTAAACTTAAATTACTAATAACTTAAAAACTATGCCATTGAAACTACTACTTCTTTTGTACGAAATGTTTAACAAGTGCTATAGAAGTATTATTCAAAATTAATGCATATCCTCAGGAACACGGTGTATTAACTGAAGAAGAAACATCCATTTAGGATCCATTGACAACTTTTCTTTCTACAAACTATCATCGTACATTAAAATATTGTTACAATTTTACGAGTATTACATACGGACCAACCACAGGGGGCAACAATGATGGCAACTATAAAAATAACTGGCAATTCTCCATAATGTGCACTCACCTTAAACGATCCGTTCTAGAAACTAATATAAACTGGGGTTTACGGACCGTTACGGTTAGGCCACATTACAAACTTCTAATAGGACAGCTTGAGCCATCTTTACTTAAAGTTAAAAATATAATTTGAAACTAGGTTGATTCTAGATAATGGATAAAAGAGTGCTTTGAAAAAATGAAAAGTTGTCGTTCGCACACACCTTTACCAGACCTCATTCCTTTTTTTGGTGGAAAATCATCAAATTAAAGATCCCTCTCGCTATGGGTGCAGCATGAGGGAGTGTCAGACTCTTACTGACTAACACCTACAGTGTTCCTTCTGGACCGTTTTGTGTACCTGGGCCACGATAACTCTTTCGAACGATCTCATAGCCCTAGCAGGAGTTCGGTGTCATCTTGGGATTGGTAGTTGTCACGGGGTCGCTTTGTTCTCTCGGAGTAAGTATGAAAGAAAAACTATAATTTGGTATTTATTGTATAAAGTTGTAACTTTTATCAAGGGCAATAACGCTTGAATAACTTGGAAAAGTTAATATCATATCATATAAAATTAAACAGTCTTGGTTGTATGTATAACTTTCAGTAAAAATAGATACCACGTTTTTCTCTTTAGGTTCCAAAAAAAGTGTAATTGCTTTATTATTTTGCTATTATACATTTTTTCAAGAACAGCATGAAACAGTTAAACATGAATCAGGCTATTTGATATTCAGCGCAGTGCTTTTCATTACCGTTACAAGGTTCTATCTAAGGATAGGATTACTGAATACCGTGGATGCGCTCGATTTTAGGTGCCTGTGATTGCTTAGCAAGAACATTTTACAATAACGACTTTTCAATGGGATTTTACGTATAAAAATACCGTCTATTTTCTGCTAACGTCAAAGCAATCGCTCATTCTAATTCTAACATGATTCATTTCTTTGCCTTGCGTCCTGCGTGGGTGAATATGTGGTGTGAAACTCATGCTGTGTAAGTATGTAAATGTTAATAAATAGAGAGGCATAGGTATCGAATTGATTGACGAATTGAAAACTGTGAATTGCCATCATCACCTCAGCCATAGGCAATCTACGGCCGAACTTGGCTCTCCCCTCTGTAATTTCAAATGGACCACTGGGTGCGGCCTTTTTCCAGCTAATATCCGACCACCTACTTGGTGGCAGTCGATATGTAAGTCCGTGGTCTCCACTAATTCTTATGAATACCTACTAGCTTTTTAGGCTATTAAAAATACACGAATTTAAAATGAGGCCGCAGGAAACAGCTAGTTAACACATAAATACTCTTCCTATTGGCGCTCAAAGTAAGTCATTAACAAAGATAAGTACAATAACATCTGTTAGCAAAGTCATAACATTACGCTTCAGTCTTAGAGCACTTAATCAACCGGACTCACCCTGGGCACAAAAATATCTATGCGAAAAAGTCTGGCAATTTACGCGCAGCAACGCAATGCAACAATATAGTGATAGCTCACTCATGTATTTTCACACGCACACGACGAAATTGACAAATAAAAGTATAAACACAGGTCATCATCTGCCTAGCCTTTTTCCAACTATGTTGGGGTCGGTTTCCAGTCTAACCGGATGCAGCTGAGAACCAGTGTTTTACATGGAACGACTGCCTATCTTACCTCCACAACCCGATACCCATTGGTAAGACTGGTTGTAAGACTTTCTGGCTTCTGACTACCCGTAACGACTGCCAAAGATGGTCAAATGACAGCCGGGACCCACCAGTTTATCGTGCCTTCCGAAACACCGAAGATCGTCTCCTGTTGGTTAAATTTCTCTAAAGCTTTGACCACTGATTCGCTTGCCAATCGTATTTATGGTAATACGCGAACGAAATTGTTCATTACGTCAGGAAATGCGGATAATGTTTAACAACAATGGACGTTTGGGGAATCTCGCTGTTGTGAATTTAATCTGGTTTAGAGTAAGCGTATTATTACTTATGTAGCGATTTATATTTCTTACTAGCTATTTCCCACGGTTTCAACCGCGTTCCGTGGAAATTTCTTCCCTTACCCAGATAAGGCTTATGTCCCCCGATAAAGTCTGACTTCCCCAATGAAACATTTTTTTAAATCGGTACCTACTGTAGTTTCGGAATTTTCAGTGTACAAACAAAAAAGAAATTGGTTTCCGTATCAAAACGTATGGAACCCTTCGTGCCCGAGTTCAACTCATACTTGGCCAGATTTTTAATATTAGCATAAATACAGAAGATTTTTGCGTATTTTATTATTTACGCCTTGGTAAGCACTGTTGTCCAAATGGTAAAGAATTTTAATGTTTTTACTTTGTTTTAACAAAACCCATTCTTGGCAGTCGGGTAAAAAAAAGTTACGTGTATATCAGACGATCATTAATATTCTTCAAATTACTATTAAACAATATTGGTACCACGAGTACTAAAGAGCTGACCTTTACGTCGAAGTTGGAAAGACTGAGTCTCCAGAAACACTCATACATATTCAAACCACAGCAGTATTTCATAGCTTAAACTCTTAAGCACTTAACATAAATATTGTTAAAGAGAAATATTATTTGGCAGCTGAGAAGGGTGAAAGTTATTTATTATTTAAGAAAACTTTTTTTAATTTTAAATGAACAAGAACGTCTCCCACCTGGGTATCTAACTATTTAAATATAAAAATGTTTTTCTACATATCATAAGTTTGTCAGCTACGACGGCTGTTTCTAAGTCAGCTGCGCAGGACATATTGTAACTAGTGCACAAGCATTTGCGCAGACACAGGTGCACTCTCTATTCATTCATTCTCATAGTCCGACAGCAATGGGACAGCAATATGACTCGACTGGGCAGAGATCCGGGGCAGAATCGACACGTTGCATGCTTCTTCAATGCACGGTTACATCAATCAATATCCAGGGTGCTTTCTGTATGTTTTAGGACCCATAATGTTATGTCGGCCTGACCCGAAAATCAAGATCCCTTCCAGAGTAGTCGCGCTAAGAGACTACTAGATCAACAAGGCATTTTCACTTCATTAAACCATAAAAGGAATGTCCGTTAATCTCACAGTGTTGTTTTATTTATTTAGTCCTCGCTGTAACATTATCACTGTGTAACTTTTAATTAGATTAAAAGCAAGATTAAAAGTCACACAAAGGCTCGGTCATAATTTCTGAGTAGCCACTACCATTGTGGACATATCACACCTAAGCGTTTGTTGTGCGATGACATACAGATTATGTAAATAGGAACAAAAAGTAATTTATCTACTCTATTTGTTTTATAATTTTAACGGCTTCGATGGGTGAAGTCATAATTCTGACATCATCTGTCTTGCCTTTTTCCAACTATGTATATTGGAGTAGGCAATTGAAATGAATTTGACAACCGAGCGACAGATTTGCCACTCGGTATGTCACGCGTAGACAAAATTTCGCTAGTGTGAAAGCTCTGTAACAACGCTATAGTTGAAGTCTACTGGTCTACAGAAACTGTATTTTCAAAAGAAGTGTATATCTCGTCTTAGCCATGAGTATCAAACAAATATCCTAGTCAATCACTTTGGAGCACAAAGGGCATCTGTCCAGTGAAATCGTAATGTAATATCAATGTATTATCCCTCATCATATCAATTTGATACATAGCCAATAATTTGATATTGTAATTTTACTCTGCATTAGCACGGTATCGGTGTCGATCGGGTTGTTGCGATATATGGAAGATAAGAGAGTTTTTGAAACGGCTAACATATTTTTTCTTTAATGTGCAAGCAATAATAAAAGGCTGGAAGGAAATACGGAAAAAGAAAACATGTTCGGCCGACCTCAAATAAATTGAGACAAGGGCAGGAAGATGCTGATGATGATGAAAGGCTGGAATCCGGTCCTGGTTGCTATTATTGGAAAATCTTTTTACTTCATACATTCTTCATACTTTATACATTCTTGGCCATATTATAAAAATTGAGAACATTTTGACCAATGGGAATCGAGTGTAATATGCTAACTGTAGCTCATTTGGATTGTTTAAAATCACAAAGTAGTATTGACAAGACACAATTAAATTAAA
>NWSH02000535.1:12471792-12483566 GCA_002382865.2 Heliothis virescens
AGAAATAATGTGCAACTTAAGTAACTCAAACTTGACCATTCCTATTGTACTTTTTTCATAGATCGAGTCCAACTCGCACTTGGCCGGTTTTTATTTATTATAATTTCTAGGAAAATTATCCTTCAAAAGTTTTACAAGGAACGTTCAACGAACTACGCACAATAATAAAAATTGCAGACGCTAAAACATTTTGCGCAATTGCACGTAAAGCTCTCCACCTGTTCTATGACACTCGGCACTAATTGCACGGGGTAGCGGCCTACAAACCTTATAGTAACCTATTTTTTGCTTGTTGAAGATAAAAGGGGAATATGCGTTGTTAAACAACTGATGAAATGTAAAGAAGGACCTTTGGAAGGAATTGTGTTGTGACAATGAGACGTTTCGATTGTCAATTGTTTATTTTTCCTATGACCTGTATTTTATTGTCATGGATATAGTACGGTTGGTCGACTCTAAATCATATCAACGTCATCAAAAATATAATATTGAAAATACATAGTAAAAACCTAAATCTAGAAAAAAAATCCTTACAAAATTCAATAAAATCTGCTCCTTATCCAGCTATATCCCCAAGTTAATACTTTACTTGAACATACTTTGAGCCTATTAAAACTAGGTCCCGATTTGCACAATCGTATTCCTGATAATCTTTTATCTGTACGAGGAATCTTTGAATATCATTTGAGACTCTGATTGGAACTTAAAGAGATCGTAAGATCTAAACTTTTCTTGAAAAAAAAAAAGAATCTACGAGAAGGTTATAAATATTTAAATTTTCTCTAATTAAAAGAAAAACTAAGGTTACTTTTTCCGTGTGTTAGTCAAAAATACCAAGATTAGTCTATTATGTCAGTTTATTGAAAGTCGGGAAGAAACCACTAACTTAGGACTAAAATAGTACTCTAGATTTTATTAGTCATAATAAGAAATAGATTCAATGGCTGCAGTGCTTATAGCAGCAGTGTAAGGCATTTTTTTGTCAAGATCTCAAATCAATTAAAACATCAAAGAGCATTATAGTGACTACATACAAAAATTTTATTAATTGATTCTAGATTCTATTTCATTTAAAATAACGTTGATAATTATTCCAAAGCAATATGTTAGTAATTAAAAATCGCATGTACAATTCAACCAAAAGCCCCGTACCTTACCCGACCATCCCTCACAAGAGAGCATAACATTTTTCTTCTAACGCAGATGTGAGTGGAGCGTTCTATAAGTGATCCTGTAGCCGAAACTTTTCAAACGATAACAACTTCCCGATATCCTCCGATCCTTCCCAACTTTGCGAATTACGATTATGGTGCTGCTATGTAACTCAAACTGTAATTACAGAGATAACTCCAACACTGCTTATACAGTTGCCTGTATACTTTATTTTCTTGCCGAATTTCGCTAAAGGGAATTTCGTCTTTTGGTTATATATTTTTCTTTATTTATTCTATCTTTATATATATTTAAAACCACTTCTTAAGAGGTTCAATGTAAATAATTAAAAGCCTTCCGAGAAAGCCAGCCGAATTAATAATTATCCAGCAACGCTACAAACTTATTTACTTTAAATTTTGAGCAAAAATAAACCATTGAAAAGTTTAATAATTCCGGTTCATACATTTTTATTTCCAATATAAAAAAAAAACAATAGAAAATGTAATATTCAGCGCCATTAATTTATTACTCTGTTCGGAATTGCTAGAAAATTCTAAAAAAGTTAATAATGTATGAGTACGTTGTTGAGCTCGGCACTGATTGGGATCGTAATTGCTGCCCTATCGTTTATTTTTACAGCGAAAAAACAATGAGCTATCCGCTGTCAAAGTAATACCGATATTCGATGCCAGAAATATTTATCTAAATTTTATCTCGAGCCTTTGTAACGACTGCGATTCAATGAAATTTAAAACCGTCAGTAAAATAATTGCTTTCTTATTTGTTACAGAAAATGAAGATTTTTTGGTGCTGCCTTTTTGCAGTACTGGCGACAGTTTCTGGAGCTGCACTTGATGTAGAGAAGACCGTTAAGCAAGTCCAAAGTATATTACAATCGAATCAGCTCTTACCAAGACTGACTAGAGACGAAATTCTACAATTACTTAACGACATACGAGCTGAAGATGCCAAATCATCATCCACTTCAACGTCTATAGAATCCAAAGAAGACAAGAAAGAAAAAACCACTACGCCTTATAGTACAATCGAAAATGAAATAAATCCGCAAGAACCTAATTTGAAGAAAAATATCGCTGATGATGAAAGAAATGAGAAGGTATCATCATCAGCACCCACAATAGCCGAAACGACCACAAAAAAAGCTGAACCAACATTGATGGTGGTTTTACCTTATACTCCACGGGACGGGTCATCATTGCAAGAACTATACACTAGACCACCTCGAACTGAAGTGGTTGCATTACCAAGCACAACCCCTAATCCTAAAACGGCAAAACCAAACCTAAATACTATCAAACCAAATTATCAGCTACCTGATAAACTGATAGATAATTTTCCTGATGAACTGCAGGCTTTCCTAGACGCTCATGGTCTTAAAGGAAAGCCAGGACAAGATCATTTTCTTTTACCACTTGCAGGATTCAAACCTTTACCACCTCCAAAAGTTATAGATGGCACAGTTCAACTGCCTGAAAATATTTTACTAACTTATGATCTGATAGCACCAAGCAGTGATGCCAAAACCAAAAATGAAAATACGTATTCTTTATCACCAAATAACTTTTTGTATGAACCTCTCCGACCCGAATTACCATTTGAATTGGACACATCATCATCGGAAACAAAAGAGGTCAGCTTACCATACGATATGCCAGTCAGAAAAACGAAATCAGTACCCACACCGAATTACGACCCGATAGATTACGATTCAGTTAAAGTGATACCATTGAATAAAGGAATCAATCCAATTAATGAGCAAATAAATACGAGTAACGAACAAAGTAAAAGACAAGCAGAAGGAACAACTACTGAGAAATCGGAAACTTCTTCTTCCACGTCTACAACTACTACTACTACGGAAGAACCTAAGACGAATGCTGCGAGTGATTCATCAGCATCAGCTAATGACTCAGGAGCTTCAATAGCTGATCTAGAAGATTCTTTCGGAGGAGCAGCTCCTGCCGTACCAGGAGACTCAGAGCTGCCACCTCCTAGAAAGAATGGCTTCTACTGGATGCTTGACTGGAACAGTTTCCTAGAAGTCGGCGACGGTGACACGAAAGTGAACATTCGTTTTGAACCCAAATTAGGAGACCCACAAATGTTTTTACCAGTAACAGTTCCATGAGTAAACGTTTCGAGATAAATTGTAATATTTATGAGTTCTAGTCTTTTGGTTAGTGTTAGAAGGCCAAGTGTTTTTGTAAAGTAATTTTGAAATGGTGTGGATAATACTAAGTGGTTGTTTGTAACACTTAATGGCTGTTACTCGGAGTTATATTTACTGGTAGCAATTAGTAATATTGGGTGCATAACGAGTGAAATTCACAAAACTGGAACATTAGCTAATTAGACTATTATTAAATTGTGTCTTGTGATGTAAGAACATTCCATAAGTGACCTGAGCTTCGATTATCCGACTAAGCGAGGCAGAAACAATGTTCATTGCTTGCTTTTAAGTCATAATTTGAAACTTTTACATTAAAAAGCAATATAATGAGAACAGTTATAAAGAATTCGTTCATGAAATTAAAAAGTGCGAATTAATTTGGCACGGGGTTGTAGTAAATTAGTTCATAAGGAGCCATTTTGTAGTTTTTATAATTAAATACTTATTTAAATGCTTTTTGTATTTTTATTCCCATCTTCAAGTTGCAATTTCGAATCAGCTTCATAAGTCCCTATTCAGTTAAGCCTAGTAACTCTTATTGGAGTACGAACTCTTACTGTTCAAAAAAATATTCAACTAAAAGTTTTCTAATATCTAAGTATATTTTATTGCAACAAAATAATTATTCCCTTTAGATCATAGTAGTCGTTTACTGTGGATGTAATAATCCAACTAAAGTCACAATTAACACGATAACTTGTTATTAAGGCTGTAGCCATATAATCCTTATTGTACACTTTGTACAGCCTGAGAACAATCTACTAAATAAAGAAAACGTTTTAGTACCTAAATTAGTTTTCGTAATGTCTTAGAGTTGGTGCAAACTAGAGGCTTATTTTATCACCGATTAACGTCCAGTGTACAAAATGTGACAGTTCAATAGAAAGTAACTATTAGTTAATATTACTAAATAACATTATAACGAATAACAAATAAGAAAATTCGATATATAAATCATTCATTTAATTTATCTTAAAGCTTCAAGCATATAAATTATAAAATTTAAGGTGTATACGTAAAATGATTCAAATAATAACACATACATATTTTGCTTTTATGATATTGACTTGAAAATAACGCTGCCTAGAAGTGCTCTAGTTTGCACTCACCTTTTTGTACACAACAAGGTTTAATATCGGACTTTTATTTTGATAAAAGAGTAAGCTCATCTAATGCTCTAATTAAATATTGATACTTAATATGTATTTTTAACTGTAATATCGACGAGTAAAATTTCATGAAAAAATAATGAAACAAATTGATACTGATACAGGTATTGTTTTATTTCAAAATAATTTATATAGTAGGTAGATATATGTATATGTATAGATATACAAACTGTATGGTTAACAAAAGCTCTCTAAGTATGTACTGAATATTTTTTTTAGTTTTGTTCTTTATGATTTCATCATTATTTATCTGATGACGTGCCACTTCTTCCAATAAAACCTGAATATTTTTGCCATTTTTTTTACCTTTCTGTTCTTGCTGAAATATCACTAAATACACCTAGAATATACAATAATATGCACCTACAAATATTGGACCAAATATTTTATTTTTCATATATTATAAACCCCGAGGCCGTCACGAAATATAGTTAGAACGAGGGTCAGTGCACCGAACATAGCGACCGCAGTATTTTGCTGACGGGTTCAAAATCAAGCGGATGAATGGAGGCCTGCGGTGACATCACATAACATGCTCTCAATTTACTAACGCATCGCACATATTGAAAACTAGCTTTAGACCGCTGTGTGGAAAAAAATGATAAATATGTTTATGACCGAGAGAAACATAAAAATTTCCTACTTCTAATTTTACTATTGACATATTGAAAGACATAGACAAACATTAATAGATTTTCAATCTTATCATAATAGTAGAAGGCTAATGTTGTATTGGTAAAACTTTACAGATTCGGGTAGGTTGACCTGCTATCATCTGTACAGACAAGCACATCAAGTAACCACAATTTGTCAAATTTCTGCATTAGATTTTCAACCTTATCACAACAACGGAAGGTTAATATTCGATTGGTAAAATTTGACGGATTGGTATACGTTGACCTGCTGGCGTCTGTACCTAAAATAAGAGTAAAAATATGATAGATAGAGACATTCTAGTTCAAAATCTACTAATTTTCAATATGAGCTCATTTCGAAGACTTTTAGCAATAACGTACTCGGATTTTCCTCACAATGGTTCCGGATTCCTAGTAAACCAAACCGTCAGTCTATTTGTGGTCGTCAATGAACGAAGCCTTTGCTAATAGTCTAGCATTGCAGGTACTCTGGTTGTCATTACGATCATCAATTTATTTGTGCCTCAGCTTTCAACGGACTAAAACCGTCTATCATGAGGATATACGCACGTACAAATCTCGTCAAATGAATCGATTCTCCGAACTGATCGCAGGCCTTTATGTCGAGTGTGTATCGGAATCTATTTAGTATCAGGATTCATACTATACGACAATTATTGTGAAACTGATGCAGAGCATAGAAATTGTGTGCATACCACTGCAGTAGTAGACATATTTCCAAGATTTTTTTGACAACAAATAGATGATACACTAATTGATCGTAAATACCAAAGGAGTCGGGTAGCTATTTGTTAATTAGATATTAATATTGATCGAGTATTGGTATGGTAATAATGTACCTATCTGGTATACTGAAAAAAAAATACGAAAAGAAATAAGAATAAATGGTTTTCCAGATAAAACATATGTTTTAGGTAAAAATACGACTACAGTAATACCTGATCCTGACCCACCAGTATTTTTCGTGGCATTTACCATACTGTGTTACCAAGCATAAAACACCAACAATAATAATTCATTAGGCACATTTTGTGCACCCAACTTTGTCTCTGTAACATTCTAGTTGGTGCGATCAACGTCGTCAGCCAAACAAAATTATGAACACTTGGCATAATTCGCAGCTGTTCTCGCGAACTCGCTTACATGTTATTTCAAAGTGTATTTCACGCCCACAAGTGTATCCTCGGTCCTGGGAAAGTGATGTTACTAGTGGAACTCGCTATAAATGAAAACATCTTAGACTGGGCTGAAATTTTATATGTAAATGATGATGATAAAGAAATGGTGTTTGAAAATGTAGCTTTGTCTTCTGAAAATTTGCCGGGTTATATAATAGTTTGGCTGCACTAAATCGTTTTGAAACGATCTATTCAGTAAGCTTCAGTCTAACCACAAACGATACTACATTCCTCACAGCTCTTACTACAGGTCGGAAATCTGCAACAGTTACCGTCGCCTGTCTAACCAATACCGTTTAGAATTTCATCGTGTATCTTGGAATAGCACCAAAATTTAACGGAATATGATACTTCAGATTAGCCGAAATCGTCAAAGGCACGTTCAAGGAGATCGGAACCAGCCATCATTCTCAGTATTGTGGTTGCCAAACTGAGCATACTTCAACGATTTGCCACAAAACATTACGTTCACAGTGAAGCAATGAGAGTTAACAATTCACTTTAAATCCTTTACAATGACTGTAATTGGCTTTTAGTTTTACCTTTAGATTTAAGCTTTTACTTATTCTTTGGTTTTTGAATTTGAATCATTTTAAATAACTCTAAAAATAAGCCCTTTTGTTCTCACCGTAGTTTTTAAGCTGAGTTTTAAAGTCAAATATGAAACCACTGACGGTTACCTAATTATTATTTTTTACAAAGCCCTAGACGAATCTTGCTTAATTTGAGGATTCATTGCAGGTTTTTAGCATGGCAACTGTGGTAAGATTGACGATCAGATTTTTGGTTCTGTTATTGTTTATCTGTGTTTAAAAAGATTGGCGAGGCATGTTGAAATTAAATGGAATTTAGGTTTTACCTTGAATTTCGATTTATTTAATCATAAAAATTTAAACATAAAGCAAAATTGCTGCGGTTACTTACGGTTCACTTTTGAATACCGCAAGAGACAAATTTTACATAAAAACCTTATTCGCATGCAGTATCAGTGTGAGACAGCATATTTGTAGCCTTTGATAAACATTTTCGATTCCGAAATTGCATGTGCAACGGATAACATAAAAATAAATGCGAGCTTCTACTGCGAAACTTCACAAACTCGTAACAGGGTTACCAGGCAAGAAAAAAAGCAGAATAAACAAAATAAAAAGTGTAGAAAAATAAATTTGAGCTTGCAGAAGAATACCAATTCAATTTCATATAACTTATCCTTAAAATATTCTGCTGGAAAACTCATTATTTCTACATGTACCTGTAGACATCTTGTAAAATTCTGCCTCTTTTTCACTCAACCGTTATGAAAGAGAAGCCACATTTTTAGTTTGCCGAATCGGTGCCTTGTAAAGATTTGATATGGAACCTTGAAATACGATATTGGCGATCAGTTTGCTTTCCTCGCGTAACAAATACGTGCTGTGAATAGCGATGGGGCAACTCTCTACGCCATATTGTTTACCCAACGAACGCGAATCAAAGCGAAACAAATTGACCACACTATACAATTGCTGACTTTATGCAGTTGAATTTTATTTTACAGCGCTGTGGGATCAACAATGCGATGGTTTTGGTTTAATTAGGTGAGCAGAACGTTGGGTTGAAGTAAGGTGGAATTGGGTAATGTTGTCTAGTCCATAGAGGAATGCCTAATGATGATGCTACGTGGTAAATAACTATTTTATGCTGACTATTTTCATTCAGTCTTTTTAAGTTAGTTTATTCATTTACGTAGAACTGATACGTCAGAGTTGAGGTACTTGAAAAAATATCAAAACTAAAACCACTGTTTCATTCATAGTAGGTCTAGTCATAAAGCCCCAAATATTCGACCCTATCAAATATTTGCAAATGAATAATCTAACAAAGTAACCACACACACTACAAACAAGGAATCCAATAATATGAACTGGAACAATCCATAACTAACGCTCGACTGTTTAAACTCCCCAGTGACTATGTAACCCTGGTACATTTTAAAATATTCAACACTATTATTTCTACGTAATTACAAACACAAGAGGATTTTAGCGTTCGAGCGATCTGGCGTGAATCCCGGCGGGAACCGGGGTATGAAATCCCGGGATTATGTAAATAATGTGACTATTCACCGGGAAATACTTCGACCTCCAGGCTCGTGGCCCACTCTGTATTTGGGGTTAGCTTGACCCGTAGTTACTTGGGTTTATTTGAATAGTGAATGTAGACTTTCAAGTTTGTGGTTTTTCCTTTTGTTTGAATAATAACAGTGAGGATATTTACTCAATATTTGTTGGTACAGAATAGCTAATATCCGGTAAATAACAGTACCATTTTATTGTTATAGCTTAAATGAAATATGGCATAAATCACAATTACAATCAAAAAGTTTATGTTTTTTTTATTTAGTAATATTTTAGTTTGTTTTTAGCATTTTTACCTGAGCATTTTCTAAAATGGTTTACGTCAAAGACGAGGATTTTATTGGTATATCAAGTTTTCCTTTCTTTTGGGGGTCCCTTCATAAAACTGAAACAAAGTAAACTAACAAAGCAGTAGTAGGCTATAACATCCCCTATTAATACTCCGAATACCCAAAAGCAGACCAGTAGTAGTGGCAAACTGTAACAAGTTCACAAGCTAATCAGATATAGCGACGTCTCACTGGTAGAATCTATCGGAAGTTTGAACGCGCCTGTCACGTTGTAATCAAAGTTTTGGAAACTGCTGTCATACTATCTTGTGTTGGAGCCTTTCTATCTTAGCTGAATTAATAGGGTTTTAGTTAGATGTTCACGTGGCTATGAGTTGGTGGAAGTTGCCAGATGACGCTTCGGTTGGATTGATGGTGAATGTAATCGATATTGGGATAGGATGTGGGTGAATTGTGTTGTTGGAAGTAACTGCTTTGTAGATATCTTAACTGATTTTAAAACTAGCTATTAAATTGTACAGAAGTCGTTGGATAATCTATTGACCTATACCAAAGCAATACATTAAATTATTTGCATTAATCTTTGTATGGGTTTAATTTAAATGAATGGTTTTACTTTGACTTTATCCATAAGTAGGTATTTGACGAAAAAATGCAAAATAAATCGTATGGCTTTTCTCTATGAATATCTAGATATTAGTCAATTATGTGAATACAAATCATATCAAATGATGAATGATACCAAAATAAATAGTAAAATATCATGTATGACTAGTATATGCCCTGAAAAGCTTTCGAACGTGTTAAAAGAGCATTGGAACCAATTGTACAAAATAAACTGTGCTGCCCGACTTAAATCCGTATGTACTAGCAACGATTTATAAATTGAAGCCGCTACCACGAACCCACATTTTATTGCAAGATTATGCTGTATAGGTTTAAAAATTTGATAGGAAATTTATTTGTTCTTTTGAAGCTAATCATACAACTAAGACCTTATAATTACACACAAATTGGTATGACCATTTCATTAAAGTTCTCTTAAAAGGGTTCCAGCGTGTTGCCTTCGACTCCACGTTCGCCTTCCAAAAATCCGGGACTATAAGAGTATAAGAGAGTTAGAATTTGGTCTAGTTAGAATCCTACAAAACGTACAAACAAAAGAGCTTCAAATATGAAAAAAAAGGGTTAGCGCAAAATAAATTTCTCTTCGAAAAAAAAAGAGGCTCAAAAGAAATAACGGCGCCAAGCGCCCTCGAACCCCTTAGAGTTGGAAAGAGCGATCGGATTCTAGTTTCAAAGTCAATTGACCGTTCGCGGAGCAACGTGCCTTCATATGAGAGCTCTCGACCGCAAGCCCCGTACCAGGCGGTGGCATAAAACGATAATGGCCTTTATCTGGTGAAAACAATAAAATATAAATCTCAAAATCTAAATTATTTAGGATATGTGAGGGGCTTACAAGGACCCATGCAGTAGCATCTCATAAATATTGCGGCTAAGTTATAATATTTTTTTTTTTTTTTTTTTTTTTTTTTAACTAGCCTGTACTGTCCCACTGCTGGGCAAAGGCCTCCCCCAAGGCTTTCCATCCATCTCTATCATGCGCTTTTTGTGGCCAGTCCGCGAAGAAGCTATCCAAGTCTTCTCTCCAGCGTTTTCTTGGTCTTCCTCTCGGTCGCCTTCCATCATCAGGGATCCATTTTGTGGTGATATTAGCCCACTTATCCGGGTGCATTCGGCAGATATGACCCGCCCAATCCCACTTCAACTTTGCAGACTTATTGCCCACATCGACTATACCCGTCTTGGACCGGATAATGGTGTTGCGTATCCGGTCGCTTAGCCTTATGTTTAGCAGGCTACGCTCCATGCTCCTTTGGCATACTTTTAGCCTGGACTTCTGAGACTCGGTCAAAGACCAAGTCTGAGCGCCGTAGGTTAGGATGGGCAGGATACACATGTCGACTAGTTTCCGCTTCAGTGATAAAGGGAGGTCGCCCTTCATGAGCGTCTTCATGGACCAGTAGCTCTTCCAGGCGTTTTCGATCCTTCGATCAATTTCTTTGTCTTGCCTGTTTTCGAAGGACACTAACTGGCCCAAGTAGATGTATTCGTCGACATGTTGTATCTCTTGCCCATCTACCTCGACCCTACGTTTCGCGCTATTAGTCATTACTTTAGTCTTTGACCGATTCATCACAAGTCCGACCTTGAGGCTGGAATACGGCAACAGTGCTGTCATTTATTCCTAGCTAGTTTATCGTTATGAAAATTAAAACCTATTGTTACATTTAACAATAATATGAAATGCAAACCGCTTGAAAGGGTTTATCATGATCAGATGAAAACTTTTTAAATAAAGCGGTTCATTTCACTACGGAACCCTAAAATATTTAACATCGCGTATGAACGGCTTGATCATTTCTATTGCTTTGAACCATCAAGCGATCTTAACAATATGATACTTGACGTAATAAACGAATTTTAAAAGGTGTCCACAGAATAATTGTAATAACATCTATAATTTTTTTTTCTTTCTTCTTGATGGCGGAAGCTACAGGAGCCCGAGGGCGCGTTAATCTAATATACGCCCGCGGTTAGGTACAATTTACGTCTCAAACATTGGCTTGAATGTGCCCAATGTCAGTCATTTTTGATTGACTTTGACCTGAAACATAAATTTGATTGTAATCAATATAACGAACATGGGGGTCGTCGTCGACACATGATTGTTGGCAAATATTTACTTCTAATTGATAGATTCTGTTATTGAATATGTATGGTTTTTTCACATGTCAAACTTAAATATGCTTTGTATATATTTTTTTTTTTTTTTTTTTCTTTTAATGCTTGTACTGTTCCATGATGGCAGGCTCCCAAGCTTTCCTCCTTCTTCTATCCTGCGCTTTTTGTGGCAGGTCGCGAGGAAGCCTACCAGTCTTTTCCAGCGTTTTCTTGGTTTTCGTCGACTTCATCATCGGATCCTTTTCGGTGATATTTAAGCCACTTATCGGG
>NWSH02000535.1:12483964-12508777 GCA_002382865.2 Heliothis virescens
CTGAGCTTAGCTTTGGAGCATTTGTTGCATGTTCAGCCGACGTGCGAAAAGACAGATATATCATCTGCAAAGCGAGTAGTGAGTGTTTTACTGCCGAATTGGGATACCTTTCAGCATCCAAGATTTCTGCCAATTGAACTTGAAAACCTTCTTCGAGCGTGTTGCTAAAAATTTTGGAGAGAGCGGATTACCTGTTTGAACTCCTTTGTTTATTTGAAATTTGGCGCCTGCATGATCTGTTTTATGTTACGGTGCTCTTGGGCTGTATATTGTTCTTAAGAGGTCTATGTAGAGGTTTTTCTCGCTTGTTCATAGTAAAGCTCGAAAATATCGCTGAGTGCTATAATACTGTACAAAAGCCTTTGTGTAACTCAACGAAAGCCAACGTTAGATAATTACACAGTATGATATTATTATATTCTTTTTTGCCCATGTAAAGTCTGACAAAATTAAAAACTATTTTGTATTATATATAGAGTGGTACAAAAACTAAATAGGCTTTTCAGTATTCTATGAGAAGCTGTCGTATATTTTCCTGTTAACTTTAAAACGGGTGCATTCGGCAGATATGACCCGCCCAATCCCACTTCAACTTTGCAGACTTATTGCCCACATCGACTATACCCGTCTTGGACCGGATAATGGTGTTGCGTATCCGGTCGCTTAGCCTTATGTTTAGCAGGCTACGCTCCATGCTCCTTTGGCATACTTTTAGCCTGGACTTCTGAGACTCGGTCAAAGACCAAGTCTGAGCGCCGTAGGTTAGGATGGGCAGGATACACATGTCGACTAGTTTCCGCTTCAGTGATAAAGGGAGGTCGCCCTTCATGAGCGTCTTCATGGACCAGTAGCTCTTCCAGGCGTTTTCGATCCTTCGATCAATTTCTTTGTCTTGCCTGTTTTCGAAGGACACTAACTGGCCCAAGTAGATGTATTCGTCGACATGTTGTATCTCTTGCCCATCTACCTCGACCCTACGTTTCGCGCTATTAGTCATTACTTTAGTCTTTGACCGATTCATCACAAGTCCGACCTTGAGGCTGGCTGAGCTTAGCTCTTGGAGCATTTGTTGCAGCTGTTCAGCCGACGGTGCGAAAAGGACAATATCATCTGCAAAGCGAAGGTTAGTGAGTGTTTTACTGCCGACTTGGATACCTTTCAGCATCCAAGATTCTGCCAATTGCTTGAAAACCTCTTCGAGCGTGCTTGTAAAAAGTTTTGGAGAGAGCGGATCACCCTGTTTGACTCCTTTGTTTATTTGAAATTTGGCGCCTGATGAGTCTAGTTTTATGTTAGCGGTGCTCTTGCTGTATATTGTTCTTAAGAGGTCTATGTAGGTTCTTTCTACGCCTTGTTCTTGTAAAGCTGAAAATATCGCTGAGTGCTTGATACTGTCAAAAGCCTTTGTGTAGTCAACGAATGCCAAGTACAGTGGTTTCTGAAACTCTATGTGTTTTTCTATAATTTGGTTAAGTGACTGGAGGTGGTCTGTTGTGGAGAAGTTTGGGCGAAATCCGGCTTGTTCGGGTGGTTGATGGGAGTCTAATTGAATATTGATGCGGTTGTGAAGAATTTTCATAAAAGCTTTGTAGATGTGCGAGACNATCAACGAAAGCCAAGTTATAATATACACATGATAATATATTTATATCTTTTTTGTACCCATGTAAAGTCTGACAAAATAAAAAATATTTTTGTATTAATATTAAGCTGGTACCAAAAACTAAATAGGCTTTTCAGTATTCTATGAAAAGCTGTCGTATATTTTTCACTGTACCTTTAAAATAAGTAAGCGTAATTTATCTTAGTATATCTATATTGCTTGCATAGAAATCTGTTAAGCTGGTCTGCATAGATTCTGTAGTAACAGTCGACAGGTGATGATGAGCCCACACTACTGAAACAATCAAAATTGAGGCCTACTACATTAGGAATAGATCACACATTACCAAATGAACTTCACTAGAACAGCTGAGTAAATTCAGGTGTTTATCTAGATAACCACAGCGTGTGATCAAGTAATAAGTAGTTTAGTACAGCTTTATCGTCTAGTGGAGCCTGAAGTAATCCATTTACCACAGCTGAGCTGGCAACACCGTAATAGATTTACCCTGTTAACTAATAAATCGTGGTGGAACATTTGCGGGTGTACTATGTCTTGTGTATCTCGTTTGTAAGTCCTGGATTTTTTAGGCATTATGGTGTTAAATTACGGATAAGAGGATTTGATGGGAAGTTAAAAATAAAATTCGGCTTTACACAATTAAATATTAGTTAATTTGGATTAACTAGGTAATTTTATGTTGGGCTGCGAGATTGTTCAAAAGAGTTACCGGTTCAGGGCTGCAGAAGGAACATAGATGGGTTTTAGTCAGAAAAGAGTAAAGAGTCCCTCCCGTTGCATAGATATAGGAAGGCGTTTTCAGATTTCCTATCTCAAAAAAGGTAATTTTATGTAAACAAAGATATTGCAAAATATTATGGACATCATCATGCCTTTGTCATTATATCCTGATAAAATATGATGAAATTTTCCAAACAAAAAATAAAACACCGTCCGAAACCATTTTCCCATTAAAACTCACACACATTACAAAATGATATTTGGTGTCGTAATATCCGAGTTTTGAACGGACATTTGGATATTTTCCAAAGGTTTTGTTGCTACCCTCATCATGTTGGAGACAGCTTGTCACGTAAAATTAAATAAACATACATAAGTACAAAGTTGGTACATTTTCCTCAAAAATTGGTACCAGCAAAATGTTGTATTATTGTGTTAAGCAACGAAGTTTTTGTATAAACGTCATTAGGGAAAGAACTGTCCTTCGGTTTTTTGAATTACGAAATTTTCCTTCGCTTTTAGAGTGGAAAGAGATCTAAAATTAAATTGTCAAAGTTGATGGCTGACAGAGACATGTTATTTAAAAATATAAAATTAGCTCTGCAATGAGGGTACTCAGAGGTAGTCTCTTGACTCTATGTCGCGAAGGTCTAATAATAGGACTTGGTATTGGAGGACATTTTTTTAACAGCTTGACGTAGATTAGTAATAAGGACTGCAATACAGGCGAAGAAGACCATTTTACGTGCCCAGAAGCTAGACTCCTGCATTCCTTATAAGAAGTTTTGCGGGCAATCCCACTTCCAACCACTAGAGCAACGGGATAGTCGATGTAGCTAGACAATGTTTAGGTACGCATGTATTTGCACTTTTTAGCTTGAAAGTAAACTGAGGCTTAAATGGTGGTAACTTCGTACAGAGAACAACAAAAGAGAATCAACAGCTTAGGATGCAATATAGGGATAAAGTACCTAGTAAAATAAAAAATAAAATAATGTTTATTAACATAAGGTAACTTTACATTGGCTTACATTGACATTGAGTCACAAACTAAGCACAGCTTGTATCGTGTGGCTCAGAGTGCGATATTTAACTTAAACTTAAAAGTTACGGTATCTTTGGAGTGAATATAATACTCCTACATGTTAAAACTTAGTAGTGGATCGTATATTCTTAATCTCTCTACCACAGGTCTCAGGTTCGATTCCCGGGCCAGGCCGAAATCGCTTTGTGGGTTTTAGAAACTTTCACATAGCAGCCTGGAGTTTGGAAGCTGGCGGTGTTACACCCCCATGCCTGGGAGGGCACGTAAAGCCGGCGTCCTTGAATGCTACTCAGTAGCAGTCGTACATAATTCCACGTCAGAGGCCGTCAGGTGGATTTGAGAAAACTCTGACACTAGGGCTTGTTAGGTGATTAAACCTGCAGCTCACTGGATAAGAAGAAGAAGAAGTACATATATCGATCTTCTGTACTTAGAATTGAGTAACATCAGATCGAACATTGCTCCAGTCTAGACGCAAGTCAATTGAGACTGTATTTCAGCCATATTACTACTATTTCACTAGTTTTAGTTTTACTACTGTTTGAAGCAGAAGATAAGCTTTGATAAGTTTTAGAGGTCTAACATTAGCTTCAGTTAGTGTGTAGTAAAATACAGTAGTCTGAAATTATTTTACTACAGGACTTCAGATGCTTTCTAAATAATATTAGGTACTGGCTTCTGCCAGTGGTTTCACCCACGTCCCGTGGGAACTACTCAGCGCACCCGAATAAAAGTAGCCTAATAACCTTCCTCGATAAATGGGCTATCTAACGCTGAAAGAATTTTTCAAATCGGACTAATAGTTCCTGAGATTAGCGCGTTCAAACAAACAAAAAAACTCTTCAGCTTTATAATATTAGTATGGATAGTATAGATAATATAATATAAGGAGTATAATATAATGGTATTCACTCGCACAGGGTTTGTTTCAATTCATTACATATATTTTCATGTACTTATGATAGATACCGCTGTTCTTTGGGTATTTAGTGCAAAGCCTAGCAGTTTTCTAATGCAACGATAAGTTTCTGGTATAACAGACATATTTGCAAACTGCTAAAATATATCTAAGGTATTTTAAAGAGACTAATGGATAGTTTTACAGCATCGATACTTAACACATTATTACTCACTTAACTTAAAGTACCATATCTATACACAATTATATTGATGAGACATCATCATCACTAAGATAAGGACCCTGATAAGTAATCCCTAAACTTGTCAAGTTAGAGCCTCCTCATACTGCAGACTAAGCTGTCGGCCGATATCTGGTAAACAGTTAATTTTCAAAGTAATCATGAATCTAATGAAATGTTTAAATCACTGGAGCACCAGCCAGTTGTTTGATTGCTGCATTTTTTGCATTATTTTTTTTGTGGAAAGTCATCAAATAAGTACCTACCAGCGTGTTCCTTCTAGAACACTTTATGTACAAGAGGCCAGGTAATTCTTTCGAACAATCCTAAACCTGCCCAAACTGCGGGGCAGGTTTAGGTTTTAAGGGGATGCACTATTCTTTTCCATACTCATTTAAGACCCCAATCAAACCATCGGCCGACCAAAAGTTTATAGTATGCGGGCGCTCTCAGACTGATAATAAACTTCTTTCAAAGTATCCGATCCTGTAAAACGCCTTCGATTTATGAAAGATAATTTGTTTACCGGCATACTAACAAAAGTTTTTTTATGCATACAGATTAGTGTAAGTATAATGCTGTTGGACTAAAGATAACTAAACTGGTAAGGTTCACAAGTCACTAGGTAATAGATAAAGCTAGGCAATGTTAGCTGTAAATGTTAAGCATTGCCTGTGGTCAATTTATATTGATCTAAAAACGATAAAGGTATGAATGTGATGAAAATGGTTGTGTCATAGGACAAATTGTAGTCCAAACCTTCATTATTAGGAATCATCAAATTTATGTTATTAGGTAAAATGTTGTAGGTATACTACTATCGAGCGACAATAAGTCAATCAAGACTCAGGTCAATGCTTTACATTATAAAATTAAAATACGGAGAATTCCGTACTCATTACTCTCATATAAATTACACATAATGGCTTCGATAAATTAAAACTTAAAGCTTTTTACCTATTAAAGTGTTGCTATTAATATAAAATACCTATTCGCTGCTGTAAGCTAGTAATCCAGTGGCGTTTGTAGTTTTTGTTATAGTTATTGTTCATTCATAATATCAACAGTAATAAAAACTCAATTTGCATAATAGTCGATAAGCTGATGGTGTTTTGTTTTTCTCTTGTGTACTGGTATTACTTTCTGTAAAGGTACAGAAAGGGGCTCGAGCATTCGTTTGTAACAACGCGTTCATATTAGGGGATTTTTCGCTCGGTTTGTATGGCTGTGTTGCGCGTTTACGAGCAATAGCAAACAAATGACAATACCGGTACGAAAGATTACTTTTATACAAAGTGACAGATTCTTGCCCGCTCGGAATGTTTCGCTAGTAAAATAGAAAATGCAGTAATATAACGTTTTAGGTTCGATTTTGAGCATCACATTACAGTACTAATTTACTGACGACGATCACTTCAACGTTACAACTATATTACACATTGTATCATTAAGTTGCGCACAGTAACGCTCGGTACTCCTCCGCCCTCACCGAGATGATGCTCAACTTTGATACATTACACTATAGACGAATGTTCCGAGTGCGGTAGCACCTTTAAGTGACTTTTGCACAGTACTTACGGTATTCCCACGATATTAATGAATGCGCGGTTAAATAGCCTCAAGGAATATTTTATACGGTATCCATTACACACATTCTCTTTCCTATCTGTGTATGCTTCTCTTAATTAAATGTAAAACTAGTTTGCAATGGCACTATCTTTAGCTATATTACCCTCATTCAATACAATCATTCCTGAACCCTCAACGATCTATTGAAACAATGAAGAAAATTTCGTACAAAAATTGTCTTTAACCTAAGAAAGGACATAGGCTACTTTAGGGACGATGGTGGAAACACGGAGAATAATTAAAATGCCAACAGCTCGTAATTTTTATGTAACATAAAAGTGGTATAAATCAGTGTTTACAACACCGTGAAGATTTATGTACCATAACTCTGTAGCAACTCGTTATTGATTCGAAATCCCGTCTTTCAGCGCGATTTTCGTCATGATAAAATATCAACAATAACTTTCGAGAACTTTTCAAATAAATGAAAAGTTTACGGTTTCCGCTTAAACTTCAATTACTCTGTTAATTGTTTGTTTTGTCAATTTGTAAACGATGACTAAGTTAGTTAATTGAAGGAGTTTAAGGATACATTTCGTTATAAGACGATGGAAGTGTACGCTTTAATTTTAAACATACCAACCAGCTTAAGAAAAGTCTGGCGTACCTTATACTAGAAGATATTGAAAATGTTGAGTCTTTCTTATTTTTGTATAGACATTTGTACAGAAGGAAAAAAACCTACCTTAATCTATCAAATTTATAAAATCGTTTTTCAACCTTATAACAATAGTGGAAGGATAATGTTCGATTGGTAAAATTTGACAGATTCGGGTAAGACCTACTGTGGTCTGAACTAATAAAAAAGCCCTCATAAAAAGTATATCTAATGATATTTAATAAAAAATAAACCAAAGCAAGGTCTCATAAAACAAAATAGCATATTAATAATCATTAATTACCAAAACCAGACCCAAAATTTACGTAAAATTTAGTCAAAACCGGGGCTAGGTGTGTTGCTTGTTCGACTAATCGCGTCGGACATCCGAGGTACGGTCCCGTAGTCAGGCCATTATTTTCATAATGGATTTCAGCAACGTTACGCCAGACCCAATAAATTATTTCACAAGCGTATTCCTGAAGAATAGGTGTTATATTCCAAAAGACGAATTGTCTTAGTCTGTGCGAATAAATAAATGATTTATACGAGCTATTGAATTTTGTAAGGGTCTGTATGAATTTTAAGTTTGGTTGGGAAACGATTAATTGTTACTTATTTATAGTCTATACCATTTGTAACAAAATATAAATAAATATTTACGAATAGCCATGTTTACAGATTTTTTCTATCAGTGATTTCTACATAAAAATAACAACTACAATATCAAATTATGTTAGCACTATTTTACGCTTCAAATTCCTCCAATTTCACTTCACAGTGGAAAAAAACAATAACCTATTTTAAAACCAAACCATCGAAAAAATCATTCTATCAAATCTGATGTTCAATTGCCAACATACAAAGCGGCATAAGTACAAAAGTCCGGGTAATGCTTCAACGTGAGCATTTGCCAGTGCCAATAGCGGATTCTCCACAATATTTCAACAACAACTGATCTGAAATCATACATTTTGTATCGTAAATACATTGGAACCGTTTGTCATGTTCGGGGCTTCGTACAAAATGCTCTGAAAATATACTGGGGCTTTTTTATATTGAGCACTGAATGAAGAGAAAATTATTGTTGCTCTTTTGTTTTGGTGGAATTAATTTGATGTTGCTTTGTTATGTTTAGAAATTGTGATAGATAATAAAAAATCTGTGTGTGATTATAGCTTACTGGATGAAGAAAATTTCTGCAGGTTCTCCCGATCGGTCCAGAAAATCCGGAGAGTTCAGAGAGAGGGCAAAGGGTAGGGTAGGGTATCCATCGAAGCGAATTAATATTAGATAATTTCAGTAAAACATATAATATAATAAATCACCAATACAGCATATTTATATGAAAAGATTACATTGATTTTGTATTTTTAGTTCAAACATACAACTTAGACTCAACACAAAATGCAATTAAATAAAATATACACAAGCTTACAAAATCAGCATTTACCCTGATTACAGTGCATTGCAAAAAATGTGGCCACATTCTGCGTAATACAGTCTAGTGTTTGTATATAATTTGTTAGATTACACGTCCAGCGCAAATAATATGCCTACCACACGAAGGTAATAGAAACTAATACTCAATCAGCAGGGGTTTGCTCAGTAAAATTATATGGTGTAAATTTTTCTATCGCAAAATTATAAGCGAACGCGTATGAAGAGTGAGTCTTTTATGTATTAGTGGTTCAGTAAGTTTGAACGCAAGTGTAGATTGTATCGAAACTGATTGTCTCTTGTTTTTTCCTCAATGACGTGTAATTTTTAAGTTTTTGATTGGTGTGAATAGCATTTATACTCGAAGAGCTCGTGGCTAAGTCAAAGCCGCGCGGATCGATCGATCATAAGGTTAAGCAACGCTTGGCGCGGTCGGTCCGTGGATGGGTGACCAATCTTTTCATAACGAGTTCTTCCGTGTATCGGAAGGCACGATAAACAGTGGGTCCCGGCTGTCATTTGAACATCTTTGGCAGTCGTTACGGGTAGTCAGAAGCCAGAAAGTCTGACAACCAGTCTTACCAAGGGGGTGCCAGATTGCCCAGGTAACTGGGTTGTGGAGGTCAGATAGGCAGTCGCTCCATGTAAAACACTGGTTCTCAGCTGCATCCGGTTAGACTGGAAGCCGACCCCAAAATAGTTGGGAAAAGGCTAGGCAGATGGATGGAATAGCATTTATACGTAAAAATAAAAAGTGTACCTACTACCACGAAATCCTATGTATAACATTGATAATACGTAATATATATTGATAACATAAGTAATTTATTTCAGTGTACGGATTGTTATAAAACGAGAATATACCTTTACTTCAAAAAATACAAAACTACTACACGCTATTCATTACTATTTTATTTTTATTTTAGCCACAATATTATGGACGTTAGTAACAATCAAGTAATCTATTGTATTATGAGATTCAAATTATGTAATATTTTGCCTGAGTGTTTTTTGTTGGTTTGACTATAAATAAATACTATTCACCCTTTATGCTAGAAATGAAACTATAAGCGCAAGGTACCCTAAAAGTAATAAAACAGAAATCATTGAAAGCTATCCAGTAATTTGATTTAGAAGTAAACAAACGGATTCTCTAGGGAAAAATACATCATTCAAGGCAGACCACTCGATCACCTTCAGGCTTATGGAAGATGGAAGTTCTCAAAAACTTCCCAGAAGATTTCGCAGAAGCGTTGCAAACCAGCTTATATATTTTGCGATTTTTTAATATCAGGTCTGTATTTTTAGAAAGTAATTTTTAATTAACCATTATTTTTCTTCATAAAAGTTTAATTTATTTTAGATTTTTTTTTAATGATTTTGGATCCATTAGAATGTTATCCACTTAAAGCAAGCTCTATACGAACATAGCTTTCTATTTTATTTTCATCATTGCAAAGGAAAGTCATGAAAGAGACACATCTGTTGAAGCAACAAAAGATTTTCTATTTTCTTGTTCCAAGTAGAAACTAAGATAAAAATTTAATACCTTTGAAATTAGACTCTCACAAGCTTTTGTTACGTAGTCCCTACTTGAGTTTCTGTAGAAATCAATAAATAGGGAATGATAATGAAAGTTTCATTTGCAAGTCTCGCAAACAGAGTGTCAGGTAATAACGTTCGTAGAATCACATTTACTGATTTAATCTATACTAATATTATAAAGCTGAAGAGTTTGTTTATTTGCTTGAACGCGCTAATCTCAAGAACTACTGGTCCGATTTAAAAAAATCTTTCAGTGTTAGATAGCCCATTTATCGAGGAATGCTATAGGCTACTTTTTATCCGGGTGCGCAGAGTAGTTCCCACGGGACGCGGGTGAAATCGCTGACGAAAGTTAGTAGATAAATAAAATCCGGCTGTTCTCCGAATTATTTGACTAAAGTGTATTTGCAAAATAGTGCTAGAGTTAACTGCGATCACAAATTCAATCTATAAGGTTGTGGAAATTCCAGGAAACTCATACGAAGTTGTGCATTATTTTCACTTTTGCTTGTTAAAGACTTTTATGCGATATTAAGTCACTTTAAAGTTCCTTATATTTATAATAGACTTATAATATCATAGCTAGAGTATCGTAGTCACTCATTATGGGTCTATGCTGACTTACCAGACTCATTATTACCACCCAAAAACTATACCAGGGATTTCCAAACATAGCTAAAAATAGGCTCATAATTTAATTACGCATATTACGTACTCAGTAAGAACTCAAAAATATTTCTTCTAGATACTTGGAGGATGACCTATCATTTGTTCAGAGAAACTGGCGTTTCAGCTACATATTCTTTTGTGTTATCGTACATGTAGTCATGTTGAGCCTTGGTCTGCCTGAAATACTGATGGGAGAGGATTTTATGTCACAGTTTGCTTATTTGATTCCTTCTATTTTGGTGACGGTACATTGTAAGTATGTTTTTTCAACAGAAAATTTTAAATTCATCAGCCTATTTATCGTCCTACTGCTGGACATAGGCCTCCTCTCACACAAAGAAGGATTGGTCGTTAATTACCATACTTGCTCAATGCAGTTGGTGATTTCAGACTTTTGTAGTCCAGATTTCCTCATGATGTTTTCCTTCACCTTTCATTAGTAATTGGTGCCCAAGACATACTTAGACAGTACATAATATGTAACTTAGAAAAATTGTATTGATACTTAATTGTCTATACATTTCAGAGGTTCGTGTTTTCTTTGAGCATAAGGTTATGATTTTTTAAAGTTCAGTATTTCTGATTTTTAGCTATCTTCAAGTGTTTTGTTTTGCTACCGAAAACAAATGAAGTGTCTACATTCTTAAGGGAGCTCGGCCTACTCTGGAGGGTTAAGTTTACTGAAACTCAAAAGCAAGAAAAGGATAAACTACTTTGGAGAGTCAATTTGGTAAACAGAGGTGAATTTTATGTTAATACTTTTGTTTATCAAAACTTCAACCAAAACCTATTGTATAATTTTTCTATTATTGCATTTAGAAGTGCATATTTTATTCTGACTACATCACATTTCAGTCAGCTACTGGATATCGATATGCGGGACCTGCCAGTACGTACTTACACCCTTAGCTGAAACCGTGATCCGAATTTTCATACTGAGACAAGACAGCAAGCTTATTCTACCATTTTATTCATCCTTCCCATCCAACACTGCAAAGAATTGGTTGATGTACATCATCACATATGCATTCCAATTTTATTCTAGTAAGTTGAAAAGTCTAAGACGTTTTTGAAGCTTTGATAGTTAATTCATTACCTTATTCCTAGAGATATGTTACACAGATAGTAGCAAGCTTGTGTTGAGATTACTTTTGTAGCTAATTTTGAATTTAGAGCAAGAAGTATTGTAAAATTTACGGCTGTAACAAACAACACCTAATCTTCAGTATCCAATGAAAACACGTGGTTATACTTAGTCGAAAATTTCGGAACTTAATGTCTCTTTTGCAGTATTCCTTCTAGTCACCATGTACTCGGGTGCTGCATTGATGATGGTAACATCTTGTGGACTTCTAACGATAGAGTTTGTGATGCTTAAAGAAGATCTAACTCGAGCAAAACCCAGGACGAAAAGAAGAAGGAATGAAGAATCAAAAAATGATGATGATGAGCCAACTATAGAACAATTTGTTGAACGACACCAGAAATTGCTAAGGTTTGTTGTGAAATAAAATAATATACTCGTAGTTTTGGAATAATAAAATTCGCAAAATTAATTCGCAGAAGGTAGTTCGTTATATCTGGTACTAAATTCAACTTTTCGCTGTATTTAATTAGTTTCATGCTCAAAGGTAGTTCCTTGAAGTACAGACTGTAATTAATGTAATGTAGTCCGTATAAAGCTTGATTATTCATTTATCTCATATCAGACATAACATCTTGGAACAGTTTCGGTTTGATCCGATTACGTAGTTTTTGCAGTGCGGAAATGTCTTACTTACTTCCAGCACATAAGTAGTTGTATAATCTAGAGTTCTTTGCTACATGGAAGTTATCAAGAGCTTCAACTTCAGTGAAACCCATATCATCAATCTTTATTACGGCTGCCAGTTTTTCTGGTCTCGTGCCAACAATACCAAAAGTTTTTCCGCTGTTACTACGTCCTCACCCTGAGAGACCAATGGCCTATGTAATATAAGTGATCCTACTTTTTCCTATTTTATGGCGTGTGAGAGGAATTTACCCTCTTTTGGGCTACTTTTGTGAAGTATTGGCTGAAGACCTCGTTATTATTGAACCTAGGTTTTTTTACAAATTTTTCGTTGCTTTCAAACTAAATTTTCATTAATTATAGTCGTGTAATTTCTTTCTATAGATTAAGTTTTTATCTATGACATTGTATTGTGTACTTATGTATATATTAGTAGTTGCATATATGTATATGGTATAGTTGCATGCCATAACTTTCCTTATGCTGTATATGAATATACTTAACTTCACGCGAAATTAGATTTGGGCAAAATATTAGTCTGAGCTGAACAATTTCAAAACATAATTTTGCCACAAAATGTTCCAAAACAGCATTTTCATCCTAAACTGCTTCCTATTCTAACCCTTGTATACCATCAAAGCCGACATAGGGGTGGACATAAATAAAACATGTATTTTATTTGTTGACAGGTTATCTCGGCAGCTGGATAGCGCTTTCAACGGGATGGTATTCATAGATCTATTGTTTGTGGGGATCACGACGTGCGCTTTCAACTTCATGGGACAGGTAGTTATCGGTTTTTGGTTCTGAGAATTAATAATTTGTATTGATTATCCGTTATCCTTTTTGCAATTTCCAGGTATTACCTCTAAATATTATATACATATACGTATATTATAATATTGATTAATGATTGTACTATCCATGTTGGCTTTTCTTGGTTTAGGAGTTATGCGGCTGATAATACTTCATCTTTGGTAGACAGGGAAGAAGTCAGCGTTGCCAAAACCAAATATTTGAAATAACACATGATTATAATGAATATAATTAGGTAGACGACAGGGTAAAAATAAGCAAATCCGTTTAGTCGAAAATTTAGATTATCGCAAAGTATATTTTTTGTTATTAAAAATCTATGAATAGTAACAAAGATAATGAGTATTAAAAGTATCTAAAAGAAGGACTAATTAGATATTTTTAGTCGTCTTATAGGCTAGACGACTAAAAAAATCTAATTAGTCCATCTTTTAGATCTTTGTATCTGCCTGATAAAATAATAATTATTGATTACCAATAACCAATCAACTGAATGAATAATTTCTTTATTAAACAACTGGTAATAAAAATAATACTATTTCATAGTACCAAACAACCGAACAATTCAGAGTCAGTGGAGGGGAGCATCATTCCAATCGTTTGTATGTAAATTGAGATTCCACAGTTTTTATTAAAAGAGCCGGTCGTATAACAGAAAAGTTTAATCCGTTACCCAATTTGGGACGCTGGAAGTCGGTTTTAAAATGAGGCCATTTGACAATCTGCACTTTATGAAAACTTCTTCGCTCTGTGCGGTACATGGAATACAATTTGTGTTCACTCAGCTTTCTTTCTCAAAACAGTGAAAGAACATCCTCAAACAATTGAGCTCGAATAAAAATGTATAACAAATTCCGGAAAAGCTGGGCATCTTTACAGTAAAATAGGTTGGGTAATGTGTAGGAAAATTGCAGTAGTACTAGTCATTTTGTTTAGGGTATCTATCTTCCTATTATGAACCATTCTCTCATTCTCACTAAGCATAGTATCTTTGTGTACAGGATATTTCAAAATTTCCACATTTCATTTTTCTATCCAAACAGCCTTTGACGAAGCCTCAAAAGCTAGTAAGCTTTGTGGCTCACTATCTATTCCTCACAAAGCAAATATTTGAACGAATGTCAGTTATTTCGAGTCTTATTTGCGAGCACATCCATAAAGGTACAGACGACAGCAGGTCAACCACAATCTGTCAAATTTTACCAATCGAACGTTAACCTTATACTATTGTGATAAGGTTGAAAATATATTGCAGAAATTTGTCAGATTGTGGTAGCTTATGCTGTCGTCTGTACGTCCTAAGCCTGATACACGCACGAGAGATATCTTTTGCTTCGAATATTCCATTTAATTTGCAAGCCTTTTGTGTTTCTTTTTTCAGTTCACAAACAGTACAGTCTACAGAATGCTCAGTTACGTAGGAGTGGCCTCGTCTTTGTTGACCGTACTGTATTTATGTTACTACGGCGAACTGCTTACGAGTGCGGTAAAACTTTTAATACTTATTAAGTACAGTGTTATTAATTAACAAGACTTTGTAGATGTTTATAGTGATGTTGACTTGTTTATTTGAGAAACAGGATAATATTGTTATTGGTTTATAGCTACACTGTATTCCGCCAGCGGTTCCGCGCACGTCCCGTGGGAATTACTGCATGCACGCGAATAAGTAGCCTTCCTCGATAAATGGGCTATTTGACACTGAAAGAATTTTTCAAATCGAACCAGTGGTTCCTGAGATTAGTGCGTTCAACCAAACAAACAAACTCTTCAGTTTTTTTTTATATTAGTATAGATGACGTCTTAATGTATTTTAGATAAAAAAGATCAAAAAACATAACATTTGCATTTTTAATAACATCTTTACAGTTTACATCACATAAATGTCTGAAAAAAATACTTCATGATATTTTGGGAGAGTTTTTATATTTTTAGCAAGGTTAGTAATAACAGTAGGTTTGCTTACTAAATAAAATACTTTTTTCAGAGTTCCAGCATTGGAGACATAGCATATGAGAACTTGTGGTACAAGGGAGAGAAACAATATAAAATGACTATTTGGCTGATTATTAAAATGTAAGTTATTTTAATGGCTGTCTTTATATAAAAGATATTTTTGCATTATGCATTTAATTCTAAGTTCTATAATATTTTCTAATTTATTTTATTTATTATTCAACCTAGAGCACAAAACCCCTGCCGCCTAACATCTCTACACTATGCCGACGTTTCTTTGAATATGTTTACAAAAGTAAGTACAATCTACAAAAATGAATCACTAAATAATAAATAATCACTATGAACAGGCATAAATATCTCTATTTTCAAGTAATCGATCCCACCAAGTATCGATGCCATCGATCGATTTGTCAATAGGTACCTTTAAACTTATCAATACTTGTACATAATGATGATGGCATCCTACCCGATTATCGGTCAAGGCGGCTGTTCTCATATAAGGAGATCAGCAAGCTGCGCAAGACATGCACACTCCCTATTCCCTCACTTTCATAACCCAATGGGACGGCAATCCGACATGACCGGAGGGAGATTATACATAATACAACACTTCTAAAACTAATCAAAGTAAAAATAATAATTGCGCAGTATAATATGCAAGTGCATATAATAGAATGATTATTTTACAGGTTGTGAGTACTACATGGTCCTACTTCTCATTGATGAACAGCGTCTACTCAGAGGAAGAATAAAATTTTACCATTAAAACTTAAAAATAATACAAATCATTATTCAGATGAAAGCCACGGTTATGCTTACAACTTTACTAACTTAACTGAATCATTTTACATCAGTATTAGTTACTATAAATAAATATATAATAGTTGATACATGATCAGCGTAAAGAAGAATAATTTTAGGTTGATAAAAATTCTACAAAAATGTGCTTAATCAGGCAAATATCACCCTGCATGCGAATTTGCATCTTATTGTATTAGGCTATTTTTTTTTTATAAAATAAAAATTTGCTTAACCACTCAGCTAGACATCTTTGTTTTACTCTTTACCCTAAACTTGAACTGAACTGAAACCCGACGATGCCTGAAAAAACACGCCTACTTTATTAGTGCTACACCTACAAAATAAAATAGGTGTGAAAATATTTCCAGTGCAACAAACAGTAATAAACTCCACCATTATATTGCACCTACGCTTAAATATGTAGAAGAAAATAGAGATTTCCTGGTGCACTGGAAAATTGCGGTCGGATCACTCACTGCGGTTTCTATATAAGACCGCGTACAGATGAGGCGAGTAACACAGAACGAGTTACATGGGTCATTTCCAGTTGTACGTAAACATTATTACAAACTAGCTTCCGCCAGCGGTTTCACCCACGTCCCGAGGGAACTGCTCCGCGCACCCGTATAAAAAGTAGTCTATAGTCTTTCTCGATAAATGGGCTATCTATTACTGAAAGAATTTTTCAAATCGAACCAGTAGTTCCTGAGTTCCTGAGATCGGACCAGTAGTTCAAAAGGTGCAATGTTAGGGGCGGTCGGTCCGTGAATGGGTGACCAACTAGTCATATCGAGTTATTCTGTGTTTCGGAAAGCATCAGCACGAGTTCTGGCTGTCTTTTGTTTATCTTTGGTAGTCGTTACAAGCGAGAGTCTGACAAGAGGTATCGGTTTAGCTATTTAACTTTATTGTGGAGGTCAGGTAAGCAGTCGCTTCCTACAAAACAGTCGTACTCAGCTACATCTCGGTAATATCATAAGAAAGGTGCGATTTTCGAAACTTAAAAAAAGCTAAACCATTTACATGCTGGCATAATATTTTGTTAGACCTCTTCTTTTTTAAACCTACAACACCCTGTTACTGCATAAGACAAACTAAGAGGAAACTTTGGTATGCAATACAATTCCTAGAAGCCTAGTGAGGTAAGTACTAGGAATGTACGATGTAATCCTTTGAGGCGTGATGCCTCACTACATACTCGTAACCAACTTATTTTGTTCTATTCGCCAAGCTTAGATTTCAGGAAAAAATACCTGCACCGTTATTCCGTAAAATGGCAAGCGAATATTCAGCCTACAACACACGGCTCCTAAGTTTAATATTCCAGTCCGCATGGCATAAGGATTACCGTCTGATACGAGTATACGAGTGCATACAAGGGATTCTATTCTCGCGCAAAACCGTTTTATCTGAACGAGCACTATGTCACTCAAACGCAGTGACGTCATACAATATATTGCTGTGTCACTAAACAAAGGAACGCATTATGGAAATGCGTGCACGATGCAGGTTGCGTTTATAAACTCAAATGTCAGGTTAATGGTTGGGAGTTGATGTTAAAGCTGTTATGCTGTTTCATCTGGAACACCTTTTATGTAGTTAACGTTGTGTGTAGCGATTTGGGATCATCCCTGCTGGCTATAAGTGTTGATTGTGGAAACTGCACTTTTTTATCGATGGAAAATCATCAGATGACCCCTCCCGCTGTGGGTGACAGCATGAGGGAGTATCAGACTTTTACTGACTAAAATCCACCGTGTTCTTTCGGGAGCCCTTTGTGTGCCAGGGCCGCGGTAACTCTTTCGGACAACCCGCAGCCGGCAGTGTTCAGTACCTCTAGAGTTCTAAGAGAACAGATAGACTGATAGTTAAAACATTGCTATTTACCGCAATAATACAGCAGCAGATCTTTGTTGCTGACCAAATAATAATACGTCTAACAACAATTTTTCTTCTCACCAATTCACTAAAAAGTATCGAACGTGAACTACCGAAATCAATTTCAAATCACTTCATTTAGACCCGAAGGTTAAAAAATGTTGAACAGTAATTTCATTCGAAAAACGGAGCCGTGAACGTAAACTTTCTAGTCTATTTCCGTTAGTGGGCTCACAAAAAGGTCCTACATAAAGATGTCCATTTCATTCGAAGCGTAACCAAATTGATATAGGTTACGTAAACGTTAGTTTCACAGAAGGATATAGCGTTATTTACATATAATGCTAACAAAATTGAGTGACGTTAGAATGATGAATGGTTCGGGCCATTTGTGACCTTTCTCCGATCCTGAGTTATGTAAATATCCACGGCTCGAGAGGCCGTACCGCGGAGTTTTGCATCGATTTCTGTAGACCCTTCCTAAACTGTTCGAGCTAGCTATTACATTAATAGATATTCTTATATTTATTGGCGGATTTTGGCCTAGGATTTTGTATTGCTTCGCTGATGATATGAAAATTTTATGGTGTTTACCTTTCTGAGGGAGAAACGGGGCGTTGAAGACAATTGCACAATAATCATTTGTGAACCAAATAAGTTGCTATTTAGCTGAGTGGGTCGTCGAAATAGTCTGAAGGCCGACCCAAACATTTGCACGTGGGCCAGTTGCCAGTTTAGGACGGAGCCAAGCAAGTTACGATTCATTCCCTTGAGAGTTTATTGCAAGCGTGTGTACGAAAAATATCACCCTGTCTACAGCTGTAACTTAAATGAAAAACCTACTAAGGGATAGCCATACTAATCATGCCTTTGCTGATGTCAATTCCGCTACGTCTATAATAGGTACAAGTAAGAAAATAAATAATGTAAATATAACATCAGCTACTGAATGACACAGATACCAGGACGCAGTAAGTACTGCATACAAGCTAAAACTTCCCAATATAAAGTACAGCAAAAATGCATAATGATAGCATACGAGAAAGTTTTGGCGTGGTAGCAACGTCGCGAAGCTTGTCGTCAAACTTGTTCAAATTTGTTTAGACCCGACAAGTTCTGGCTGCATCCAGTGCATTATTATGAGACTCATATGAAATACGAGTTGGGTCCTTAGTATGAAGTTAATATCTGTATCTTTTTCAATATAATATTCGTGTTAAAATTCGCATTTGATACTCTGAATGTAGGTCATGATATTTGCTAATGGAGGGTGCAAATTGGCGCTAAATGCGGTCGATTCAAACGATCCTATTTGAACTGAGTGCTTAAAACACACGTGAGATAATTCGCGTGATGAGTGCAGATTTGTATTGAAATCATTTTCGGTTTCAAATTGGTGTTCTGAAGGTTCTTCTATTTAAAGTTTAATTTTGGTCCTACCAGAATCTAATTAATCACTAGGGATAGTAAAAATATTGATTATAATAAAAAAATTACAATATATTATTAGAATATATTATAGTATTAATTTATAGAATGTAAAGTGAAAACATGTTATTGTGATAAAATTGATTGTATGTATAAAAAAATAATTCGATTATAATAATATTTTTTACTAGCAAAAATTATCGTGTACGCGACTGACGAATCGAGTAGGTACTTCATATCCAACAAGTGCTTCAATGCGCAATTTTCCACGAACCCATCATACAGACACAAAATATTTTACTAACGAACACTAATTAAAATCAAACCAAATGTATCCATTAAATATTTCCGATACAATTGCATATGTTAGCACAAAATTTTCCAATTCGCTTCGTCGAGCAAACGAATTTTCCGATCGACTTAAATTCATATTTGTATCAGCTTTTAGTTTTCATTTACGTGAACGCGTATTGGAAACCACAGATGGTTTTGCCTTTATAAATGTTCATGTGTATTATCTTTTATTATGGCCTGGCCTACATATACGGCCTGTAATGAAGCTGTTTGATATGTTATTACTCGAATTAAGTCTGGGATTTTAATTTTTATTGCAATTATCTGGAGGATTAAAATTTCCTTCAACATGATTGGATGCAGGGAAGATTTGATGTAGGAAAGTAATTAAGTGTATTTTATTTAATCAGTCAAGTGTTTTTTTTTCTATAGGAATAAGCACCCTCAATTTCTATACCGCATTCAGAGAGTTTATTAAGGTAACAAGCATGCATCTACTTTAACAGACAAACGGACAGACGGACGACGAAATCAGAAAGAAGTAATTAGGGTCCCGTTTTACCCTTTATCAACGATACTATTATTGCCTAAATCAAAACCAGATGCTATCATTTTTAGTAGGTTTACAAACTAACATGACAGAGTTGACAAATCTATTCTACTTCACATTTTACCTTTAAAATTTCATAAACTACTGAGAACTGTTCGCGTCTGCCTACGAAAGACTTACAAATTGAATCTCCACTGTGCATTGATTTGCATCCAACATGCAACTTGGGGATCGGATTTGTTTTCACCGATTTCAAAAACAAGACATCGAAGCTAGAAAAAAATTATCGCATTATTTTTTGACTAGCTTCTGCCAGCGGTTTTACCCGCGTCCCGTGGGAACTACTCGGCGCACCCGGATAAAAAGTAGCCTATAACCTTCCTTGATAAATGGGCTATCTAACACTGAATTTTTCAAATCGGTCCAGTTGTTCCTGAGATTAGCGCGTTTAAAAAAACAAATTCTTCAGCATTATAATATTAGTTTTCTGATATTATTCCATGAAAATTGTTCTCTAAGACTTTGGCAAATTATTTTCATATTTTTTTATAAACTTCAAGTTTGGAATTTCTTTGATACACGGACAATCTGTACAATTTTAACATGTTAAAATCACCTTTGACTTCGACAAAACTCATATATAATTATATACTCGTTTGAATTCTTTCAGGTATCCAATGGAATAGTGTTATTAACAATTACGTTTACTTTAGTTATTAAGTTTACTAATATTTTCTAGTTCAATGTTCTTGTAAATAATAATCTACATTTTCATAAATAAAGGTTTCAGTCTATATGTACAAAAACCATTTACCAGACACATTGATTTACACCTCCTACACTAGCTGATTTTTGTCACACGTTGTAAAAGCAAGCCAATACGCGCGACATATTCGGAGCGACAAGAATCTGTCCTTCGGTTTTTAACGTCATCGTCATCTTCGCACGAGTAGTTGTCAAATTGTTAATTGCTTTTTATGTTAGGAACATCTCCCGATTGTGACCTTTGGTTCAAATATACATTTTCATATGAAATTCTACAAAGATCAACCACAAGGCAAAGGAGACGCGTAGGTAAGCTCCCGAATCTCAGAAAATATACTAGTGCGAAAGCTCTATTAAATCCATAATTCGATACCTGCTGCTAAAATTTCATCATGTATATTTTACATTATCTTTCAAAATAACAGGGGCGTTTCAACAAGGCTTAACAAGGGTTTAACATTATTTTTATAACACCTACTTGCTTAAACAATAATTTATTATTTTGGACGTTGTGAGGGTTATTTATTACCTGGTTACGCATATTATATTCTAAAAAGTGTGACAATATTTTATTTTGAAGCTCGGAAAATTACAAGGCTCTCGTTTTTATAAGTTGTTCAGAATTAATTAATAGTCTATGTCAGAAGTAAGATACATTAAGTACACTGAAAATTCGACAAACCTTATTAATTACGTTGTTAAGAAAGGCTTTCATTGTGAAAACGTAGCGTTACTAGACAAGTGATATCCTTGCTTTAATTTGTTACAATAAGTTACTCTTTTGGTTTTATTTCAACCAGTTGAAACACTATGAGTTTTCATAATATACCTCTGTTTATACCGATGACGTCTTATTCATGCATTTGTTCGATCTGCAGCAACGTCTTTGATCGAAAAAAAATAATTATTCATTTTTCATTTAACCAAAATTTACACCAAAAAATGTGTTCAGTGCGATAAACGAGTCAATGCCAAAACATAATTGTAAAGTTGAAGAGTTTCTTTGTTTGCTTAAGTGCGCTAATCTCAGATTCGATAAAAAAGTCGTTCAGTGTTAAATATCTCATGTTTTGAAAAAGGCTATAGGGTTGGGGTGTATGAAGTAGTTATCATGGGACACAAGAAGAACCGCTAGCAGAAGCTAGTATTAAACAATCGTACCTATGTATGCCATCATGAATCAGATTATAATCTAACTGCAGACGCACCATTTAATTAGGTCTCTCGATATAGAACGTATATGTCGGCTTATCGAGAAGCTAACTAGATGCCGTCAGTCGCCCATTAGTCTCAATACGAGTGATATTATTGAAACCCGATTAATTAATAGCGGATATATACGTCACATAAGATCGATAGTAGACAGTGTTCAGAAGAGTATTGGTTTCCTTGGAGATTTAGAAGTTTTAATAGGCTTATAAATATTTTATGCGCTGGCTACAACTCTTACTGAAAATTACAAATGCCAAAGTACATCTGTTCGTCGCGATTTCAAGTTAAAACTACTGAGCTGATTTGAATGACGTTCTGTACCAATAGTCTAAAAACTGAAAAAATAACGAGCTTCCTACGAACGTCTTACGCAGCTACATAGTTTCACAGGTTCCAGATAAAGTTTTGAATAGCTGTCTGATAGATCATGTTATAGAAAAGTAATCAAAATTAAAAACATTCCCATGGCACTGTCTGTTAGATAGCTATTTAGAACTCTATCTGGAAATGTCTTTCAAATCTGTTGGCTGTGACACAATGAGTGCCCAGTGGCGCTAAAGAACTTTTCGCTTCAAAAATCAGTTTAGTAGTTTTAGACTCACTCAATTATTAAAATAAAAAAACCGGCCAAGTGCGAGTTGAACTCGCGCACGAAGGGTTCCGTACCATTATCTATGAAAAAAGTACAATAGGAATGGTAAAGTATTAGCACAGTTTAAATATATGTAGAACAGTTGGGAAGCTACCTACTAAAGTTCGTAACGTCACACTCACACACGCATGCGCACTGACGGGCACTTATGTACCTTTACCAGTGCTGTCAGCACTGACTGTCACGTTAAAAGCTACCCGCCAGCTATGCATTTGATTAAAATAGGAACTAAAGTTTGACAGATATTGAAGTCAGTACTACCAAATGACAACCCTACGGCTTCGATGATGCTTGCGTCATCATTTTGACAACAAGGCTTAGCTTCAGTACTGGTACATGTTTATTCTGTGGTATTAGTTACTTAAGTTGCACATTATTTCTAATAGATGGCGCTACTAGTATACAATTTTGCAATTAATGAATATAAATCAACAGCCTTAATATTTTTTTTTTTTAATTTTCGTATTTTTTGTTATAGCGGCAACGGATATACATCATTTGTGAAAATTTCAGCGTTCTAGCTATCACGGTTAATTAAATACGGCCTGGAGACAGACAGACAGATAGACAGACAGACCGACAGACAGACAGACAGACAACGAAGTCTTAGTAATAGGGTCCCGTTTTACCCTTTGCGTACGGAACCCTAAAAAAACCTTTTGTTTCCTCATAATAATGTTATGTTAGCACAGATTAAAATTATGTCCAAGTATATCGGTCAGTCGGTCCATTTTCTCAGTTTCGCTCCTTGCCGCTCGGCTGGTCATCGCATGTGGAAACGATAGTACTTTCAATAACGGTCAGGCATGCGTTCATAATTAACTTTCTTCAGCTCCGTAGTATTACGGTATGCGTTACATGCATTCGTGTAATGAGTAGCATTGTGTTATGGCTATCTCTTGTCTTATGGCTTCCTGGTAATTTGCCGTAAAAATGAGGCTGGTGAAATTATTGCATGTTGACATTATTGCAAGTTTGACTTAATAAGTTCTTTTTTGGTATTATTCCGAAAGGGCTGTTGTATTCTTTTACACAATTTTAGATTCCTGTGTATTTGACCACAAAATCGTTCAGTAAGTACATCTGTCTCTGGGCTGCGGGTTGTTCGAAAGAGTTGCCGCGGCCTTGGCACACAAAGGGTTCCCGAAGGAACACCGTGGGTTTTAGTCAGTAAAAGTCTGACATTCCCTCACGCTGTCACCCATTGTCACACTGATCTTACTGGTTATACTGATGATTTCCCATCGATAAAAAAAGGTACACCTGTCTCTAAATCAATGTTAATATTTGGTTCACAGATCTTTCCAGGCACCGCTATTTTTAAGACGATCTTATCACCTTTCATCAATGACATAAACAGTGACACTACACTTACGGCAATCAAAACGAAGTTATCGTTACTCCAAACTGCATCAGCAACTCACATCATGAGACCAAAACAAGCAAGAGCAAAGCAAACTTCATATCGATCTGCAAGTTGCGGACTAAGCAACCCGTAAGTGAAGGATGTCAGATTCAGTACTGAAACGTTACCAACTTTGTGATACAGTGTACTGTGAGAGTACACTGCAGACTTTTAGTCGGCCGATAGTTTTCTCTTACACATAAATCAGTTTGAATATGAATGGCAGTATGCACATTACCAATGATCGGGTACTTTGCCGGTATAAGACCGACTTAGGCTGGGTTGCTCGGTTTAACTTTAACTATAACCTCACCTTAGTCAACCGTTAAATGGCCGCCTATTGGTCAAATTGGTGAGTTGACAGCTGTGTGACCGAAGATCGACCATTTCGCAGCCAGTTAAGTTGGTTAAATCGAGCAACTCAGCCTAAAACTAATATTGGAATTAAGATTTTCTTTAAAATAAATTGCCTACTATCGGAGCAACTGTCGGCCGACTGTTTAGTCTGCAGTGTGCGGGAACTCTAGTAGTTACTATTGTATCTAGATGACAGTATGAGCACATTGTGTAGTATTTTGAAAGGCTCATGTTAGGAAAAATTGTTTTGTTCCCTGTTTTTAATGTCTAATGTGAGACTGATTCTGACTAATGACTGACTTAGTACAAATAATATCTAAATGTACTTATGGTATAATACTGAAGGGTTTGAAAAATGCTTTTAGTGTTAGATAGCACAGCACATTTAATAAGGCTATAGGCTTCTTTTTATGAAGAGCTCGTGGCTAAGTCGGATCGATCGATCATAAGGTTAAGCAACGCTTGACGCGGTCGGTCCGTGGATGGGTGACCATCTTTTCATAACGAGTTCTTCCG
>NWSH02000535.1:12508802-12542283 GCA_002382865.2 Heliothis virescens
TGTTCGGATATGCACGATAAAACAGTGGGTCCCGGCTGTCATTTGAACATCTTTGGCGTCGGTTAACGAGTAGTCAGGAAGCCAGAAAGTCTGACAACCAGTCTTACCAAGGAGTGCCAGATTTGCCCAGGTAACTGGGTTGTGGGAGGTTCAGATAGGCATGTCGCTCCATGTAAAACACTGGTTCTCAGCTGCATTCCGGTTAGATGGAAGCCGACCCCAAAAAATAGTTTGGAAAAGGCTAGGCAGATGATAGGCTACTTTTTATCTGAGTGTGCGAAGAAGCTTGCCAAAGTACGCGGGTGAAACCGCTGGTGGAAGTTAGTTCAGGAAATAAAGACTTTTCTGGGACTGTGTTACATTGTTTTATTCTTCTACTGCCTTTCAATAATAAATAATTAAACGTTCTTAAATCCAACGGAAGCAATCCAACCTCCGACAAGCAGCTCAAAGCATGGACGCCATCTTTTAAACCGGATTTTTGCCTTGAATTTTTAACGACTGCTTTTTTAAATTTTTGCTGTCTCCAAGATTCTAAAGACACTGTTTTTCTTTTTTTTTCAGATTATAAGTGAAAATATACTGCAGCTTTGTACTGTTTATTCCATTAGTAATATCGTAGCTACTTTACAGCTAATACATATATTCTAGTCATCGTCTGGAATGCTTCCTAATGTGTTGAGTGGTGTACCGCCTACTGTCACGCCCCAAGTTAGGGCCATCAGTGGTGGAAATATATAGAGCAGTTGATATGCCTGATTATTTAATTTAAGAGGTATTATTTTGAAAGTACTCTAGTGCCTTCATTTTGTTAGAAGATCTCGATTTATTATACTTAATAATTAATACTAATGTAGAGATAATGTTTTTAGCGAATAATATACAATTGACAGAGATTTAATCGTGAAATACAATTAAATTGCTACATGCATAATTTGAGGTAGTTTCATGAAATAGCAGTCAACATTTTACTTAAATAAAATCAATTAATAAATCATCAATCCTCTGCAATGCGATCTGATCGTGTCATAGTAAAATCATTTCGACTTTACTCAAATAGTCTGATTAAAAACCCAAAAATCAATTGAAATTTCCATGAAAACGTTATACTTCAAACATTAATAATGATTTAAATTATTACGTAAAACTTTTCAGTGACAGAATAATTTAATTCCATTGCCATTAATATAATGTGGGGAAGTTTAAATGTGAGTAAACAAAATATACTGACATTGCAGAAAAACCTATCACTATTAATTAATGGGTAATTAACAAACTATTGAGCCCATAACAGTTTTTCGAAGGTTTCACTGAATAAATTACAGTTTGTGAAAGTTTAACTATATTGAATGTTTGAGTATAACGTTTTCATTGGAATATTTCAATTGCTTTTTGGGTTTTTAATCAGACTATTTGAGGTAAAGCGAAATGATGTTACTATGGACACCGATCAGATTCGCATTGCAGAGGATTGATTGATTTTATTAATTTGATTTTATTTAAGTAAAATGTTTGACTGCTATTTCATGAAAACTACCTCAAATTATTGCAATTGTAGCAAGTTATTTAATTTGGTATTTCACGTATTTAAATCTCTTGTCAATTGTATATTATTCGCTAAAAAACATTATCTACATAGTATTATTATTAACCGCTCTCCCTAAATCAGAGATCTTCTAACAAAAGAAGGCCCACTAGAGTACTTGCAAATTAATACCTCTAAATTAAATAAATCAGCATTAATCAACTGGCTTCTATATATTTCCACCAACTGCATGGCCCTAACTTTGGGGCGTGACAGTAGGCGGTTACACCACTCAACACAATTAGGAAGCATTCAGACGAGATAGAATATATGTATTAAGCTGTAAATAGCTTACGATATTACTAATGGAAATTAAACAGTACAATAGCTGGCAGTATATTTTTCACTTATAATCCTGAAAAAAAAAAAAGAAAAACAGGTTGTCTTTCGAAATCTTGAGACAGCAAAAAAATTTTAAAAAGCCAGTTCGTTAAAATCAAGGGCAAATCCGCGTTTTAAAGATTGGCGTTCCATGCTTTTTGAGCTGCCCTTGTCGGAGGTTTGATTTGCTTCCGTTGGATTTAAGAACGTTTAATTTATTTATATTGAAAGGGCAGTAGAAAAAAGAAAAATAAAACAATGTTACACAGCCTCCAGAAAAGTTCTTTTATTCCTGAACTAACTTCCACCAGCGGTTTCACCCGCGTACTTTGGCAACTGTTCTTCGCCACACTCAGATTTAAAAAGTAGCCTATCATCTGCCTTAGCCTTTCCCAACTATTTTTGGGGGCGGCTGTTCCAGTCTAACCGGATGCAGCTGAGAACCAGCTGTTTTAACATGGAGCGACTGCCTATCTGACCTCCACAACCCAGTTACCTGGCAATCTGGCACCCCTTGGTAAGACTGGTTGTCAGATTTTTCTGGCTTCTGACATACTCGTAACGACTGGCCAAAGATGTCAAATACAAGCCGGGACCCACTGTTTTATTCCGTGGCCTTCCGAAAACACGGAAGACTCGATTATGAAAAGATGGTCACCCATCCACGGCCAACCGCGTCAAGCGATTTGCCTAACCTTATGATCGATCGATCCGGACTTAGCCACTGAGCTCTTCATAAAAGAAGCCTATAGCCTTATTAAATGTGCTGTGCTATTCTAACACTAAAAGCATTTTTCAAACCCTTCAGTATTATACCATAAGTACATTTTAGATATTATTTGTACTTAAGTCAGTCATTAGGTCAGAATCAGTCTCACATTAGACATAAAAACAGGCGAAACCAAAACAATTTTTTTCCTAACATGAGCCTTTTCAAAATACTACCACCAATGTGTGCTCCATACTTGTTTCATCTTAGATACAATAGTAAACTACTAGAGTTCCCGCACACTGCAGACTAAAACAGTGGCCGACAGTGTGCTTCCGAATTACGTAAGGCAATTTATTTTAAAGAAAATACTTAAAATTCCAATATTAGTTTTAAGGCTGAGGTTGCTCGAATTTAACCAAACTTAAAACTGGCTGCGAAATGGTCGACTTCGGTCACACAGCTGTCAACTCACCAATATTGGACCAATAGGCGGCCATTTAACGGTGACTAAGGTGCAGGTTTAGTAGTTAAAGGTGTAAACCGGAGCAACCCAGCCTAAGCTCGCGTCTTATACACCGGCAAAGTACCCGTCATGGTAATGTGCATTACTGCCATCATATTAATACAAAACTGATTTAATGTGTAGAGAAAAACTATCGCCGACTAAAAGTTCTCGTGTACTCTCACAGTTACACATGTTATCACAAAGTTTGGTAACGTTTCAGTACTGAATCTGACATCCTTCACTTAACGGGTTTGCTTAGTCCGCAACTTGCAGGATCGATATTTGAAGTTTTGCCTTGCTCTTTGCTTTTTTGTGCTGCGGATGATGGAGTTGCTGATTGCAGTTTGGAAGTAACGATAACTTCGTTTTGATTGCCGTAAGTGTAGTTCACTGTTTATGTCATTGGATGAAAGGTGATAAGCATCGTTTAAAAATGCGGTGCCTGGAAAGATCTGTGAACCAATATTAACATTGATTTTAGAGACAGGTGTACCTTTTTTTATCGATGGGAAATCATCAGTATAACCAGTAAGATCAAGGTGTGACAATGGGTGACAAGCGTGGAGGGAAATGTCAGACTTTTAGGACTAAAACCCCACGGTGTTTCCCTTTTCTGGGGGGAACCTTTGTTGCCAAGGCGCGGCAACTCTTTCGAACAACCCGCAGCCAGAGACAGATGTACTTACTGAACGATTTTGTGGTCAAAATACACAGAATCTAAAATTGTGTAAAAGGAATTACAACAGCCCCTTTCGGAATAATACCAAAAAAGAACTTATTAATTGGTCAAACTTGCAATAATGTCAACATGCAAATAATTTCACCAGCCTCAATTTTACGGCAATTACCAGGAAGCCATAAGACAAGAGATAGCCATAACACAATGCTACGTCATTTACACGAATGCATGTAACGCATACCGTGATACTACGGAGCTGAAGGAAGTTAATTATGAACGCTGCCTGACCGTTATTGAGTACTATCGTTTCCACATGCGATGACCCAGCGCAGCGCAAGGAAGCGAAACTGAGAAAATGGACCCGACTTGACGATTTATTACTGGACATAATGTATCTGTGCTAACATAACATTATTATGAGGAAACAAAAGGTTATTTTTTAGGGTTCCGTACGCAAAGGGATCTCTCCTCAGCTGCATCCGGTTAGACTGGAAGCCGACCCCAAAAAATAGTTGGGAAAAGGCTAGGCAGATGATAGGCTACTTTTTATCTGAGTGTGCGAAGAAGTTGCCAAAGTACGCGGGTGAAACCGCTGGTGGAAGTTAGTTCAGGAATAAAAGACTTTTCTGGAGCTGTGTTACATTGTTTTATTTTCTTCTACTGCCTTTCAATAATAAATAATTAAACGTTCTTAAATCCAACGGAAGCAATCCAACCTCCGACAAGGCAGCTCAAAGCATGGACGCCATCTTTAAAACCGGAATTTGCCTTGAATTTTTAACGACTGCTTTTTAAATTTTTGCTGTCTCCAAGATTCTAAAGACACTGTTTTTCTTTTTTTTTTCAGATTATAAGTGAAAAATATACTGCAGCTTTGTACTGTTTATTCCATTAGTAATATCGTAGCTACTTTACAGCTTAATACATATATTCTATCATCGTCTGGAATGCTTCCTAATGTGTTGAGTGGTGTACCGCCTACTGTCACGCCCCAAGTTAGGGCCATCAGTGGTGGAAATATATAGAGCAGTTGATATGCCTGATTATTTAATTTAGAGGTATTATTTTGAAAGTACTCTAGTGCCTTCATTTTGTTAGAAGATCTCGATTTATTATACTTAATAATAATACTATGTAGATAATGTTTTTTAGCGAATAATATACAATTGACAGAGATTTAATCGTGAAATACCAATTAAATTGCTACATGCATAATTTGAGGTAGTTTCATGAAATAGCAGTCAACATTTTACTTAAATAAAATCAATTAATAAATCATCAATCCTCTGCAATGCGAATCTGATCGTGTCATAGTAAAATCATTTCGACTTTACCTCAAATAGTCTGATTAAAAACCCAAAAACAATTGAAATATTCCATGAAAACGTTATACTCAAACATTAATAATGATTAAATTATTACGTAAAACTTTTCAGTTGACAGAATAATTAATTCCATTGCCATTAATATAATGTGGGGAAGTTTAAATGTGAGTAAAACAAAATATACTGACATTGCAGAAAACCTATCACTATTAATTAATGGGTAATTAACAAACTATTGAGCCCATAACAGTTTTTCGAAGGTTTCACTGAATAAATTACAGTTGTGAAAGTTAATTATTGAATGTTTTATAGAAATGTGTATGGTAAAATTTGTGTTAATACTTTTGAAACTGTCGATATAATAAGTACTGCTTTATTCAGAAGTAATTTAGACACTAAATACATATATTATTTTTATGCTGAGACGTAAAAAGCATATTTAAAATGAAAAGACAATTTTCATTTTAAATTTTGACACACTATTTTCCTACTCAATAATTTCAAAACTAACATCTCTATATAAATCTAAATCAACGCAAAATCCATCTGCAAGCCGTCATCGAAGTAATTTGTGGATAAATTATTTAATATAGACGTATCCTAATACCGCTTCGTGACGGGACAAACGCCAGACTGGGCGGTGTTAGTCTATATTACATCCGACGCCGACGAAAAAATTAAAAATGGCAGCTATATCTTTTGGTAATGGAGAGTAGATAGTGATTCTTGTACTACTAAATACATATCGTCATTGTAGAGTGATAGCTTCGTGTGTTCAGATATCCAACTTGTTTCACCATACTATATTACAAAACAAGTACTTAAGCAGTTTTCGTAAAATTATTACAACAAAAAATTTTTTACTTACAAGGTATTTATTCTACAGACCAATCCAATTTGAAATTTTGTCTAAATAATTACGTAAAATAAAAATAACTGCCTTTTTATATCAAAGTACAGATTTTTATTCAAATGCATTTCTAAGCTAAAAGTTGTAGGAATACAAGTGAAGACATATTGCGTCTGGCTTTATGTAACTGAATCTCAATAGGTCTTGCAGATCAAGATATAGCGTCTCTATCTGACCTCGAAGACCACTCGAGCTATCTCAAAGGACATTCTAATAGTTATATGCTTATGCTGGCGTGTGAGACGATGCGCTTTTTTGATATCTTTAAGTAGATTATATACTCACGAATTACGAGTCATGTTGCAGTTATACAGCGCACTGGTTAAGGGATAGATTAATCACAAAATAGTATTTTTACAAGATTTCCTCTGAAGTCCTTTGAGTTCTAAAATGCACAAAATGGTCGAATAATTTGACTGCAACATAATAATAGAGCTTACTCATAATAAAAAAGGGATGTTTTAAGTCCATCACGCGATATGGGTACCTACCGTTATAAAAAAACATAAAATTGCGTAAAATATCTTTGTATGATACTTCGTACAGTAGTGGTGATAAGAAATTGTAGTGTGTGGGCTTTCTTGGGTTTAGACCCAAGTAAATTATGCTTATCCCTTTACGTCCAAACATTAGTCTTATTACAGCTATTATGCTCAAGTAGCCTACTTATATCTCGGATTATGTGTCACCCTTGAGAGGTTTTGCAAATTGGAAGATGGAAAATTACACATTATGTCCACCTACCGAATAGCTGAATGGATTAAGATAAAACAAGTATGAAAAAACAATGGAAAGGAAATCCAATAATCCAATCTACGTTTGTTTCAAGAAAGCAAAATAAAATGATACGCTCAAAATACGATTAAATTCGGTGAAAACTGTTTCACAGTATCCTAAATATTTTTCCCTAAATATAAATATTTTTTATCCCACGTCCTATATAACTTGTTTACATTCGTTATCCTAGAATATTTTTGTAAAATCGGTTTTATTTTAGAGATGCAGTCAGCTGACTTTAGTATAGGTATATCGAATCTTAAAATCTTTTTCCCTCATGCTTAGGGTCATACAAGTTGGACACTAAAACGCAATATGAAGCCTCAAAACTAATTTAATACCACGAATAGCCAAATTACATTCAAACGCCAGCATTTGTCGGTGTTTCTACATTTCTATGTATATGAATATAATTCAAGCCACAGCAGAACAGTAAAACCATTACTCATAGCGACCATACAACAATTTCATGCGCTGAAAACCACTGAAAACAACAATTACACTTGCAAAAGCTATACCGACAGTGTTGCATTTAAATAACCAATTAATTGAGACCTCTTTATTTTCTCCACATTTCCCCTTATGTGTCTCGGTGAAAAGAATGCTGAAGAGGAAGGGGAGGTCAATTTAAATTGGCCCAGGTAGCTCAATTCCGTGTATTGGGTAGCCAATTAAACAAACTGTGCGAAGTTGTAATGAGATCTGAGGAAAATTGAACAGTCAAAATGTAGCACCGTCGGCATAATAATGTACATAGTTAGATTATTTGCGAATAAATTTAAGTTTTGGTAAACTATTTGAGTGTTACGTTTGAGCGACATTTAATAGTATTTCGAATTCTATTTCTGGTTTTCCTTCATCTTTATTTGTAACAAAGGAATTCCTTGTATTTTTAGTTTGTTACTTTACATGGAACAAAGACTACGTGCCTAACTAAATTTAGACTTCCATGAATTAATATTGAAGCTTGTGCTCACAGGCAAACATTGAGAATTTTAGTGAAATTGATATTATAAGTAAATTGAAGCACCCACTAGTTCCTTTTGTATAGAGTAAATACAAATAGTATCAAAATATCACATTTTCAAACACATCTGTATTCCCTTTCCTTGCTACGACACAATAATGAAATCAGGAAATTAAAAAAAAATACATTATAGCTAGAAATATTTTTAATAAATTATTCGTTAAAAATCTATTTAAATTTCACTTCCTTAAATGCAATCCGAAGATCGCCTTTCATTCCAGAAAAAAGAGCCTGAAAAAGATAATTACTTCTGAAAATTGTACAGGTACGTTAAAAATTGAGAAAAAAGATTATTACAGAAAGCTATGATATCTGGAGAAACCTTATCAAAATTAAAGTGTCTCATTGAAATTTAAGGTTATGCAGCCAAAAACCCTGTGGAGGTATGAGAACAGCGAGTAAAGCTCAACATACCTCGGAGAAAAGGGAGGATCCTCCGACCGGACGGGTGTTCTTGTCGGGGTGATCTATATAATTGTGTTGAAGTTGCGCGCGAACACTGCTTGCGCGATGCAGGATGCAGGATGATGCGTCTTCCGATGTGTTGGTAGCGGTGTGGGTAGTAGTACCGCTACAACGCAATGCATATGTTATTTCCACCCAACTTCAAAGATAATAATCATTTCTTATTTGGCCATTTTACTGGTCAATTTTGTACCTCAAGCCTTGTGGATATCACTAAAAAGTGAACGTATCTTAGGGCTAGCTTTCGCCAGTGGACCTGCATTCTATGGAAACTATTTCCTACACCCGGATAAAAAGTTGCTTACAGCCTTCGTTGGCCTTCAGCTTTATCATATTGCTATAGATAGACTAGACTAACAATTAGCAAGAAATCTCTAGCGAATTAGACCCGCTCATTAAGTCCTAGTTTGATAACTTAATTTTACGTTTTGAAATTCAGAAAATTATCAATGGCCCATCCGAGAAAACTCAATTCAACGGAGCTTTTGGAGATAAGACTTAGTTTGCCTCACAATTTCAGAGCTGAAAACTGACCTCGTTTCAAAAAACTCATTAGGTTCAGGTAGAATGGTATTAGATGGCTCAAAAGGCCTGAGCAAAAAATAATTAGAGGTTAAATACGTATGTTTTTTATTCGTTTTGTTTTCGGCTTTATTTTTTGGGATGGAATAATTAATGTAGGTAGCTGTTTAAGCCCCGACACCTTTTTTGCGATTAAAACTACAGTAATAGGATATTTATTTTGCTTGAGGGCATTTAAGGTTTATTTTAATAAAATAAAACGTAAGTGGGATATAATAACCGCTGTGCGTATTTTTATTTGTAAGTTGGCTTAAAAGGCAAGACCTTTTCTATTATTTAAGTTGTTTGAAATTGAAAGTGTTTCACGATATTTGTTACCATTTGACGTGGCTAGGATTAAACTATTTTTATCATTTATCAATGTACTTTCACAGAATATTTCATCTTGATCTAAAAACGAACTAATTCGTTTGAAGTCATCATGTCTATTGAACTGTTCCACACATCACAAAACAAATAACTATCGCCAGGACAGAGATTATAAGCCACGTTCCAAATACAAACAAATTCAAAACAGCCCCCAACAGTCCTAAACTCAATAGCTAATACTTCAATCATAACCCTTTCAGCAACGAAAATCAAAGCAGGAATGTATCTCTTCATAACTAGGAAAACGTTTGCCAAATGAATGAACTGTTCCGGGATAATCCTTCTAAAGAATCGTTCCAAATGATCCTTTGCGAAACAGAGACTGTTGCTATTCTGAGTGCATTGCAAGTAGCAGGATTATAAAAGGAACGGGAGTGTGGATTAGGTATTATTGAAGTGATCCGGGCGATACACATTGCATTATAGGGTTTGCACATTGGTGTACGTTTTATTGTGCATGTTTATAAAACTATTTTTATGCTATACACTGTTTTATTCATTGATAAAACTGTTACAGGTATCTCACGAGCGTGTCTGTTTGAACTACTCGATGCAAAAAAATACTTTTGCAATTTTCATTGCGAAATTGCATATCTCTTTATTGTTTTTCCACAAAAGCGTCATGGGCAGACTCGGTGACTTCTAGATGTTCGATGTTATCCACATCTCATTTTGGATATTATCATACCATAGAAAAGTATTCAAAATTAAATCGTTTCGATGGCACTATCTGTCAGATAGCTATCTAGAACTCTATCTGAAACGTGTGAGACTGGCAGTTAGTCTTTTAAATTTATTAACATCTACTAATTAATCCAAAATCACGAGAGCAATTTCCACAAGTGCCTTCTCCACTATTTCTATACTCCACAAAACTTCTGTATTCTGTAGTGTAACGCCTTTGAAGGAAGTTTACTTTGCTTTAATGAAATACTATTTATCGTTCTGCTCAGTTAGCATAATATTATAGACCAGTTTCTGCAGTCTCGTCGTTGCTCGCTTGTGGTAAAACATTCGTTTCTACGACTACTCGAGTTAGGAAAATATTCACTTCTTAGGATTTGTATCTATATTTAACTTAGGATTCTTGGTAATAGTTTGTTTTAAGTAAATGGCTTATGTATAATCATAACTTATGTTTAAGAAATTATTATTTCACTACCTTCTGCCAGCGGCTTCGCCCGCTTCCCGAGGGAACTATTTCCCGTACCCTATGTTGTTCCTCGGGGTCTATTCTATCTCTGTACCAAATTTCATCAAAATCGGCTCCCTGGTTTAGGCGTGAAAGCGTAACAGACAGACAGATAGAGTTACTTTCGCATTTATAAAAGTAGGGATAAGTAGGGATCTGACAGATGGATCGTTTATTGAAAAAATGATGAATAAGTACATACATAATTAAAGGATAGGTATTTATAGAAAGACCAACCCCCATAAAGCAACAGAGCCATCAAAGCCTCGTGCTATTTGGAAAATACACAAATTCAAATCGAAGGACCAAAATATACCATTTTCTAAAAATTACAGTACAAACACGAAATATACACATTAAGTCGCCCGATTCCGTCCCAATAAAGCCCAAGGGAATTCTGCCAAACCCCTGGTATATTAATTTAAGGTTATTTGACCGGACCGTCCCGTTTGACAAATAAACGTAAAATAGCTTATCGCAACCCCACAGATCTTCACTGGGACTAATTAAACCCCAAAACATAGCCTCCGTTGGACTGACAAGAGTAGTTTCAACTATATGGAATATTCTAAAGCTTGGTCGTACATTTATTTATATTGCGGTTCGTATAAATTATTTGATCCTTTCTAAAATTATATCTAGAAGTAGCATTTTGGGTACGGATGACAGTAGGTCAATCTATTCAAATCTGTAAAATTTTACCAATCAATTTAAGCGTCTACTATTATGATAAGGTTGAAAATATTTTGAAGACACAGATTGAGGTAGGTTGATGTGCTGGCATATGATCGAGTGACAGCGATGAGGACCAATTAGTTTTAATTAAGAAACTTAAATATGAGTATTATTGTTAGTCTTTATTATTATTCTTTATTGCACACAGATAGAATACATAACACAAAAAAAAACATAAAGGTACTGCACAAAGACGAGCTTAACCCAGAGTTGGGTTCTCTAACAGCAAACCTTAGAGTGATAGAAAGATTCGGTCGGGAAGAGAAGTGATAAGTGCTAACAAAATGGAATTGAAATACCTACAATAAAAACTTTGAAATTTTGTTTCTTTATTTTGAACTTTCGTTGAAAATAAATAGTGTAGGCTGCAATATAAAAGAATATCGGTGTTACCAGCACTATAAACTTGTTTAATAATGAATATCACACAAAATGTGTTACGAGTACGTATTTAATTGGAAATATTATGTTCGTTCGTAATGTTATACATACGAGTGCGGTTGCCCATAAACNAAGTAGGGATAAGTAGGGATCTGACAGATGGATCGTTTATTGAAAAAATGATGAATAAGTACATACATAATTAAAGGATAGGTATTTATAGAAAGACCAACCCCCATAAAGCAACAGAGCCATCAAAGCCTCGTGCTATTTGGAAAATACACAAATTCAAATCGAAGGACCAAAATATACCATTTTCTAAAAATTACAGTACAAACACGAAATATACACATTAAGTCGCCCGATTCCGTCCCAATAAAGCCCAAGGGAATTCTGCCAAACCCCTGGTATATTAATTTAAGGTTATTTGACCGGACCGTCCCGTTTGACAAATAAACGTAAAATAGCTTATCGCAACCCCACAGATCTTCACTGGGACTAATTAAACCCCAAAACATAGCCTCCGTTGGACTGACAAGAGTAGTTTCAACTATATGGAATATTCTAAAGCTTGGTCGTACATTTATTTATATTGCGGTTCGTATAAATTATTTGATCCTTTCTAAAATTATATCTAGAAGTAGCATTTTGGGTACGGATGACAGTAGGTCAATCTATTCAAATCTGTAAAATTTTACCAATCAATTTAAGCGTCTACTATTATGATAAGGTTGAAAATATTTTGAAGACACAGATTGAGGTAGGTTGATGTGCTGGCATATGATCGAGTGACAGCGATGAGGACCAATTAGTTTTAATTAAGAAACTTAAATATGAGTATTATTGTTAGTCTTTATTATTATTCTTTATTGCACACAGATAGAATACATAACACAAAAAAAAACATAAAGGTACTGCACAAAGACGAGCTTAACCCAGAGTTGGGTTCTCTAACAGCAAACCTTAGAGTGATAGAAAGATTCGGTCGGGAAGAGAAGTGATAAGTGCTAACAAAATGGAATTGAAATACCTACAATAAAAACTTTGAAATTTTGTTTCTTTATTTTGAACTTTCGTTGAAAATAAATAGTGTAGGCTGCAATATAAAAGAATATCGGTGTTACCAGCACTATAAACTTGTTTAATAATGAATATCACACAAAATGTGTTACGAGTACGTATTTAATTGGAAATATTATGTTCGTTCGTAATGTTATACATACGAGTGCGGTTGCCCATAAACCATTTAATAATACGAAGAGTTTTATAGGTCACAGAGATATCATTGCAGTTCTATTTAATATGTCTATCCTATTTTACGAATTATGTTTAATTTTGAATAGTTTGCGTGCTATACATTTTAGAACATTTGAATAACATGTGAATAATTTGCAACACTGTTGGTAGTTACGGACAAGATCACAGTATGGTAGTAAGAAAATACTTATTTGTACGTTGTGCAGACGATAGCAGATCAGCGTATACGAATCTGTTAAATTTTACCAATCAAACATTAACCTACCTACTATTGTGATAAGGTTGAAAATCTATTGCAGAAATTTGACAGATTGTGGTAACTTGATGTGCTGTCTGTACTTAAAACTTACATACCATAACTTAACTTAAACATAAATTACATTAAAGTAAAAGTAACTTAGTTTTTAGTATTTTCATATTTATTTATCAGCTATCTTATACAGATACAATAAATATAGGTGTAATCTACATTTAGGCCTAATTTCACCGACAATATAAACATCCGTTTTTCTAAAAAAAACACCTTTATGTAGATTTGGGAAATAAAATTACACGTAAAACATCTAATTTCGGAAATCACTGTATCATCCGTATCTAATAAGTACTAACTTGAGACAGAGAAATGATTAAAATTTCAGTATCCAAAATGTAAGAGAAAGATTCTGTGAATAATTGAAGGGGGTGATACGCAGGTGGTGTCTTTTTGGGGGTAAAATAAATGCTTTCACTTTGCTTATTACATTTTTGGTTTGCAAAACGAGTGGTTTTAAAGTGTGTGTTTAAAATGAGGATGGTCGATAGATTTGATATACTTTTTAATTTAAAACTTGAAAGTTTTACCAATGCCTAAAAAGGGTCGTTGCATGTAGTTGCACGTTACATTACATACATGACATACGTTCTTCATTGAATTTTCTTGAATAAATGAGTCGTTTCACACTATCATAATTCTAGTTACAGAGGATTCTTTTGTTTGTTGTTTTTTTTTTTAAACTTTACCGATTGGAAAACGTTTTTCACTGGTAGGAAGCTACACTCTCTTGGGTTGACATTTCTCGAAACGCACGATAACCCGTAAGAAACACCGAGTACTTTATATAACCTAGCTCTCAGAGCTAATTTCTATTATGAATTAATATCTGGAGTTAACCAGAGTACGCCCATTACAAGCAAACTTGAAAACTTTACCTCTTTATAAAATTAAGATTAGCGTTAGCGTTATACATTTGTGCCTGAGTACCTTTCAGTTTTCATTATGTATAACTAGCTATTTCCTGTGGTTCCGCGTGTGTGGGTTCGCGTTCCGAAAGAACTACTTCCCACTAGGATAAAAAGTAGCCAATATTCTTTCTCAGGCTCAGATTATCAGAGTGAGTACCTTTAATTTAAATTGACTTGTTAGTTTTATCGCAAAAGCGTGACAGACAGAATTACTTTTGCATTAATATTCGAGAGGTTCCTCGTACAAATAAAGCCGTTTCCTTATAACCGAAACACCACAATATTCTACAAAATCACTCCAAAAATTCGCTCCGAAAAAGCTTGTTTGTTCATATCATTGAAAAGCCTATCGAATCAGATATGGGCAGCCAGTTTGCTTCACAAATAAAAGTACGGGGTTTTGAGGGAAAAAAATGTATAATTCGGTCTTTGAGTCTCCAGTCACGTAGACCACGTTAATTCTCTCGGTATCGGTATACTGATAAGAGGAAAATTGTTCTTTATTTTCTAGCAACAAAGGGTTGTAAATCTATTGCCTATAGTGAGGGTACAATAGACATTTTAGAAGTATAATGAATTGTATGTCAAAATTTATATTGCTTGATTTTATTGATTATGATTATTTGTCGTTTTTGCTTCGTGATAAGCTTTAAAATATAATTCTTCTTGGCAGCGTCAGGTAAATATGACAAGTTTTATAATTGAAATTATGTTTCTCTGATTTATATACGTACATTAACTTTTGCCTCCATATTCAATACACCCAGATTCTAAAAACTATACAAGTAAATTTAGTTTTCTTTCATTTCTTTTCGTCTGGTAGGTTTTTCTGGTTTTAAAAAACTTGTACCTTACATAATTTTAAAGTACACACATAGATTATAGGACAGATTTAATTAACTGTCTTCATTTAGAAACTTATCATTTTCATACCAATTTGCGAAAGTGAATGTTCTTTCAAAGAAAAAGTTGACCCTTGAGTGTCTTAATGGAAATACACCTGAATTTTCTGTACTCTGAATATCTATGTTTTAAGGCAATCTGTGTGGGTGTTAGAGCACTTAAGATTTTATAGAATAGGTGATTAAATAAACACGAGAATCTTAGAATAGCAGTACTATGTTATAAGTTGTTTAAAAATAGAAGAAATAGGCATATTTCTTATGCGCAATTAAGTATGATCATTAAAATCTCTAAGTAGTGTTACAAATCTTGATACTTTAGTGCTTTTGTTTTATGAATATTTAGTTAATTTATATGTGTAAACGGGACGGACTCTTAATTAAGAGAAAAATAAATCCAATTATTCACTGTCAAATAAGAAATAATTAGGCCAAGAATAGATACAACTAAAACACAAGTATCAAGATTTTCACAGTAATTTTTGGTACGATTTTGAAACAGTACATGTTGGCTCCATTACAAACTGTAAACTACAGACCAACATCCGTCAACAAAGCTAAACCTAACACATTGATCAACGCGCATAGTTTTAGCCGCGAACCACTACGTCGAATGAAAAATACGAATACTAAAAACATTTATGGAGTAGAATGTTTCTGAATAAATAAAACATGCATTGCAGTCAGTGAATCCTGCTGCCCTGTACTGTGAAGATTTATAGGGAGGATAGGAAGATAAACAAATTGTCGATTCCAAAATCACATTTCCAATGATTTTTAAAAACCTTTTTCTGTTCTGTCTATATCTTTCTAAATCTACAACTATTTTTGTCATTTATTACAACGATAATGTTGATTAAGTAAATAGATTTTGAAATAATTGTTTGCTTATGAGGTATTCCTTTTGTTTTGTAGCTAAGTAAGAAAACATACTTCAAGAAAGATTCCCAGTAAAGTTTTTCGTTCATGGTGTTGTAATAACTATTTCTGTGCGTGCTCTATTTCTACAATACATTATCATGCAATAGTTTATGTATTAATTTTGTTCACAATAAATATCCACTACGCACTAACACCATAACATTAAGATATTAGGCACCTCGAAACACGTGACGGCATTTTGATAAATATATCTAGAACCTCACAATTTAGACGCTAGCAATATACGGCTCAAATTACATAATACACCAGCTTTTCCCGACTTAGTACTTGGAAACCGCGCAGGATTTAATTACTAGGTAAAATATTACGAACGAAATACCAACTTTAACTTCAACATTAATTTTGTCGGTGGCACGAGCGTCGGCAATCCTCCTGTAAATGTCGCTATTTCAGCTAATTGTCCCGGTTTTAATATCGGCTCCGAGATATTCTGATGAAGTCATTAGATCGCCTGTTTAATTTCGAGACGTACGGATTTATTAATGGCCAGTGTTTTTATCTTAAAATTATTCTATGTGTGATAGTTTTGTGATGTGTGATTAAAAAATTTTAGACTCCAACATAAAGTACTTTATACTGAACTAGCTTCTGCCAGCGGCTTCGCCCGCGCTATACTTGAAATCCCGTTTTTTCCCGTTCCCGTGGGAATTTCGGGAAATCCTTTCTTAGCGGATGCCTACGTCATAACATCTGCCTGCGTCCCAAATTTCAGCCCGATCCATCCAGTGGTTTCAGCTGTGCGTTGATAGATCACTATGTCAGTCAGTCACCTTTGAGTTTTATATATTTAGATTCTCTCATTTCCATTCACATTTAGTCAGATCAATGGCTAACTTTCGAGAACATTTGAAAGGTTTTGTCTTTGCACACATTTTTTTCTGACTTATTCTATAAACCGTTTAATCTTCTGCTTAAATCGGTGAAATAAATGAATATTCATCGACCTGCTTGCAGAGTCTATACAGAAAATGTTGTAAAAACTTATCATGCGTTAATAATATTCTATAATTTGCGGAAACCAGCATATGCCTGTAAAAGTTCAAGCAATATCCGTACAAAAGGAAAGTAATTTAATACCCTGCATCCATACTATGTCTTTCAACCATTAAAAAATAAAAATTACCGTTAAAATTCAATTGTTAAACGTACGTCGCCATTGTAAGAGTTTTCAAGTCTCGATTTACGAATAATAAAATCCCCGCGAATCGTTTTTCGACAAATCCCCTATTCAATCTGAAATTATTCGCAATAGAAATTTGAATTGGAGTATTCAGTACATTTAGACATCGTAATCACATCTTCCTAAGATTCGATTTACCCAATTTTGTACAGGGCACGATTGGACGAGTTTCATGATCATTTTGTAAGGGGCTCATGAGATTTTGCTCAAGCCCTGAAATTTACAAACTCATTAGCGAAATGAATTGGCTAATTATTTGTTTAACATAAATGTTAGTTTGGATCATAATTTTGTATGAATAAGCACTGATTAGTATTCCTGGCATAGTAGGGTAAAAAGTTAGGTAAACATTTGTAAGCTATTGAGCTGTAGGTAAGCTATCTTAGGGATTTTGAACTCTAAGGTAAACCGTATAAAGATGTAAATACCATGTTTTCAAGATAATGTACATAGAATCAAAAAAACAAACACGATACCTATTTCAAAAATTAGCGCAAATAGTACCGGCTCTTACTTCAAGTACTTGTGGAGGTATGAGAGCAGCGAGTAAAGCTCATCATACCTCGGAGGAAAGGGAGGATCCTCCGACCGGACAGGTGTTTTGTCCGGTGGGCTACTGCCCGACAGTTGTTGTCGGGGTGTTCTATATAGGTGCAAGATGCGCGCGAACACTGCTTGCGCGATGCAGGATGGTGCGCCTTCCGATGTGTTGGTAGCGGTGTGGGTAGTAGTACCGCTACATCACTCCCCTCCGGAGACCGGAGGTCGATGTTCCAAGTCCTTGTACTTTGTCCAAGCCATCTTGTCGCCGATCTGTTGCCGCGAAGTTCACGGTGAGTCGGAACTAGCTGCTGCAGCGGTGCTGCGAATCCCAGTGAGTCGGGACCGGTGCTGCAGAGGTTGCACAGCGCCGCGATAATGGCTAGCGACTGCTTCGGCGAGGGAGATACTCGACCGGCCGAAGTGCAGTGAGCTGGAGCCAAGGTCGCTGGATGAGGCTGAGGGTGCAGACCAGGAATGTGCAGCTGTCACATGCTGAAGGTCAGGTTAACCCATTTGAAGCTGGCTGGCTGAAGGACTCGTCGCTCGAAAGCTTGAGGAAGGTCTTAATGTTGTTGATGACGTCATGTCGCTCGAAGGTTGCGCTGACGTCCAATGCGGGGTCACCACTGTGGAGGTATGTGAGCAGGGAGTAAAGCTCACACACCGAGTGGTAACGGGAGGATCCTCCAACCGGACAGGTGTTTTGTCCGGTGGGCTACTGCCCGACAGTTCTTGTCGGGGTGTTCTATATATCTCAACTTGCGTGCGAACACTGCTTGCGCGATGCAGAATGGTGCGCCTTCCGATGTATATGTAGCGGTNTTGTGCAGCTGTCACATGCTGAAAGTCAGGTTAACCCATTTGAAGCTGGCTGGCTGAAGGACTCGTCGCTCGAAAGCTTGAGGAAGGTCTTAATGTTGTTGATGACGTCATGTCGCTCGAAGGTTGCGCTGACGTCCAATGCGGGGTCACCACTGTGGAGGTATGTGAGCAGGGAGTAAAGCTCACACACCGAGTGGTAACGGGAGGATCCTCCAACCGGACAGGTGTTTTGTCCGGTGGGCTACTGCCCGACAGTTCTTGTCGGGGTGTTCTATATATCTCAACTTGCGTGCGAACACTGCTTGCGCGATGCAGAATGGTGCGCCTTCCGATGTATATGTAGCGGTGTGGGTAGTAGTACCGCTACATACGTATAGCACATTTTCCGCCAAAATGTTATCTACTAAATTGTGGAGTTATATCAAAAATCTCAAACAAACTCAAAATAAATATAAAAAATCGTATTATCAGTTTTAACCATCAATTTCCGCGTTTTCCTAATGGAGCCGAGTGCCGGTCTAAAGTACCGCGTTCATGAATGATGAATTGCCATTTCTATTGCTAACTAAGCGAAAATAACAGTATTGATTTTATTTTTAGATTTCAGATTAATTAGTACGTGAAGCATTTATTGAAAGGGTTATTGGATTGAGAATATTTTTGGTGTAACCTTTGGGGATTTTATTTCAGAAAGAAAAAGTTCATGAAATCATAACTAAACATAAAGATAAAAGACTACAAAAGCTACTTTTTAATTTAAACTCACAAATTCCAACATGTGCCTATATTTCTTCTAGAATTGGTCATCACAAGTCCTCTACCAATTAATACTGTTCTCAAAAAGCAATCTACGAAAGTACGCATAGTTGCCGAGTGAAAAAAAATGGGTCACCTAAAAAACGTTTATTCCCTTTTACAAACAGTGGAGCCACTTAGTCAAATAAATTGGATATCCAATATACCTTTATAGTTGCTAAAAACCAATCACTCAGCTTTATACGTCTATTTTCATCCTTTTTTTTAAATAAACCAACAGTTTGTTCGCACACAATTATCATGCAGGTTTGTAAACTCGTGAACTATTTGAAAGCTATTGAGAGTATTTGTTTAGAAGCTCAGTGGTCAAAGCGCCGTTTACTAGTTTAAACCAGTTACGCTGAAGCTGGGTTTTTATTGAAATTCTATGTAACCAGTGTGTAGTTAGGCAGAAAATATTTTTCAATTAAACTGAATAAAAGTCTATCCTAACACATCGGTGCAGTAACAGGTAACGTTCGTCCATACATTTTGGCAAACTCCGTTCCCGGCATGGGCACGGACATTATATGATCGTGTTTATTGACATGACGATAGTGTTCGTGGACATATTATTATGCGACCAATATGTTTTTTGACAAACGACGCAATACGTTCTTCCTTGACCCGTCCCGTCATTGACATGGCTCTGATGTGTGGGGCTAGATCTTAATTAAGTGCTAGCAATCTCACTGTTGTTATTTATATTGGGAAGAGCTCGTGGCTAAGTCAAAGCCGCGCGGATCGATCGATCATAAGGTTAAGCAACGCTTGGCGCGGTCGGTCCGTGGATGGGTGACCATCCTTTTCATAACGAGTTCTTCCGTGTTTCGGAAGGCACGATAAACAGTGGGTCCCGCTGTCATTTGAACATCTTTGGCAGTCGTTACGGGTAGTCAGAAGCCAGAAAGTCTGACAACCAGTCTTACCAGGGGTGCCAGGTTGCCGGTAACTGGGTTGTGAGGTCAGGCAGGCAGGTCGCTCCATGTAAAACACTGGTTCTCAGCTGCATCCGGTTAGACTGGAAGCCGACCCCAAAAGAGTTGGGAAAAGGCTAGGCAGATGAATCTCACTGTTGTTATGCCACATAGGCTAAAATAGTACACTTCTTTATTTTCCTCTGAAGAGTCATAGAGCTGAAACTTGGGCAGCATTTGGACTATTAGTGAAAAGTTCATAATTACTTTGAGATATACTCCCTATTTGAGAGGCAAAACGAGTAGTTATAACTAGTCGATCCATAGTAATCGAATCTGTTAGCAATATACCTACCAACGAGAATTTTTTTCTCTTCTTCAAGTAATTATCTAAAAGCATAAGTGCCACTTGAAGATCTTCATGATAAGCGATAGAAATGTATTTAACCTTATTACAAAAGTCAGGTATAAAGTTTCAAAGTCACGATGTTGAAATCCAGCATCTTTAATGTCTACGAAATTCGTTCTCTCTAGAACAAGATATAATTTTAATAGGGTTAAAGTCGTATCAAAATTTCATTATTGTTAATACCTACAAGTAGAGGGAATGTAATAAACATTTTATGTTTAAAATTATTAAAATTTTAATAACATTTCAGGGAATGTAAAAACGCAAATTTAATCCCGTTTATTGCAAATTAATTTTAGAAAATGAAACTAGGACTGCGTTTGAGATTAATTTGTGAAAACAAACGCATGTTTGCATCTGCTAAATTGGATAAATAAAATGTTTATGAGTATTTTTTTATAGTCGGTGTAATAGATATCCAAGCTGCAAAAAAGTTTTTTATTTATACTCAAGAGTTAGTAAGAACTTTTATCTTTATGTTACTCAGTCAGCATAATATCTACTACTATGCTCTACACTAGAACCTAAACAAATTCCAGTGAATTCCAGGCCAAGTTTTGGTTACGTCAGTCAATCAAAATTTTGACTGCCATCTCTAAAAGAACTAAACTATATACACATACTTGGAAATATACAAATGTAGCCTACAAAAAAGTGTGTATTCTCCAAAGGAAAATATAGGCTTCGGGTGATCGGAAAAACTCTAAATACGTATGGTATTCGTAACATCTACCGTGTTTGACCAGCCTACGCAGTACCATCTTCAAATGCTTTGAAATCGGTCTGTCAACCATGCATTTACTCGTATAGCCTACGCCACAATAAAAACGCTTTTAAGTATAACATGGGAAATGTCAACCATTTCAAATGATTCCACAACCCTCATACGTAGGTTTACACCCAATGAACCAACAACCCATGAGTGAAATGTCAAATAAAAAATCAGCAAAGTAAAATATTTGTTGTTATAACGGCAGTAATAATACATAATGTGTAAAAATTTAAAAAAAATCAACTAACTACCATTGTTCATGAGATAGGTATAGCCTGGTCACAGAAAGACAGCGAAGTCACAGTAATAGGGTCCCGTATTATCCTTTGAGTATGAAACCCTAAAATACTCGATGCCCCCAAGACTTTTCTGGGTCTCTAAAATAAAAGCTACAATTAACATTCTTCAGTTTTTCTTTGGATTTTGTTTTTCATCGAAATCAGAATTTGTTGTGGGCTTGTGACTTTAATTCGTACAGAATATGACAGGTGGAAGGACCTTCATCCTATTGCCGTCTTACTTATTATTAGATAATAATATTTTCGTTGAAAATTCTCTCCGTTATGCCAAAATAGAAACGAAACAAAAATACAATTTTCATGATTCATTAAGCAGTTGGTACCTGTGATAAATATTTTAAAATATGAGGCTGTATATTATGAAGATCAGTGTAGTGCTTTTCATTTATATTTGGTCAAAACCGAAATATTATAACCAACCAGTTTTGAAGTGTGTACAGACGAAGTATGCACATCGAGTTACTACAATCTGTCAAATTTCTGCAATCGATTTTCAACTTTATCACAATGGAGGTAAGTTGAATGTTCGATTGGTAAAATTTAACAAATTCGTATATCTTGACCTGCTGTTGTCTGTACGATCAACAGTGACTGCTCAGCTCAAGCCATAACGAAGATCAAAAGGTTGTAAGTATCTTTTGTCTAGTTTGAAAAAAGTCTAAAATGAAAACCAAAGGCTACGCAAAAATCACCATAGATGTTCTTCAAACAAATATAATTTGACAATTAATATCTCTACCATCAGGACATCAAGAACGTAACCAAGAACAGTATTATATGAGCAAAGAAGATGTTTCTGGAGATTTTAAGAAGCTCGTCAATCCCATCGCCAAAAGCATGCCGAACAATTTTCATTCCATCAACTACTTTTAAAAATAAACCGGCAACATCTAGCGAGATTACATGGTCGAGAACTACTGACCCATAAATACCTTAATAAAACCCGTATTTTATTCCTAAACCTCAAATAAGAAAATCTTATCTAAACTTGAAAATTTTCCTAAGAGTTCTTATCTGCTTTTTGGTTATCTTGTTCTCTCTAAAATGGCGGATACTATTGTTTTTCTTTCTAGAAACAACCGCATATCTAATTAGGAATGGAAAAAGTAGGTGGCTAGGCGCCAGAACACTTATTGTTCGTTGCAATGCTAATTCTTGGCTCTAGCTTGAGTACTCTTAGTTGGAGTACATAATGCCTAGAATTTTTAACCCCTGACGACAAAATGGCGTTCGTAACTTTTGTTTGTGGTGTTTAAGTTTCTGAACGTTAAGATTTAGTTATGAAGCTGGTTTGTTGCCTTTGATTGTAATTTTAGTGTCTCATTTTCAGTCATTGTATTTGTATAACAAATACGAAATGATATTCTAGTCTATGGAGTTTCTTGCCGGCTCTTCTCCATGAGACCAACTTTTTGGAACCGTGCAAGTAGTGTGACGTTTCAAGAGAGCCTGCAAAGGCCCATTTTGAAAATAAAACATTTTACTTTGACTTCGACTTGGAAGGGGAAACAATTTTTTCGTCTTCGTCGATTACATATGTATGTGTATTGTTTAGTATAATGACATAATATAACATATTGACACGACTTTAGTTGGCTACGTAAAAATATCCTTTGGTATAAAATAACAAGCTCTTGGATTTTTTCAGCCCTGAGCTTATTTTCACCAATGGAAGTGTATTGTGGAATGTCTCTGATATTCTTTTGTTATTTTTTTGCACTTTGGACCTTCTGGCTAATGGCCAGAGGTGATTATAAACTTTGTGTCCTTTTGTCCTGTCCTGACGTCGTAACTTTGTGTTAGTGACCGCATGGTAGATGGAAAATCTAATTATTTTGTTCTGTTTACCAATGCAAATATGACATTGAATTAATGAGTGATCAACATGGGTAGTTAATTTTTATCATACATTATTATCAGTGGTGTTACTCAGCATTCTTAAAACTTTATAGAAGTTATTTTATTGATGTAAGAAAGGAGGTCTACACAATGTATGTGACACATGTCGTATTCTGTTTAAATAACATTTGGCATTTTAAAAATACAATCTTGTTAAATCTTATCTTTTCTAAGGCTGAACAGAATTGGTTCATATTTCTAAAATACACATAACATTTTGAATAAATCAGGTCTGTACATTATGATATATTGGGGCAAGTTCATCATTGTTAAGGCATTTTTATTTAGCGAAATTCAGCCAAAAATATAAATAATCTGGAAAAAATAAATCTTTCAGCAATCTATTGTAATAAATATAACCTACAAATCACAATAGAAGCCAAAATTCTCGCAAGCTTAGAAAAACTTCGATTCAACAAAAATACATCTTCTTAAAAAACGATTTAATGGCAATTTGATTTTCATTACAGAAATTCATCTTCTGCCTAATGATCCATATAGAACGAATTTATGTGTTCAAAAGTTTAAAGGTGACCTTCTCGATAAGGGTCATAGGAAAATAATAGTGGTTGTTAGCAGGCAAGAGGTTACAGGAACAAAAACTTTAACGCGACGGCCTCAAGGTCGATTTTGGGGTGTTCGAACGATTAAGTTTTTTGGACCTAAAAGAAGTATGACGAATTATCCCTTTATCTCACAGTGTCGGTATAAAATATTTACTTTTTGCCAAATGGCCTTGAATTTACCACAGAAATTGAGAAATCAGATGCAAGTAAGGAATATCATGATCCACGCAGAAAGTATACAACGTTTATTGAAAGGATGACAGTAATGGGAAGAGTAAATGAAGCGAATACACCTTTCTTTGGAGAAAGGATGAAGCTGACGTCACGCTTGAGTCAGTGAAGTTGAATCCAGTACCAGCCATCATGTATTGACGACACTATGACAATCCAAATAGTCCATTAATCGTCAAAACTGACTTCAGAACATAAACTTTGTAATGTAAGAGTCCTAGCACACTGCAGGCAGATCAAATTATCAGCGGCCACTCGGCCCGATGGTTGATAGTTTATTTCGAAGATAATTGTGAATCCAAACTTTTTAGTTGACCTGATACGGGCAGAATGCCTGATCGGTATGTATACTCTACCATTCATGCTCATCCTGAGTTATAAACCTGACCAATTACGAACCGAGAGACTGCACAATATTAACTTAAAAACTGAGTAGGCTATGAATTTTACACTATCAAATTCAATGAAAAAAAAAATAAAGAAACTAAAGCTAACTCAACCCCAACACCATACTTAATTCTCTGACATCACTCAATATTTCTTACAAAGCCCTGCTAATTAATCAAACAATGTACTTAAGACAAAAGTATTAACGTAAGGAAACAACCTAATTAATGTTAATAGTTGCTGTAAATACCATTACCTTGACAACCTTACATATTGAGTTTCACCTAATTATAACGTACTTGAGACTTTAATTTCGCAGAAGGATTCCAGGTAGTTTGGAGGCTTGTGATTTTAATTGGAAATATAAAGCTGAGGATACAACGAAAACATGTTACGTTGTATGTAGGAAAATACCTGTTGCTTTTTAGGGTTCCGTACCCAAAGGGTATTACGGGACCCTATTACTAAGACTTCGTTGTCTGTCTGTCTGTCTATCTCCAGGCTGTATCTCATCAACCGTGATAGCTAGAATGCTGAAATTTTCACAAATGATGTATATCTATTGCCGCTATAACAACAAATACTAAAAATTTCAAAAAAATAATTATTAAGGCTGTTGATTTATATTAATTAATTGCAAAATTGTATACTAGTAGCGCCATCTATTAGAAATAATGTGCAACTTAAGTAACTCACACTTGACCATTCCTATTGTACTTTTTTCATAGATAATGGTACGGAACCCTTCGTGCGCGAGTCCAACTCGCACTTGGCCGGTTTTTACTAAACACGTGTGATAAAATGTGAAATTATTTTAAAGTGTATAGTTTGAGTCGCTAAAAGAAACACTGGGTACAAAATAAAATCCCAACCATCTTATCTTAAAACAAAAACTCTTCATTGCAACACGTACGAGTAAATAAACGAATCTTCTCTCTGGATTGGATGGACAATCTCTTTTTATTCGCTCAAAATCCTCGATATAAATTAAACGTGATGTAATGCAACCTTATTTGTATGTTGCATTTAATATCAGAATTGCTCGAAACCCTGCTTTCGCACGAAAAGTTTACATTGCTATTTTTTGCTTCCCCATCCTTTGAAAGCAATTTTAAAATATGCTTTTGATGAAGGTATAGAAAAAGTTCGTACTCGTATGGAACGAAATGGAATTTAAAGTCGTACGGGGAAGCGGCGAATATTTAGTCACCATGCATTTGAGAGCAAGATTTGTCGGAGCCTGGATTCATATCTTTTGTGCATGACAGAATAGGTTGCCTACTGAAATGAGTTTTTTATTTACTTTAGCGAAAAAGTACTCTTTGTGGAATATGTTATAATGGGTGAATATTTTGTCATTTTTGAGTAAACTCTGATCAAATGTGAGATACCCATCCTTCAAAACATGGTGTATGAATATTTAATTCAATAGATACCTAACAATCTATGTATTAAATTGACGTAGCAACAACAAAGCCCAATAAATTAATGCTGTAAAATATATTCTAATTTTGAGTTTAAATTAAAATTTACAGAGACTTTGTATACAGAATTCGATTACACAAAATTAACGGCGGAATTGTTTGCAAACCACTTTGACAGCAATTAGTGCTTAAATGAATTTGCTATAAATAAATAATAAAATATTGAGTTCAGATACTTCAAAGTTTGAAGGAGATAAAATTATTATTGTTCGCTATCAAAGACCGAGGAAAATGAAATCAAGGCTAAGTTATTTAAGTTTTTCTTTATGAAAGGAAAAATGTTTAGGCTTTGGCACATCAAAGATTCCTAAATAGTCTTTTATTTTTGAGAATACTAGTATTTCAGTTTGGCAATACCGATCTGTCTATGTTTTATAATTTGGTGTGTTTGAAGTAGGTAGGTACAAGTTACTAGGAGTCTTAAAACTGCAGTTAAAATAGATGTTACGATAATCTGAGTAGTTCTGTTGTCAGGAAGTGGTCATAAAATTTTGAGTTATTACTATCGCATCCCAAAAAGCTGACGAAGTACCCAGTACCACATTTTTGTATGTGATTAATAGTAAAGGACTATATATCTTATCCAAGAAGTAAAAAAATGCTTGTTGAAGACTCACAAGGACGATCGAATCATTCAAGTGTTGTTCTGGAAGGCATCCAATTTATAATTCTTGGCTTATATACTAATAATGCTCATAACAACGACTATAACATAAATATGACTTGATATTTGTTATTTTTTTACTTACGTTGTCCTACTTCTGTTATCCAATGTTCTTTATTTTATCATCATCATTCCCCTGCCTTTATCGCTGATCTTAGGGCCACCATCTTCTTCTTCCAATCTTACTCAATCAAATCCAGTTATTTTTCACTACCTTCATGATATCATCGTTCTAATTATTATATAGACCGTTAATACATCTTCGTCTTCATATTCAAAAAAGTGGCGTAATGGTAACTTTTTTGGCCAAACAAAAAATACTACAATTTAATAATAAATATCGTCTGGTCTTACACATAAAAACGAATGACGGCGATGCCTCATAAAAATACCTACACACATATAGCTAAGTAGGTACATACATGTATGTATGTGCTGAACCCTGTCGTAAACTAAGGAGTTCAAGGTTATGACCAGAATATGGAAATACATGATCGTATAAAACGAGGAAATATGCCTTCGGTGGCCTGATACTGATCTGGGTGTTAAACTGGTAAAAAGTGCTGAATATTGAAATATAGAATTGAAATAAAATATTGTAGAATTTAATTTATTCGTTTTCTTAACTGAAGTTGATATTTGAGTAATGCTTGCGTTAATCTATACGACAGCTACAACGAATGATTCATTAAATTCTAGCCAACATAGTGTCTTGCATATTGCAAACTAAAACATATACTATATTTACAATTTACATATAACCTTACCATAATGTTTAAGAATAAAACAATACCTATAACTCAAACTCCAACCTTAGGGACTAATAACACATAAATACATAGTGTTTAAATAATTCTCTCCCTAACTCTTAAGAGGTAAAGGGTCGTAAAAACCAATAAAAAGGTTTGATGGAATGTAATAAAATTGGTTTAAGTGCAGCGTCTGTGTATCGCTCACACGACTCTCCTAGGTATTGCCAATGCATTCCCAGAAAAATAAACTTGGAAAAATATTTTATATTCCAAGAAAATGATGTCTGAAAACAGCAATTCAATTCATGTTTAATGTGTACTTAAAGAGCATTTAAGGATACTTGAAAATGTTGCTTCATTTATTACCCACCAAAAACATAAATGTAAAAAAGGAAAGCCAAGTTCAATATAAGACCTATGCCTGGTTGTGGGCTTCGCCGCAAAAAGAATGGAGATCTAAATGAGTCCCAAGTTCTGGACAAAATCCAAATATGTATTTATAGGAACAAGATATGACTTGGCCAGTTTTCATTACCTCAGTTATTAATAAAATATATATAAAATATTTTTTAATCCTGATAAAAACTGGCCAAGTCATATCTTGTTCCTATAAATACATATTTGGATTTTGTCCAGAACTTGGGACTCATTTAGATCTCCATTCTTTTTGCGGCGAAGCCCACAACCAGGCATAGGTCTTATATTGAACTTGGCTTTCCTTTTTTACATTTATGTTTTTGGTGGGTAATAAATGAAGCAACATTTTCAAGTATCCTTAAATGCTCTTTAAGTACACATTAAACATGAATTGAATTGCTGTTTTCAGACATCATTTTCTTGGAATATAAAATATTTTTCCAAGTTTATTTTTCTGGGAATGCATTGGCAATACCTAGGAGAGTCGTGTGAGCGATACACAGACGCTGCACTTAAACCAATTTTATTACATTCCATCAAACCTTTTTATTGGTTTTTACGACCCTTTACCTCTTAAGAGTTAGGGAGAGAATTATTTAAACACTATGTATTTATGTGTTATTAGTCCCTAAGGTTGGAGTTTGAGTTATAGGTATTGTTTTATTCTTAAACATTATGGTAAGGTTATATGTAAATTGTAAATATAGTATATGTTTTAGTTTGCAATATGCAAGACACTATGTTGGCTAGAATTTAATGAATCATTCGTTGTAGCTGTCGTATAGATTAACGCAAGCATTACTCAAATATCAACTTCAGTTAAGAAAACGAATAAATTAAATTCTACAATATTTTATTTCAATTCTATATTTCAATATTCAGCACTTTTTACCAGTTTAACACCCAGATCAGTATCAGGCCACCGAAGGCATATTTCCTCGTTTTATACGATCATGTATTTCCATATTCTGGTCATAACCTTGAACTCCTTAGTTTACGACAGGGTTCAGCACATACATACATGTATGTACCTACTTAGCTATATGTGTGTAGGTATTTTTATGAGGCATCGCCGTCATTCGTTTTTATGTGTAAGACCAGACGATATTTATTATTAAATTGTAGTATTTTTTGTTTGGCCAAAAAAGTTACCATTACGCCACTTTTTTGAATATGAAGACGAAGATGTATTAACGGTCTATATAATAATTAGAACGATGATATCATGAAGGTAGTGAAAAATAACTGGATTTGATTGAGTAAGATTGGAAGAAGAAGATGGTGGCCCTAAGATCAGCGATAAAGGCAGGGGAATGATGATGATAAAATAAAGAACATTGGATAACAGAAGTAGGACAACGTAAGTAAAAAAATAACAAATATCAAGTCATATTTATGTTATAGTCGTTGTTATGAGCATTATTAGTATATAAGCCAAGAATTATAAATTGGATGCCTTCCAGAACAACACTTGAATGATTCGATCGTCCTTGTGAGTCTTCAACAAGCATTTTTTTACTTCTTGGATAAGATATATAGTCCTTTACTATTAATCACATACAAAAATGTGGTACTGGGTACTTCGTCAGCTTTTTGGGATGCGATAGTAATAACTCAAAATTTTATGACCACTTCCTGACAACAGAACTACTCAGATTATCGTAACATCTATTTTAACTGCAGTTTTAAGACTCCTAGTAACTTGTACCTACCTACTTCAAACACACCAAATTATAAAACATAGACAGATCGGTATTGCCAAACTGAAATACTAGTATTCTCAAAAATAAAAGACTATTTAGGAATCTTTGATGTGCCAAAGCCTAAACATTTTTCCTTTCATAAAGAAAAACTTAAATAACTTAGCCTTGATTTCATTTTCCTCGGTCTTTGATAGCGAACAATAATAATTTTATCTCCTTCAAACTTTGAAGTATCTGAACTCAATATTTTATTATTTATTTATAGCAAATTCATTTAAGCACTAATTGCTGTCAAAGTGGTTTGCAAACAATTCCGCCGTTAATTTTGTGTAATCGAATTCTGTATACAAAGTCTCTGTAAATTTTAATTTAAACTCAAAATTAGAATATATTTTACAGCATTAATTTATTGGGCTTTGTTGTTGCTACGTCAATTTAATACATAGATTGTTAGGTATCTATTGAATTAAATATTCATACACCATGTTTTGAAGGATGGGTATCTCACATTTGATCAGAGTTTACTCNAGATAGCTAGAAAGCTGAAATTTTCACAAATGATGTATTTCCGTTGCCGTTATAACAGTATGCTAAAAATTAAAAAAATATTTATATATTAAGGGGCATTCCCATACAATAAACGTGTAAAACCGCAAATAATAACTTTGTTATTCATATATTTGTATCAAAAACAAAGTTATTTTTTGCTGCCCGAAAAATGTTTGTATTTTGGCTAGTTGTAGGTAATAGATACGTTAATTTTTAGGGTTCCGTACCCAAAGGGTAAAACAGGACCCTATTACTAAGAGTACGTTGTCTGTCTGTCTGTCTGTCTCCGGGCTGTATCTCATAAACCGTGATAGCTAGAAAGCTGAAGTCTTCACAAATGATTTATTTCCATTGCCGCTATAACAACTAATACTAAAAATTAAAAAAAGTTAATGAAACGTAGTACCGGACCCTTCGTGCGCGAGTCCAACTCGCACTTGGCCGGTTTTTTATACAAATTTATGAAAAACAAAGTTATAATTTGCGGTTTACACGTTTGTTGTAAGGGGACCCCCCCTATTTTTTAACTTTTTTTTGTTTTCAGATTTTTTCCTATGCTAACACACAATTACCGAGCTAGATTCCAAATTTCATCTTTCTAGGTTATCTGGAAGTAGGTTAGGTTTAGGTACTATAAGTCAGTCAGTCAGTGGGAATTTTACGACTTTTGGACCTTCATATCTTTATAACCGTTTGAGCTAGCTTCATGAAATTTGGGCTTCTAGGTGTCCTTATGGACATAATGAAACACACGTAGTTTCAAGTGTTTACGTTAAATAGGTTTTGAGTTATGGAGGGGTAAAAAGTGGCACCAAATGGTTCCTGTAAATATACACGTGGCGCTTGCCAGCCAGTCTTTGCTTGAACTTGGCTTGACACGCTGCCGCGTGTCTAGATCATAATAGATTCTAGTAAAAACATAGACTGCAAAAATAGATTGTATAATAATTCCAAGTTATTTTTCAGATAATAGAAAATAGTTTAAGTCTAAAACTGGCCTTAATATCAGACTAAGCTCATAGTTAATGTATTGCCTATAAAACCGAATTCTGGTATCAACTATTAATGAAGACTCTAATTAATAATCTGCTGGGTTTGGTCAGTTGATCCGCTAGTTGATCGTGTTCCATTTTACTAAAACTATTACGTCTACTATCAGACAATTTAAAATATATTTTGATATAATAAAATCTCCAAAATCCTTCACCCTAAAATACGTACCTAATGAAATGAGACGTATAGAATTAATCTAAATCGATATTATTTCTGATGTGGGTTATTTGAACTCGCTTAAACCTTCCAAAACTCCGTTTAATCCTTTTACAAAAAGTTTTTAATCGATTCCTGAAACGGTTCAAGGGTAAAATATATTCAGTTTTTGTAAGAATTATACGCTTATTGAAAAGGAAAATGGGTAGAGAGTACACTGAGGGATTATTGTAATTGTTTAGAAGTAAGAGGTGGTGGCTTATAGTTATATATTAATCAACATCGACAATCAATCATCATCAACGATCAACATACCAACTTATGAAATTTTGTCGCTTGAAATACTTCTAAATTGGCCCTTTTAATAATAAGGCCTCCAACTTTTTTTTTTTTTTTTTTTTTAAGCACACACGGTCGGTTAGCCCCATGGTAAGCTATTAATTAGCTTGTGTTATGGGTGCTGACACAACTGATAAAATACATATAATTACCTATATTTTTATAAATAGATACATATAATAACACCCAGACAACAGCCAACAAACATGCTCATCACACAAATGTTGACCGTTCCGGGAATCGAACCCGGGACCATCAGTGCGGCAGTCCGGCATGGTAACCATTGCGCCAATGAGGTCGTCGAACTATGTTGTAATACCTACATAATAATTATGATACTGACAATACATGTGTTACATACCTCAAGGAACACCATTTACTTAAGGATTTTTTTCTAATCCAAAAGAAACGGCATAAGCCTAGCGCTGATATTTCATTTGTTTTGCCGATCTTATACTTACGCTGTAAGTACAACCTTACGCAGGTGCGTGACCTTTTTGGAGGACATCACCAATATGGTAGATGTATGTCCCTTATTTCCTTAGGGCTTTATTTATTCGATTTAATTGATGTATGAACCCACTCTTATAAACAGCGGGAAGGAAAATTGCATAAAAAACATGGAAGCTACAGTACACACAATAGAGCTGGACAAACAAAAGTGAAAAATCAAAGGATGTTGACTAAAACATAAAAGCTTAAAATGTCACATATCGAAGAACGCTTGAGTATGAGTAATTCAACAAAACCCTGATAGTCGTACTTTACTTTTTTAGCTGGTTTGAAGATATGAAGTAATCAAGAATATTACATGCATGGGTACATACATACTTGCAAAATATGCGCAAAAAACATAACCTTATTGGCAATCGGGTAAAAAATATTTACTTTCAACTGTGGTTCGCACACTTCGACTGTAATCTGCATTATAAAGCTACTCCCAGTCTTCTAGACACTAGTACTTACTTACCAGTTACGAACCGTAAAGAGAATGATATTACCCATAGTTTTTCCACAAGTACACTGCGTAAAGCGTCGTAATAGGCATATAAAAATAAGGCAACATCCTCGCTTGCTTAGCATACACATTTAATGGCGCTGTAAATTTTATTTTTACCCAACTTGCTATGCAGAATAGTAGACCAGTGCTAATCCCTTTCAACAAGGCAAAAAGACAAATAAAATTATAGTAGAATGAAACCTATTCCCAAAGGAAGAGAATATGATAAAAATGGAAGAAAAAATAAATTCCACTCCATTCGTGGTCGGGAAGGGGGAGGGGGGGAGCTTTTAAGGGTAAAAATCGGTTTATCGCGATTTTCGGCGAAACTACAAGTCCTATAGAAAAAAGTTGAATGACGAAGTTGTAGGTAATAAAAAGATCTACAACTTTTGTATTTCAACTTTTTTCACATACCTCATAATTTTTGTAGAAAATTCAAAAAACTAAGTTTTTGGTTTTTTCTATTTATCTTTTACAAAAAAAGTTTTTTTCTTACCAAATTTGGTGAAAACTTGTCTTTGTATGTACCAAACACACTCTAATTTTTTGGAATTGAAATCTTTATTTTTTCACCTGATATTCACTTAATATCAAAAAAGCACCCTACTTTTCAATCGAAAATTCACGCGTCAAAATATAAGCTTTTTTAAAAAA
>NWSH02000535.1:12557195-12572326 GCA_002382865.2 Heliothis virescens
AGGCAAATTAGCATTATTGTAACAAATGTGGGCGAATCAAGATTATAGCTGCAAAAATGACTAAATAATATTGATCTTTATCGAATCTTGATTTAATTTTGTACCTAAGATGATTGATCTCTTCTGAATTGTTACATAAATGGTAAATGTTATTATTATATTCCAATGATTGAACTTTTGCAAATTTGAATATGATAATGTTTATAATAATTAAGTTGATTGATCTCAAGCATGTTTTAATTGTAATGTTTAATATTGTTTCTGTTTAGTTACCTAAGTAGCTAGTTACTTCATCCAATGGATCTCTCTAACGTTTTACCTAATTAGAATGACTCTTTGGTAATGTGATTACCTAGATGAGGATTATGTTATTTATAATTAAGTACCTACCTGACTGAATGTGTTAACTTGTTTTGTTTTAAGTACCAACACCAAAACATTGCTTTTCTGATCTTTGAAAATTGATAATAAATAATAACAAAGTAATAGTGTTGAATAAAATATTAGTTTTCTTGCAAAGGTCATCTATCCTCCCCAAGGGCATATATCCCCTACTGAAAATATAGCCTGGGGCACATATACGGCATCCGAGGCGCATATCCCGGTATGCAGTTTTAATTTCTACTCCAAATATACAGTTTATTTATTAATTACTCTACAAAAAATGATAAAACCCGATTAGCTTAATGACCGAGGTCACCGCACATATGAAAATCATGTGCGTATTCCTTATGTGTTAGGAGATATATCTAGAATAAAAAAGGGTAGGCATATATCCCGGACTTACCCTATGCTCTTGCATAATGCGTGTTCCCACAACATAACTTTTACTCGATTAAAGCAAAGAGATTTTTTTTAATTGTTAAATGTACAATAACATGTCATATGGGACTATTTCCTTAAATAAATCGTTATTATAATATAGAAATTGACGAGTGCATGCTTTTTGTAACTGTCTTTCGTAAAGTTTGCATAAATGTGCTAATATTTAACCTATTAGGTACAGTTTTTTTTGCTAATCAATAGTTGAGCAATCAACGTCTTATCGAGAAAACTTACAATGTTAACATTAAGTAATTGATTCGCAGATTGTTTGTAGACCTTTCACATTCGTTACAGGTAATAGAAGCATTTATTCAACCTATTACCGTAACAGGATTTCTATGAACTTGTTCTCAAACATTTGTACTGGAAGCAGACAGAATTCCTGGAAAGGCGCTAGTCAAATAAAATAATGGCGTCTTTGATCCTATTGATCATTGATGTTTATTCAGACTCGGTTTTATGTCTAATTATAGTCATTAGGGCTTTGCACATACAAAGGAAGCATCAGATTTTTCAAATAAGTACCTTATATGATGTAACTTTTAAATGCATTAATTGGTTAGGAGTTTGTTCCACCATTTCATCTTCCCAGCAAAAACATATAGGAAGTGGTGAAGGATGGGCAATTTAGGGACTGTCTTTTGTAATTTACCTTCAAAAAGTGCTGATTTTCAGCCTAATTTTAATAAATAACTTTTCATCTTCTATCTCACCTAGAACATTTTCTAAATCTCCTATAATACAATATAAAGCATTTTGTTACAAAATATAAAATAAACAAACTCGTGCCAATTCTTCATACCAAGATACATCTCCACATAGCGTTACGTAACACCGCTTCTCATATTATCGCAATCCCCCTCACGTAGGACAATGGGAGCATTACAAGCGAAGTAATGCTTTAATTGATGGCAGTCATTAGGGCATGTGTGGAGTGTTAGAGTCCCGTCAAAAGGCAAGGGTCGATCGTTTGTTCTGTCTTTGTGTAAGAAATTATTTATGTTATTAGCTCAGCTCTTGGTTTCGTGTATTTGAGCGCTGTTTATGTTGTGGGTAGGAGGAAATTGGGCTTGGAAGTCTGTGGTCGTATGATGGAATTAAATGTAATATTATCTTACATTTTACTGTCCTTTAATTTCTAAGAAATTAATGTAATTACGGCTGTTTTAATATTTTGAAAATTTCTTTAAATATCCATTTAAATCATATCCTCCTCTACCAAGCGACTGGCGCACCCTAGCGAGGAGTCAGTGCATACAGGGGTGGAGGAAGGAATAAAACTCAGCTACTAAATGAACGATGTCCGTACGCATAGTTTTGACAAATTAGCGCGAGTTTTAAATTTACTGTGAGCGAAATGCTCATAGCGCGAGTGCTCGCGGTTTAATTGTTGTTCTTAATACCTTACTTGAGGCCTCAATAAAAAATAAATGACCTTCCATATTTAAAGTTAATTACTTAAGTAACTTAATACGCAATCTATACCCTAGCTATGTTTTTGTTCCCAACCCAAAACCCAAGTCTCGCAGCTCAATCTCTCTACCGTAAAAAGTTGTGAGATCCATGTAATACCAAGTCGGTTAATCTATTTAGTCTCTACTTAAAGAACCTTCTGTCTTAAGTTATTACATAAGCTAATATCATGCCAATATTAAAAATATTTTACTTTTTTAACAAATAGATCGACTTGGCCATCGCATGAAAATACAATGAATATTACATTATATTAGATTCTTTAGTCTATCGCACCTCACGCGATTGAAATTCTCGAAACCAATTCATTAATCGGTACTCTTGTTCGCCATTGAAGTTTCACGAGCATTAACTTCTTTAAGATACTCACCTCAATCATCATATTCGGAAGGACTCTGGTGAGGAATTAGGTTGCTGGCCCGTCGTGCTGTGTAGTGTGATACATACTAATAACCAAATCATGCGATGGCAAGTCGATCTGTTTGTTAAAAAAGTAAAATATTTTTAATATTGGCATGATATTAGCTTATGTAATAACTTAAGACAGAAGGTTCTTTAAGTAGAGACTAAATAGATTAACCGACTTGGTATTACATGGATCTCACAACTTTTTACGGTAGAGAGATTGAGCTGCGAGACTTGGGTTTTTTACAGGATGTTTTTGATGGCATATATTATAACGAAACTATTAATTATTTCCTTTGAGCCTGATACTTTACGGCTTTACCAAGATGTCCAGGAGCCTGATATTGACAGAAATATTGATAGTAATAGTTCGCTAAATACTGTGGATCTTACTACAAAAAAGTTAAACACGCGATCGTCATGTGTTTAAGAAAATTATGTATCGAGAATTTTCTAAAACACGTGATCTTTCGACCGACTCCACCACACAACTGGTGGAGTCGAAAGATCGGGAAGTCTGGAAGCAAGATGGGGAGGCCTTTGCTCAGCAGTGGGACATTACGGGCTAGAAAAAAAATAAAAAAAATCTAACAGTCTAAAATTATGCCAGAATAGAGTCATACGTGGTTGTAGGTACTGTGTATACTTAGCCGTAAATGTATATCTAAAAGTACTCGCCAAATAATAGTGGGGACATTTAGCAGTATATAGAGAATTTACATGCTTGGTAGCAAGCAACGTAGTGTAATAAATATCGCCCAATTAACTACATTCAGCCGTATCCCTTACACATTCGACCAATACTTAATCGACGTTAAATTTCCATAAAACAAAGGCACAAATCTAAATTAACAACAGTGTGTGCCCGAAACTAAAGAGCTCAGATTTCGGCTGTAAAGTTGAACAATTCCAATAATCTGTGTTCAGCTAATCCCGCTCCTCAACCTTTGAAACCCCCTTAATTTCCGTCCCTTATAGTAAATTCTACACTATCCATTATAAGTTGACCCGTCACCATATACAGCATGACCTCTCTATTACCTATAATGTTCATAGAAAGATTCGCGGGGAAGGTCATTTTAAAATGGTTGTGTTACATTTCTATATTAAAGACACCTGTTTCCATGTCTTTACGATGTATGGTTATTGTGACGAACTAATATATATATATATTGTTAGGTCGTTTGAAAGTTGCTAGGGCATTGGAATTTAGTGTTAGTATATTTTATAGCGTACCTATAGTCTGATCTCTCTCCGGTCGTGTCCGACTGCCGTCCCATCGGGTTATTAGAGTGAGTGAATAGGAGTGCATCTGTGTCTGCGCAAATGCTTGTGCACTATAGTATCTCCTGCGCAGCTAGCTGATCTCCTTAAATGAGAACAGCCGCCGTGGCAGAAAATCGGCTAGAACGCCATCATCGCCAACAGCCTGATATAAATTAATTTAAAAACAAACACCCTGACCTAAATAAAACCGTTTAAAAATGGACATTTACTTAAAAATACCAAGTATTTTTTTTCATACCAATAGATTCTAATTGTAATAAAAAAAATCCATTCGTACAAACCATCGATTCAATTTAAATAAGAACTGCTTTAGCCTTAACCGCAACAAAGGATAACATTCTAATCCTTCCAGTGCCTTTAAAATTCTTACAAGCTTACCAGTAAAAGATTCAAGCAATGAATAATATTTTTTTCTAACTTACAAAGATCTTTACTACTTTGAACCCTAATAAGTTCTTTGTAGAAAATCGTTCATAAAAATACCGACGCTATTTTTTAGTACCAGGCCTTATTGCTTTGTACCTGTTTCAAGGTCAGTAATAAAGTTCAGGTGTTATTACAGGTTAAAGATAGTAGTAAAAGAGTAGATTGGTTTGTACGAAAAAAAAAAAATAAGATGATGGGAGAAAAATACTATCTATGAAGCAGTTGTTCTTTAAAAAGTCTTAATACTCAACTGTAGCATGCAATTTGGTCTAATTGGATAGACAGTGGTTCAAGAAAGACTGCCATGGTTCAACCAGTGGCGTAGCTAGGTAACCGCGGGCCCCGGGGCAAATAGAAAAATGGGGCCCCTTATGTAACGTGCGCGAACAGAGCGAGCTTTTATTAGTTTTCTAAAGGAAGAACAGGAAGTAAGTAGAAGACGCGAGCGAAGTGAGCACGAAATGTTTGCAAAGTTCGGGTCAGGGGCCCCCTGACTTGGGGGCCACGGGGCACTGCCTCGGCTAGCCCCTTCGTAATCGTAACTACGCCACTGGGTTCAACTTTTTTTTGTCTTTTCAGTTTGTTAGTAGAGATCTTTCATGCCTCTCCTTTTCCTTTTCTTCATTGTTACAAGATTCTTAAGGCCCGTTTACACATTGCGATTTCATTGCCCGTTGCTTGCCATTTTATTGCAGGAATATTTGACAGGTGACCATTTACCTATTGCACGATTACGTTTACACAGTGCAAGTAGCATCTTGCTGCAATAAAATGTCCAGCAACGGGCAATGAAATCGCAATGTGTAAACGGGCTTTTATTCATATTTCTTGATGCAGTCTTATGTATTCCGGGGATACCATTGCTCTTTTTCTTTTAAGTCGATGTTCTGATGTTACTATTTGCAAATGTCTTAGGCGCTACAGATTTTGTCAAATTAATCCTGGTCGTTGGCAATCATCAGTACTGCTAGTTTTAAGTTTTATTAATAAAATCTCAAAATAACTACTGAAACCAATTGTGTTGATATACTTCCAAAGAACTAACAAATGACATAGTGCAACTAGTGCAATTAGCTTGATGTTTCATAAGAGCTTTTATAGGCCTATTTGAAATAAAAAAAAATGAGTTTGAGTTTGAGCATAGGTAAACCTAACTTGACCTTGATTCATGAGCTACACTAATATTTAGTTTGTGTACAATTTACAGTATTCGTTAATTTTATGGCACAAAATTGCTCTAAATAGCATCAACGCACATTTCTGTAACACGTGGCTCCCATAGTTTGTTCAAAATATAACAAAACTTTTAATTGAAATGTCATAACCACAAATGGCCCGGCAAAATGACATTTTGTTTTGCTGCTAACATAATAAATAACGTTAATAAATAAAATAAACGTGGTTTTGTTAAATAAACGTATTTGTGTATAAACAAATAAAATAAAGTAATAAATGTTTGACTTTTGGCGGCAGGTGGCACTCTTAGAGAAAAATCTAAAAAATACACGAACCTGGTTTTGATAGGTCACGCTTTATCTCGTGATATATGAAAATGTGCCTTTGGTATGTAATAAATGGCTTGATTTATAAAAGAAACCAGCAATCACAATATATTGAATGTCGTAAAGAACAGAAAACATGTCGTTTGGTATCATTTTCTGACTGGTTATTATGGTTATTCACAAATGCTATTGAAATTGCTTTTTCACAACAATAAAACAAAAGTTACCTACGCGTGTAGAGGGTCAACGAAAAAGCTAGTTACTCGACAAAAAATGGGCTTTTCCAATGCACACATTAGGCCGTTTACACATAATGCCGCGGTTCCGCAGCTGTAGTAACACCTGGATTTTTATGAAGTCTTACACACTGCACCGCGGCGGTGGCGACTAGTCTGTGTGCCGTAGCGGTAGAGGCGAACGAGTGATGTGTGTTGTGCGGCGGCGGCATAATGTGTAAACGGCCTTAGTGTGCAGTCGAAGCAAACTTAAGACAAAAATAAAACACAGTAGTCTACAAATTCAAGAAATAATAAAAAAACAGAATACCCAAAGAATCATTCAAAAGTTTAATATAATAATTAACGTACCTACTCATGGCAATATTCTTTTTCATTGAACTGATATGCGAAGTGGATGGCTTCGGCGCAATAGCCTAGTTCGACTTGAGTGCTTATTCGTGTTATTAAAAATTTGTGCGATCATACATTTGGGAATACAAAGGATAAATTAAGCTGTCTTAGTTTGCAATAGTATTGTTTGCCCACTCATGTGTTATGTTCTATAATCTGGTTTTGATGTTCCAAATCCTTTTGTGTAGATTTTTCATTTAGTCTAACAACATTTTTTTTATATTTACGTTTTCATGTATGGATTAACAAAAATAAAAAACATACACACAGGATTTGTTTGCCACATTTTGTACATACATTCAAACAATTTATAGTCAACAAAGCAATTGAATGTATAAAGTCAGTCATTCAAAAGTTTTTCAATAATATTTTATTTGTTAACAAAAAAAAGCTGCCGTGTACCAATATTTTACTATTTACATCACGTTTCAGATCCTACCTTAATGTAGTAATTGGAATCACGTTAATGATATTTATTATCAACCTTCATAATAATATCAAAAGCCACAAAACTTGAATTCTAAGATTACCATTAATTACAGATTGCTATCAAAGCTAACAAATGAGCAAAGTTAGCATTAGAAATTTCAAGAGATTTTCACTGTGACCAAAATTTAGGGCACCCAAGCAAAACCGCTAATCGGGGAATGTTAACGTAAGTTAAACTATTTAGGGACCTACATCGGAGACAGGAGCAATAGATTTTAAGGAGGAAAATGTACGGGTACGCCAGGCCATGCGTCTGGCAACGTCGCTCAAAGTGACTGACTGCACTTGCCGGATTCACAGTTTTCGGTCGAAAAAACCAGCTCAAAAATTTTGTTTTGAATGAAATTGCGTAGAAAGAACTGTGGTTTTTGCAGGAAAGTTTCAGACTTCAGGTTTGGTTTTTTATTTTGGTGTTTGCAGTACTTTTAGTGCAAGCGGTTTGAAGAAAACTCATGCTCTCTACGAAAAATATTTCTTAATTTAGTTGTTAATGCATTACAAAGAGAATCATTTTACTGTTTAATTGGAGGATTATTTCGAAATCATATTAAAATAATTTTGCTAGAAAAGTCAGATCGTATCCTCATGTTGCATTTCAAGTTTTCAAATCTCATTTGCACTACTTCACCCTTAGTATCTTTTAAAAATCCTCTGTTTTTCCGTTACCTTATCCGGGCCATTACTGACTCCCTGATTCTCGATCGTTTTCCTATTCATTTCAAACAGCCGGATTACTCTGCAAGCTTGCTAGAATTGGGTCAATCAGGAAGCAACGAAACGGAATATAATTTACTCAAAGTAACATCCAAAAATATACCTAATTGGAAGGCATGAGACGCCTCGTGCCATGTTTAATAAAATCATGTATTACATTACGGATCTCCGGTGATTTTATGATACGCAGAAGCTTTACTTACTTTATATTTTATGGCCCACAGTCATGTTTTGAGACAACATTGATTTATATTACTTGTACGTGTTTTAGTACGTTTAAGGACTTACGAATTAGCGAAGACATTGTAGTAACAGGTGAGAAGGGTTTAGCTGGGATGCCGTGCTTAGAAATAGGGGATTAGTTTCGCTATTTGGCTTTTTGGAGGATTTGGTTATGTTGATTTTAATCCTAAGACGCTGTATATGTATAAGTGGTATTAGTTTATGGTAAATTTAATTTAAGAAAATCTAGCGAACTTTTTGACTGACAATATATGTATGTACATAATTAAGTATTATTTATCTATACCTATACTGCCAGTGCCCGCGCATCCTGGGTCAGGTCAGGTCTGGTTTAAAAATTGTAATTGGAACTAAACTTTTGAGATTTGGACGTAACACACCTGCATACATACATCTAATCAAAACTTCTTAAAACTAAGATGTGAGTACTATATATATTATGTTAACGGAAATGTATAAAATCTAGGAATTGCATACAACTCCTAGGAAATGTATACAATTCCGAAGCTATTTAGGAAATGTATAAAATATTGTTTTAAAAATTATTTAATAGATACATATCCTGGGAGATGTATACATTTCCTAAGAATTGTATATAATTCCTATATCGTATTAGGAAATGTATAAAAAGAAGGCTTTCTGTAATAAAACACCTTATTAAAATGAGAATAATATTTTTTATGAAGGCACTCGTTGAGGTAACCAGGTAATCTGGTAATAATTATAGCGTAAAATATAATATGGGAACAAATTTTATGAGCTGTTATTTAAATATTCGAGATGTTATTATGATCAGTTGACAAAACATATTGAGCAGTTATTTAATTTAATGGCGGTTGATTAATTATTGTGACAGTAAAAAAAAACAATTAGTTGGGTTATTTTATCATACAATGTCAATTCTAAAAATAATTGAGCAGTCCAATAATAGAACGAGCAGTAAAAATGACGGAATGAGCAGTTCGATAAATAGTTCAGCAGATCATAGCGAGGGGACTCCGTTTCGTCACCTAAATTTTTATTTTCGAAATTCATTGTCCTTAACAAGTTTGTCATAAACTAGGCTTTAATGGCAAAATCGAATCGCTGTAAATCCGACTCCACGTAGTCTTGTCTGCCCTACCCCTAGAGTGTAATTCAAAATCGCGTAGGCGCGGAGGGGCGAGGTGGCCCGCGACTTGAGGAGCAGGTGGTTGTAACACTCGCCACCGCGGCTGAGGCTGGCCGGCTCAGCCGGCCAGCAAGCCGAAGCTAAGGTGGTGAGCGTTAAAGCTATCTGCGACGATAAACTCGCGTGGGACCGCCGGAGCTCCGCAGCGCCGGAGCCATGACAGAAATCATGACTACTGCGTGATGCATACTTGATTGCATGTTGCCTGCTTGCTTGCATTTTACTACCTCATTGTTTATAGAATTGCTTAGAATGAGATTTCTTACCAACAAATTCCGATTTGTTACTGCCCATACGTAACTGCTACTTACACTTACTTAACTTACCAAAACTGCTAATTACAACTGCCCCATTAAATGAGTGCCATATAATATCTTCATATTATCTTACTAATTAAAGCGTCAAAAATCACATTTCCGATTGCTATTTAGGGAATGTATAGATTTCCTAGGAAATGTGTCTAATATAATTTATTTCACACATTTCCGGGCTATTTTAAGAATCACATACATTTCCTAGGATTTGTATACAATGACGGATTACATACATTTCCGTTAACATATATACTATGTAGGATATAAATAACACACACACTATTATATACTTAGAATAACTTCGGTGGATCACACACTAACACTTGCCTGCAACGTGAAGCACTTGAGGCTGTTGTCATCAGTCGGTCTACATTTTGGTGAGATTTGGACTGATCGTGGAGTTCAGTCACAAAGAGCTGGCTTGATCGGATTTTTTTTTTTAACTTTTTTATAAACTATCGACAGTGAATACGTTTTACCTAATTATATTATATGGTTTAAAACTTATTAATAGTGCCACTTGGTGCGTGACGTTCGGGGCTGCGGGTTGTCGGGGCTGCGGGTTGTTCCAAAGAGTTACCGCGGCCCTGGCACACAAAGGGCTCCAGAAGGAACACGGTGGGTTTTAGTCAGTAAAAGTCTGACACTCCCTTCCGCTATCACCCACAGTGGGAGGGGTCATACTGATGATTTCCCATCGATATAAAAAAAAAAATGGTGCGTGACGTGTCAATGTTCATGTTTACAGTTGCGTCAATAGAGATTGACGCAAGTCACATTCCATTTCATGCATTTGACATTTACGACATTCTTTAAACTTATATTTTTTTAACATCGATTATTTAGTTTAGTAACCATTAGTATTTATTTGGATAACTTTATTTTCTTGGTATATTTGTTATCACTCTAAAGCAAAATACGTGTGATGGAATAATTAGAACTTACAGAGAACTCACCATAACGCGAAAATAGTATAGGTAGTGTGTGATACGCCTTCGCTAAAAAGAAAAGGCAGTACTATCTGTAAGCTTAGTGCTCACGGGAGCGTGCGTACAATTCCTTCCTTTCTTTGAAACTCTGACCCTTGCAATAGTCCGGAACACGCGCGCTGCAACAACACTGAGTGCCAAGCGTATAGGAAGTGTTTACTTGTAGTGGTGTTTATACTTAGATGTGTTACTGCGGAATTCAATAATCTATCTATCTCTGTATTTGACTACAAGAGATAGAACTTTGACATAAGCCCCATATAAGTAATGTCAATATCCTATCTCTAGTATGCAAATCAACAGATAGATTGAATATTGGGAACGGCCTTTAATGTTCATAACAATGGTAGAGATGTAGAGTTTAAAGTTTCTATTTATTTATTTTTTCTGCTGTATTATCGCTTGTCGTCTTTATCATATAAACCAATAATATCGTCATAATTCCTACATCAAGTACAGGCGCTAGCACAACAACCTACCACTTTCTGTGAATCTTCTTCAATAGATTTTCAACCTGATCGCAATAGTGGAAGGTTAAATTTCGATTGGTTATATTTTACAGATTCAGGTAGGTTGACCTGTTGTTGTCTACAATAGCAAATGTTCAGTGACTTACTAATTAATAGTCACATAATACCATATATCAGATACAGACCTACTAATATGAACCTTAAGAAAACAACTTTGTCTCGTAGCTATTAAAATCATGAATGTCTCATATCCTAACTTACACAATTTCCTTCACGTGTTTCTTAGATTAACGTCTAAACTGATGAAGTATGTCTGTACTTTATTAAGTCTTAATTGCTCAGAAATTATAACAACCATTAGAAACTCGGTCCAGAATATTAAATCACGGACTAACACGAGAAGTTCTGTGCAGATAATATTATAAAATTTGAATGCGAGACTCTGAAGTTAGGAAACCGACTGCGTTTGGCTTTGATAGAGAGAATGACCACTTTGTGAACAATTCATAATTAATAGTACGAGAGCATTTTGCGGGCTAATCACTTTGTGATGGTAGAATTAATGTTGAATAGATTTGTGTTTGTTGTGACGGATTTTGGAATCGACAGAGGGCTTTGAATGTGGGTTGAGCTTGTCGGATATCAAGTGTATCGTGTTATTGTATAGCATTATGAAGCTTTTCATAGTAACGATGATCAAAGGCATGACGCTAATATTATAAAGGCATGAATTGTGAATTGTGTGTGTATGTATGTGTATTACTTCTTCATGTTCAGATTTTGATGAAACTTGGTCGTAATATAATTTAAAAATTAATTAATTTTAATACAGGTTCCAGAAATGATTCCGTCAGGTAGTGGGTGGAAGAGCTAGCAGAAGCTAGTAATATTATAATATCCTTTTCTAGCAACTCCTTGAATGAAATATTAAATTCATTATTAACGTTTTCGTTTCTAGTAGGATTATTATCTTTATGAATTTCGAGAAAAGCAATTAGTGTACCTACACGTATTTTTTACTATGTAAAGTTATAAAAATACCCTCTAAAGAATATATTTTTGTAATTTCTTGCCCCAATTAGATTAAAAACTCATTAATTTATTATTCATAATGGCCAGTCAGTTTTCCTTAAAATTTGGCACCTACGCTCCATTTATACAAATTCATGATACCTTTATTATTATTAATGGTCACACCGTACATCAAATTATGCGGCAAACATGCGTCAACAATGTCCCAACTACATCCCCAGCATTTACTAACTCAAACCCAACTAACACCAATATTTGGGAAGTCTACACTTTCCTCCTAAATTATCTAACACGGCAGGTCCCAAATTGTGGGTAAGTAGGCCCTAAAAGTATGATAAAGGTTGTGAATCCCTGGCTAACCAATCTTTTTAACATCTGCAAAAGTTTCATTATCCTTTTCTTAACTCCACAAAATCGTCAATGCACTTATTAATAGAATGGTCTTAGGTACAGTTCGACCTACCCGAATCTGTCAAATTTTACCAATCGAAAATTAACCTCCCACTACGGTAATAATCGGTTGATATGCTATCGCCTGTACATAAACACTTTTAAAAATAAAGAGATGAGTAAAAAGTATTGCTAAGTGGTCCAGATAACTTTTAGAACCACTAATCTACCTGTTCAGTATTATAGTGGTGTTATTGAGCAATGCTACGAGCTAAGAGCACAAGGAAGGGCTTACATAAATAATAAAGTGCGAACATAATTATTTAAATGTCAACCCACTACGCATGTTTCATTATGAATTTAAGATCTTGTAGACTTGTGTTGAATGATCTTGCAGATCATGCAAGCCTTGCGGCTATTCCACACCCCATTTAATCAGAGAACTCCATATATTAATTCGTAGTAACTCGGAAAAAGGGTGTTAATTTTCTAGTTCTTTGTGTAAGAGTTCTCTAATTATAGGAACAAAAATGTTTGTGTTTTATTTTTATATACATTATGGGTTCAAAAATTATTTTGTGCCTTTTTGTTTTCACTATAATATATCATCATCATCTAAGTATTCTTGCTCTATGTTAATAACTTCACAATTTAATAACTAGGTCAACTGAACTTAGTGCCAAACAAAATTAAAATGAAACTTTCAAAAAAGTTGTCCCCAACACGAATACCCAACTACGATATGAAGATAAAGTACAGCAGCCATGATGAGTGTTCACCTTCATTTTATGTTGAAATGACTCCCAACTAATTAAAACAGTGTTGAAGTTTGGCCCTTTGGGGGTAGTAAAAACTTTTCAACATGTCCTCACATGGAATTTTGGGGGCTTTGAAAACAGGCCTCGTAGTGCTTTCCTTGGTCCCTTTTATGTTTTACGTGAACAGATTTCATCGCCTCATTAATCTGACATGCGGAGTTGAGTACTAATCAAAAGGTACATGCTGTTTGGACTACTAAGTGAATTTGCGGATATAGAAGGTATATCTATCTATATGATATTCTAATAATAAACGTAGATTGGTGGTAAACCAACCTTTTTTAATTAATACCTACTGCCAAATGTAGTTTAGGTCTTTATTTGTATCTACTAGGTCTAGTGGATACGGGGATCTTTCTAGAAATAATACAATTATTTCAATAGATAGATAGAATAGATAGATAGATACCTGATACCTACCTAATTTAATTAATTACCAGGAGGTGGTCTGTCGATTCATACCTTCCCAGTCCTATGAGTTATAGGTATACAGACCGATTATTTAACTGTTGTGTCTACTTTGTCTACTTTGTGAATGGGTTAAAATATTAAAACCCAAGTTTCGCTCATCATCAGATTGACCAAACCAAAGAGCTAATGCATGAATTTAAGATTCGTGTACCCCATAAAATCTTCAGCTATAAGGATTTCGGCATCATCTGCGTCCCTTGAGCATAAATAATGCCAGTATCGGATCTCGTTAATCCTATCCCCTCATTTAAATTTCAAAATGTGGGGTAATAAATAGATAATTAGCTGGGATCTTGGACTCGTGTAAATCTATTGTATATTCAACGAGTTGTATTTGAGCGTTGCTGAAGGTGGTGATACATTTTTTTTTAATAAAGGATTTTTTTTATTCATGAAAGATTTTTTGATTTCTCTTGTATGGAATGCAGGAACAATTGTATTTTTTTCTGCAATAACGTACTGCAGTAAAAAGGCATAATGCAACATTTTAGCTAGGCACAGATACCCCTCATCAACCTACCACAATATGTCAAATTCTTTCAATAGATTTTCAACCTTACCACAATAGTAGAAGGTTGCTGTTCGATAGGTAAAATTAGACAGATTCGAAAATTAACCTGCTGTTGTCTGTACCTATGATTAAGCAATTTTTCTTCTGCAATGACTCATTGCTTAGCCAGGAAAGTGCATGGCCATTAAATAACTTTAAGTAGCCTTTTAGTGGCTTCAAGATTTTCCCTATAAAATACTTCCTTATTTCATTTTCATTTCATTTTCCGCAGCCAAATTTCTCAAAACATTTCCTCAGCCAAGACTAAAAACTAAGCGGTTGCGTACTATTTTCCACATTGGCAACGAATTATCGAAATAAATTTTGCAATTCTGTCAACCAGCACTTTGGCGTCTGATAAGTATTTTAGCTGTGTGCTTTAGTGGCTGGCGGGTCGTGGCGTAACGACACAACTTTTAACTCGTGCAGACTAATGTCTTCACTGGCTACTTAGGTACTAAAGCACTTAGGAATATATTTGTCAGTTGACTTAGCTAGCACTAAGTACTAGCATTTTGCTTGTGGTATTTTTTGTTTGTTTTCTGGCAAATAGGGATTCCACCTATTTGCAAAAAAATGAGTCTGTGGCGTTTGCAAGCATCAAAAAGATACGTTGTAATGGTCGTTTTTTGCATATTTCAATTTCGATATTATTTTCTCTCTTTTTTTGTACTGGACTTTTTATGAATTTCCAGGTAGACACAGTAACATCATAAAATGTAGTAGGTACATTTAATTTATTTAACTGTGAAGGTAATGTTGCTACAACATCAAAGATACTAATTATTTAAAGGTATCATGGGCATCCATCCACATATTGTAAGCCAAACTTCCGAAACTTAGCTCCCTAAAAGCTTATACACAGAACTGAAAAAAATAAATTAAAAGTAAAAAAAAACTTTTTAAGAAAAAGCTTTTATTTAAAAGCTCTAA
>NWSH02000535.1:12579360-12607793 GCA_002382865.2 Heliothis virescens
AAAAAAAAAACATTTTAAGTGTACTTAATGTATTTTATTTTACCTCTCTCCGAGCTAAAAATAAGAGTTTGTCTTGACAAAGTCCATTTTAATTCGTTTTTGGTCTCAACCAGAAACGGGTATGTTTAATTTGTAACCATAATGTGGTTTCCTTATTATAAAGTTCTTGCAAATCGAATTATAAACCGAAATGACGAAGTTGATGCGACGCCGACGTACCAATTTCAAACCGTAATGACGAAGTCGATGCGACGTACGGTACGTCGGACCATACGTCGCATCTACTTCGTCATTACGGTTTGTAACTCGGTTTCAAACCGGTTTACTAAGAATTTCACGGTTCGATTTACAAGTCGGTTTGAACGAACCTTCAAACCGACTTAGTTCGGTTTGAAAAATTTCGAGATCGTAACATCGCTAATTTCTTTTGGTCATTCGCGTTGTGTAGTTCACAGAAGATTGTATAGGTATAGCTATTGTTACTATTCTAACTTGCTTACTTATAGTTCGCGCAATGTTATCACTGAATATTGCTCGATAAGTGAGTGACTGCCTGAAACCTATCCTATGTATCAGCGGGAATGAACGCATGCGTATACCTACTTGTCCTCGGAATTCAATTGTGGACCGACAGTGAATTTTGCGAGAACTGTGTCTATAAGTTTTCCAAATTCGGCTACGAGCAAAATGCAGTAAATAACCCCGAATTATGCAACTACTTATTTTTTATTGATTTGGTTTTTATTGCAATTTATAGATCTCAAAAATGGATATATGGAACACTTTGGGACAGTTATGTCTAACTATTTTACGGCACAAGGTTTAAATATTTGTTTGGTTTGTGAATTTATCGTATATTGCTTAAACCAACATTTTCGGTAAACCGAGAAACGTAGCCGTATACTCTAGCGTTCCAAAATGCAATTGTTCGAAAACTTCCGTTCAGAATTTGTAATCAGAGGTTCAACGATACAGAACCCGGTACAGTCGACTGCACGTGCATATGGAGCAATTATTGCATACAGGCTGAGTTTTAACTTTGAGTGCAAGCTTGCCGAGGAGAGTGACCCAATTCTCTCAGTTGTCTCTTCGTTGACACGGTAGGGTAAACACTACATTTTTACTTTCTTTTAGTGTCTGTAAAGTGCAAATGGCATTGTTAATGACGTTTTTATTTGCATTGTTTGTTTTTATGTCTGGCCTTTTTATGTTCTTGTTTTGATTACAACATAATATTTTTTTCTGCTGCGCGGTGGACTGACGATTTGAAGTGGCGGGCGGTGATTTGCTGCAGGATCGGGATTGTTGACGCTCATTGGCACAGACCAACACGTTCAGCAGTGGACAAATAGGCTGATACGATTATGATAATTATTTAGCTAAAAGTTCATTATTTTACTTTTTATACTACTTTACTTGAAGTTTAATATTATAGAGTTTCAGATTGTGAGTATGCCAACAGTATTCTGAAAAGGGAGAACAATTGGACATGTTGCGGATGGTATTTTTTCTGTATATTTGATTACCAATTACCTTACTCAATACAACAAAAAATATTGACAAAGTTCTCTTATTTCATTTAAGTCAATACTACAAAACCCTTAACTTAAGACCTTCCCAAATCCTCCTTACCTTCAAAAACACTTCTAAATCTAAGGCCAACCCTACCCCATTCTGCCAAAGGTCGATCGAGTGAAATAAACTCATTGATTGCCACAACAGGACCCTGTTTGGTATAGAATCATTAAAAGCTTTTCAAGCCCGTAAAGGATTCGGTGAATAGCCATTGAAACGGTATATGCTGACAGATTTATGGTACACAATGCTTTAAAAGACTGTTACCTGTCGAATCAATGCAATGTAGGTGAAATGTGGACTAGGATTTACCTTCTGGGCTTGACTGTACCAGAACTGAGAATGGTTTATAGTCTTACTGAATTTGTATTCTGGATATTAATGTTTGTATTTCGACCTGAAAATGGGTTGTGGTATAAAAAGGCAGCCGTTTATTTAAGTAAACGTGTAGATGGGGCTTATTGACTTTGGGGATATGGTTTTGTTTTAATCGTATTTCTATAATAAGTAGAAAGGGTTTGATTAAACTTTTGTAACTAATAATGAATGGGCTATGGAAATTAATAATTAAAAGATAAATAATATTTGAATGAAGCGTTGATTTTCAGGGTCTTACTACACTACAAAAAAGTTAAACAGGCGATCGTCATGTGTTTAAGAAAATTTTGTATAGAGAATTTTCTAAAACACGTGTTTAACTTTTTTGTAGTAAGACCATCAATGTTTATAAAGAAAAACTTTTAAACAAACAGTAACATTTACTTCACTTATAAAAGTACATTATTTTATCAGCTATTTTCTCAAAATGCGTATACAATTCACAAAAAAAAACGCTTAAAAATCGAAACACCTGCGATACGGTACAAAGTGTCATCCATAACGATTACTTTAGGGACAGATAACTAAATGAGACTGCTATGGGGATATTAACACGCCGTTTAGTTTTATCTGTAGCAGCAGTCATTAGTCAATGTGAACGTTTGAACCTCATTAGCTAGCGATTTGATTTAAAATGTTTAGAGAAATATTTTTGAAAGATAATTTTGATTTATTGGCAAATGTGTTAGTGATTTTTTTGTGTCTAGATTACTTTTGTACTTTGACAGTGATAAAAGAAATGTACAGAAAAAAAATGTCTAATAAATATAAATGAGATTTAGTCATTGACAAAAAAAAAATTGACAGAAATTGTTATTATTACCCTAGAGTAGGACTTTCTACTATTTCAGCATGTCGAGTGTGTAACCGTATTATAAAATAATGAAAACTGAAATTAAATTATTATTTACGACAGACTATTAAATAGTACACTGTTCCCAACTTACATAACAGAAAACACAATTATTATTCACTAGCATCCTTTTGTTAACAGAAATGATTTACCATACACACATTTACTCGAAGCAAAAGAACTAGAACAAACATACTATTAAACGGAACAACAGGACATAACATTTTCTCACGATTTACATGCTAAAACGCGAGAAAAAATAGAATCTAAAACAAACACTTTTGCAGACGCAAACGTTTTTATTGTACTAGATTAAGGGAGGAACACCCATTCGTCTTTGTTTACACCAAGTTATCTGTAGAAACAAAAGCCAAACTATTTTCGTACAGAACAAAAGGGAATACATTAATAAAAAATCTCTGGTTTTTAGAGGCGAGGCGTGGTCTGTAATGTTGCCTTTAATGGGGACTTAGACGAGACCCTTGTTTTTGTACGTTGATGTTCTTAACTTGTTTATTATTTGAGTATCTTCATAATGAGTGAAATATTAATGTTTGGTTTTTTGTCTTGCAACAAATGACCGCTGTCTTTAAACAGTGAATTTTTCTTATTTTGAAAATAGGCTGTCTACCAGGTATGTTATAATCTATAGTAACGTTATTAAGCTGAAGAGTGTTTGTTTGCTTTAAAGCGTTAATCTTAGGAATTACAGGTCCGATCATTTGGAAAGCTCTTTCAATATTAGATAGCCCATTTATTGAGTAAGGCTATCTTTTATTCTAGTTAGAAGCTAATTCAGTCCTAAAACCAGATCCAGACCCTACAAAGTAACTGATAATATACCCAATGTTACCCGCCCAGGAATCAAACTCAGTACTTCAAAGGTCGAATTTGACATTATTAGCCTTGCAAAGCACTATAAGGAAGAATATTCCTGGCTACTTATAATATTGAGTTGACATCAACAGTATTACAACGACTTTGCATTATGTATATTATATTAGAAGGGCCGAGCTACTCGGAAACCTTTGTGTACGAATTAATTATTTATCAAAAGCCTCTCAAAATGACAAACAGAATTTCAACTAGGGCCCTATAGAATATTATAAAGATAAGTCTATGTTTAGTCCGGTTTTCTGCGGTCAGCTTGACCCACATTTTCTAGTAATGTATTGGGTTTAAAGGCGTTTAGTACGGACTGTTTCATGGCTGACCCACGAGCCCCATTAAAAAACCCATTCAATTAGGTCTATCTCACAACTTTCCTGAAGATAGCCGAGTTTTCCCGACATCACCCGAAGATTTCCGATGATCTGTATCATATTTTTCAATCTTTCAAATCTATCGATATTAAATTTTATCTACAAAGCGACAACGTAGCTGCTACGACGTAGGTGACGTAATGACATCACAGCTACGCCGTAGTAGCATATATCGTAAATACGCTTTAAAAGAACTGCGCATTTCTTCTTTACCTTTATTTAGTGTTAAACACTCACACATTACTTACTTGATATTATGATGTCGTATTCAACTTTTGCAAGTCATTAAACATGACGTCATCCAGTATATATGATTTTATGAATATTTATATTTTATAATGAATAGTATTAAGCAAAGTTATCCCTTTTGTTTTTGCTTTAGCGAGAGAGTTTAAAATGAAATGCAGCGTTATTCTGAGAACCTTTATACTAAAAAATAAACTGTTAAAACTCGAATGATATCAAATTTCTCACGTCATTTTTCAGATTATATTTTATTTTTTTCTTCATTTTAGGGAAAAATGTAATAAAAACAATGGAATATTTTTTTTCAGTTTATGTTATATTTTCATAAACACATTTCAAAATAAACCACCCAAACACATCATATTAACAAAGTTAAGTCCAAAAATAACAAAACACTATACAGCTTCCTACTTCTTAACCTCCGCAATAGTATAAATAACGTTTCTAATATGGAAATGCATTTCCTTCGAAATCTTGGCTTAACTAAATTTACGAAAATATAAATTCAAGAAGTAACTTCTCCACTTTGAAATTCAAGCTTAAAGTTCTTTACGGACAGACCGTAATATATCACTTCTTGGTTGACACGGAAAAACTAGAATATTACGTAAATTATAGGCAGTGACAGGTGACAGCTTACACATTAGCATCTAAAAAATCAATTATGAAATAAAACATTGCGGCAATTACGAAGCATACTAATAGTAACATTCACAGAATTTTTCAAAATCAGTAGTTCCTGAAATATCTCACTTAACAAAAAAAAAAACAAACTTCATATTATGCGTCCATATTAATTTAGCTTTGAGTTTGAATATCGTAATTAACTACAAATAAAATCCAATAGAACCAATTTTCTTCAGCTGACTATCAACTTTATCACAATAGTTGAAGGTTAAAGTTCGATTGGCAAAATTTGGCCGATTCGAGTAGGTTAACCTACTGTCGTCTATACTAAAATACTTAGCTATACATATAATGCTATATGATAAAACCATTCTACCTATTATACGATTTGGAACTAAGTCGTGATGTCGCGTTCATTAGTTCTATTTGAACTAGTTTGAAAGTCAGGCCGAATGCAGCGAAGACTCACTAACGACTTTACTGAAGGTTTGTTTGTCAGTTTGATTTGTGAATCTATCTGGAAATTATGATGTTGAATCACTACGTTTGACTGGTTTGTTGGGTTTGCAAAGAAAAGAGATGGCTTAAGAAACGACAGATGTATTGCAGATGAAATTATGGCTGGTATGAATGTCACTTGGGAGATAATGTAAGACAGTATGGAATAAGCTGCCTGCTGTCTCCAAATAAAATTATGAAAAGGGCAAGGGGATGGTGATAACTGGTTATGTTGCAATTTTGTGTTGAAATAAAGTACTTTAATAATAAGTAATTTAATAGTTTTCTAATAGCATGGGTTTCATTCCTGTTGAAAGTTGCACAATTTACTTCTGGGATTGAACTTGGCTGCCATACAATGAAACGTAGTACCCTCTATCACCATTTACATGACATAGATTTCATCTCTGTTATTCAACATTTTGAAAAAGTAGTCAGAGTCTTCATAAGAAACTGCACAAGTTATCAAAGATCGTTTATCTTACTCGGATATCAACGTAGCTTCATGTTGTCATTTCATCATCACTTATCTTTCACTCCACTTCAGAACTAACAAGAACACCAAAATGATGCAACAAAGCAACTACCTAAGATCGCCAAACAAACCCTTTAGAAGAAAAAGCTAACAATGGTCTTTTGTTACATTTTCATAAGTGTTAACCCCTCATGCGAGGTCGACTTGGCCTAAATTAACGGGCGAGGTATTATGTTAAACAACTGAGCCTAAAGTCACAAGGCATTGTTAAACTTGCGAATTTTATTAGACGTGTATCGAGGATAGGGTGTGTCTTGTAGACAACTTTGGGACTAAAGTAAAGGTGAACCTTGGGAAATGAGAAAACATGTGGGCTGTTTGCAATGGGAGGGTTAATCTGGTGTGCAAGTTTCTCCAAGGTTATGGGTCTACGTGGATAATTTCTGGTTTTACAAGCGCTTTTGGAAGTAAATTGAAGCGGTGGGTATCTGTTGTTCAAAATGGATTGAAATGCTAATGCGGATTATATTATTTTAAAACAAACGTGGGATAAAACGCGTAGACTGTAATAGCTGCCGTTAAAAATATGGAAAATAAGTACATGCCTTAGATTTTTTTTTTGTCAAAGTAAAAGCACGAGTTTACAAAATAAATAAATTCCCAAAAACTCCATCGAATGTTAAAAAGTAACCACCCCAACAACCTTACTCACACACACATATAAAAAGTCTACGTGTTCACTCACACAAACGCATACTAAAAACACACACAAGTTTACCGATACACTTCCACGTAATAATTCATCAAACCACGTATCGTGATCGTTTGCATCATTATTTTGGGCTTAGTTATAACCGGGTTACCGGATACGAAGCCTGAGAGGGATGTGCCAAGCCTTTGACCCGGGTTCACATAATGTTTAGTTTGTGATACTGTTTTAGTACGCTACTTGGTTCAGTTTGTAGGGAAATGTTTAGGTGTACGACATTTCCTAGAGTGTTTATTAGCCTGAAGAGGGTGCTGAATATTATTGTGTATTCCTGTTTGGTTAATGCTTCTTTACATGGGTCTATTTAATTTATAGAAGAGGGGGACGATCAAATATGCTACTGTGCCAAAGATGTTATGGCTGTTAAGAATCTTATTTCTTTGATGACGTCAAATAAAATATTTTTTTTTTGTAATATATAATATTTTCCCACTACATAGCAAAGGCCTCCCTCAATGTTTTTTTTTATTTTTCTCCAAGTTAAAAGTTAAGTTGAAATAAAAATACATGCTTATGATAGATTTTCTTTTATTCAGCGAAAGTAAAGTGGTTTTCTAGTCCCAAAAATGTATTTTCCATCCATTGTCTCTCACAAATCTAGTAGATGGCAAGTTCCAGAAAATGGTCGTTGCTTAAAATCCTTTACCAATGTATAAACTCTATGTAGTGGAAACAATGGTCAATATAAAGAAAATTTTAGATGTCCCTTCTAACAAAGAAAAGAAAGAAGAAAAAAATCTTCTAAACAGAGTTTCCTTGTGAAGGTTTTCTTCGGAGAGTTAAACGGCAACTAAGAGGATACTAGAAATAACATAACAACTGAAATAAATACAATAATACCATCTTACTGGAATATAACGCCATCTATAATGTTCACCATCTGTCCTCACCAGTAAATTCAATTATGACACGGTAGGGCATTCGGGTATGAGCATTTAATATTCCTAATAGGTAATATAGGATCGGATATTACAATCCCACGTGACGTCATTAAGCGAAATCAATTTAGAACGAACAATAATGCCTATAGCCATGTTTGAGTGTACGTGCCTATGCGAGGAAGAGTAAGGAATGCTCTACAAAGGATGAAAGCGAGAATCTAGCTTTTGTTACTAACTTTTAATCAGACATTTTCTTTTTCTTGATTTTTTTAAGTAGTCTATCTCTTTATTGACTTAAAATGTTGCAAAACTCCTGTATTTTAAACGGAAAGCAAAATAAATGAAGCACTTCAGCACATTTTTTTAGTTACTATTGGTGAATGGAATTAAAGCTAGCAAGCCTAGACATCTATCAAGCATGACCGTCAGTCACTTAACCTCAGCAACCCAATTACCGAACAATATCAATATCCTAAGGTCAACCGGTATGAACTATCGTCCCCTCTGAATACTACTTAGAGCATCATATTTTGGAAATAGTTTCTATGAAGTTTATAGGCATTTCTTCTCCACAAAAAACCACTCCTAGGAAGCTTGTATCATAAAAATCTGTAATAGTTCTATATGAAATAAATATCTTGGAATTTGACCCTAATTATTGCTTGATCAAACCCAAGAATCGATTGCTTAACACACCCTATTTAATTTGCCCTCCAGATGACAGCATCTCGATGTAATAGAACGCATAAAAATCGTTTTCATCCAGTAATCCAAACGAATCGAGTAGGAGTCAGATATCTCGAATCAGAATCGACTTATATCGAGTGCTCGGCAATATCTATTTGTGTTAAACGACTTATAATATGAAATCAGATAAATCTAACCTCCAACCCTCACTATGCGGAGCAGAAAATAAGTAATAAAAAGCAATGGGGCTTTGTCTTGGAATTTTAGTCGATTATTTATTATTTCATGCGATTTTGAGACAAACCCAAGTCTGTGTTCTCTTAGATTTGGGTGTTATTGAACGGCCATAAAATAGTAGTAGTGATTTCGATAAAGGCTTCGGAGTTTATTGTAATGTTTGTTTTCTAAGTCGTTGTCCGTTTTATTGAAAACCGATTTTATTTTCATGATGGGTGCAAAAAAACAAAAGGTACCTATCAGTTTATAGATAGTAATCGAATTAGGAGGATTCAATGGCACTTATTCTTTCAAACTACTTTTTCTTTTTGGTTGCATTGAACATTGACTGTGAAATAAAGCTACTCTCGCGTCCACTTATATATCTAGGAAATTCTAACAAACTGTTTCGGTTCACAAAATGAGAAATCTTAAGATTTACTAAACGTCTGGCTTCTAACAGAAAATGAAAAGTCTTTGAACATTTACACGAAAATCAAAATAACAAAGCACACCTACTCCGAACCTCTAAACGTACAATTGTTTTAGCTCTCTTGTAATACATTTACAAGGTGTGTTACTTTACTTTTTTCTAAGATACAAAGAGAAATAACATCACGGACTATTACGCGTTATATTCTTTTTTCAATCACTTTGCAGCACTTTGCTATTATTTTTCGCAGACAAAGATGTACCATTCGGAGTAAATTAATACATTTACATGATGGTAGTATAAAGTAAGCGAGTGAATGTAGATCTTTTGTTTTCTAAGGCTTATACCAAGCCATGTGAAGATAACATTCTGAGTTCTGATATTTCAGTGATGTTACAAAGAGATAGAAATAATAATAGGGATTTTGAACTGCGAACATACAGCTTGGTTTAATATATAATTGATGTTCATTTCTTTGAATTTGGGCTTTTGTTTTTCTTTTGTTTCATTGAAAATGGTGTTCTTTATTATTCTTTAGAAATGTACGCAAAGTTATAATCGCTATAAAGACTTTATTATAATATTAAAGTGTCTCTATCAGAAATAAACAGTGCTTCAAGTACAGCGACCCTAACAATAATAAAATAAACAAATGTATTTTTTTTTTCTATTTTCTAATTATTAATAAAAAAAGGAATATGTTGTCAAATTTAAAAAAATACATTGTAGAATTGATACTAAAAAAAATATGACAAATATTAAAAATTAAAGCAAAACATTTCTCATTTTAAACCAGTTTCCCGGATAACAACTGAACTTTTGTTCCTTACTACTATCTTAATCACCGAAAAACTTAGTACGAAAATTTTGCTTGAAATTCTTAACTCACCCATTGTTTCCAACAATGGTTCCGTCGCTATCTGATCTGCAAAGGATACTTCATTATCTCGCGCAGACAAACAAAGGGGATGAACTGTTGGATAGCAGAAATAATGAGCCGATAGTGGTGGGGAATTTCAAGTAAGCCACCATGATGTGATGGTAGCCTAGAGGCTAACGCGATGGATTGCGGGGTTAAGGGTCGGCAGTTCGGATCCCCCGTCTTCATAATTAATGTTTTCGTAACAATATCATGATTAATTTGATGAAAGGATTAGAGGCTTTGATTTAAATTGTATTGAAGCTTGATCTATTTCTGATAATATTTACTCGGTTCTTCTTGTTTTTCTTATCGAGTGAGCTGCAGGTTTAATCACCTGACAAGCCTTGATGTCAAAGTTTTCTCAAATCCGCCTTTCACGTGGAATATCAATAACGACTACTTACTATTGATGACTACTGAGAAGCATTCAGAAACGCTCACATAACGTGTCTCAAGCACTGGGATGCAACTTAGCTTACTTAACTAGTATAGAATAAAAAGTTCTACAATAAAAAGTTGCAAAATACTTTTCCTTGAACACAACAAATACAAAATAACTGACAGCTTGGAGGGTTTCCAACAAAAATATATTACGTAAATTAAGTGAAACATGTTTTATTCACTATAAACAACAAGAATAAGAACAAAGAAAAGTTTTTGCCTAAAACTGAGCAAAATATTACCTTAACTAACATGTAAAATTCAACAGAGGACGCGCCTAATTTACGCAAACAATAGAAGGTTAAATTAAAAGTTTATTTGGGCAACTTCTCTACAGCTATGCTTAAACAAACACTTGCTTAGGGATTTTCGGGGATTTTATTTCCCTCGGCTATTGAATATAGAGCTAAATAAATGCGCTATCAGAAATTCAACCTTATTTGCTTGAAGACAAAGTACTTTTTTGTACGAGTGAAAGGCGGAAGGGGGTAACTACTGGTGGTGAAGAAACATTCATTAATTCTTGAAATATCAGTTATATTTTATTTGGTTGCTTTTTTATCGTTTGAGAAATCTTACATTTAATAATTCTATACAACGCACCATCATATATAATGAATAATATAGCAAATTTAGGTGTACCTAAAAAAATTAGCAGTATTTTTTACTAATATAGTCCCTCATTGAAATAGTCTTGTTAATTCACAGAAATATCTACTACCTATACCTCTATACAACATGACCTTTGAGTACTTACCACTACTAATTACGCCTCACAGCCAAAGGTAGTTCCCAGCAACACACCTCAAACTAGGACTGCAAAATCACGCCCTACTGGGAGAAACTTCAACAAAAGTTGAAACCCACATCAGCAAACAAGTTAATTTCAATATAATTACGCCTAAACCAAAATTAATATGGCCGTTATTCATGAACTTGTGTTCAACAGTGAGGCTACCAAATTCACTTCCGATGCCTCAACTTAGTTACAATCTCATAGTTTGTTATTTAAAGCAAATTTTGAATTATAATGGTTACAAGGTTTTTTGGTGCAATCGTACTTTTTTTCAACAAAACAAATGCCTTTTATTATTTAAAGTTATTGAATTATATGCTTTTTGTTTTGTATTGTAATTGTACAAATATTAATTGAATGAAACAATATTGGACTCATGCACGCTTTTGTATTGCCCTTAACGTAAAAAAACAATAATTTGAAACATTGCTTCTATTATTAACTCAAACAAAATAGCAATCATTTTCATAAAAAAAATCACAAAACATTGCAAACAACAAATTTAAATAATTCCATTGAAAACCGTTTAATATTCAAACACAATAAAGCCTAACCCGTCAATAACTCAATAGACCGAAGCAAATAATACTAGTATTGGCACGGAACGATCGCAAAAACGTGCCATACTCTGTACGATAGCGACTTAACCCCCCAACGGTGACCATTTGGCACCAACGATGACATTACTGGCATTCACAGATGTCATTTGACTCACGCCCCGAATAAGTTTAATTAGGAATAGAAATTCCGTACACAAAACCCTGGTAGTATCGGTATGATATCTTTGGGGAGGGGCGTTTGTACGTAACGACTTCATGGTAGATTAAATTCTGTATTTCTGTTTATGTAAATACGGAATTTTGTTTGCTGACCGTCTCTTGATGTGCGCGTCGGTCGGATAATGAGTTTTCGAGTGTCTGGTTTTAATGTAGGATATTGGATTTTGTTTTTAAATACGTAATTATGTGTGTTTAAGCCTATCTTGTTTGTGGCTTATTGTAATTTTTATAAATTTATCATTTTTTTGCATTTTTCTCGTGCAAAGAAGAGGACTTCTATCAACTAGCCCTATTTAAGAAAATTCGGAACTGAACTGCTTTTTTAATCCATCTTTTTTACTCATAATATCAATAGTAAATTTCAAAAACTCTACTGAAAGTAAAAATTCATTGAATAACGATGTCAAATAAAAAACGAAAACTATAATATTTTCGGTATTTTAGTTTCATTTCGTGAGGTTTTCATCGCCCTGTCCAAGTCCGTAACACGAAAGCGTGTCACTGGAGGCATTGTGTCCGCTACCTACATGTCTGCATGTCAGGCAGGACACTTCTGGCATCAGAATCCGGGTACAATTGCTGCACAAAACACATGATATTTAGAAGACGTATCTGAAAATGTAATATTTTTATTGGTCTTAATAATATTTATTTAAGTTATCTGTTTAACCATCTTGATTTCAATATTTTTTTTATTGAAATCTAGAAAATAACTAAACATATTTCTTAAAGGTCAATCTATTATTGAAAGGTCAAGGTCACAATGGAAATGATCTAAGGCTGTAATAAAAGGACAGACAGCCAGAGAAATGACATATCATATTACATTCTATTCTATATTATTATTTCCCTCCCTAAATTAACATGGCAATAATCAGATCGTATTTGTTAATTCAGCTCACGTTTTAGTTTGTGTTGACAAACTCGTATTTATATACGCCTGTGTATGTATAAATCTATTGTGTAGACATAATGTATGTATAAACATAAATTTATATGCAGGACGAATAACACTAACCTAGGCAGCCTACAGATTAGTTGTACTCGTGTAATTTTTACGTGTATTGAAATTAATTGAACAGAAAATATTGCTACCTATCCATACAATTCAATCAGTTCGCTTTAGGCCCGTATTCATTATATCCTGTTAAGTTGAACTCCAATAAATAAAATGTATCTGCTGCTCAAGCTAAAAGTATATAAATTTCAAACACACGTGCTGTACAAAATAATATACTTAGTAAAGTAATCTAAGAAAATACTTCAAGGTCAAGGTCACAAAATAAAATTTTGGTGACCCTTTTTATTGTTTTTGCTTCACAAGTACCCCATTCAAGCTTGTTTGAGCGTTGTATGTACACTGTATGATAAACAATAGTGTGAGGTTTACTACGTCCTTTCCGGTCCTATGTCAACCCCTGCTATTGTTCGGTTACGCTATGACAATGTTATAGCAACTACCACTACTTTATTACAGTTTAACTTGGTTCATATACAATGAATCGTTACACGTGTTTGTTGTTGTACATGGGCATGCGTTTTCACCAAAGAAAATCGAATTAACGACACGTTTAAAGATAATTCTAGTGCAAACATTCTATCTGTAAAACAAAATAAAATTATCTCTTTAATTTCGGAGGTATTCGTAGATCAAATTAAATTATATCTGTTCTATGATGAATTCTAGTTTTCTTGTTTTAGCATAACGTTCACGAATAACCAGCATACTTTCAACCAAGTATATAATAATCTGCATATCCACAATTACTCCCATATACTGCTTAAACCACGAACTCCTTTACTTCTCTCGTATACGACTACTGATTAAAAATCTTAATTATTCGGTGGCGCAGCAACTGCTGCAGTGCTTAAGCTTCCTATAAAATTTATGCAAGCTTAGGTAGCTTACTGTAGAATTGACAAACCGAATCCTTTGAGGCTTCGTACGGTTCCTGAAACCGAGTACACATTCTAAAGCCTACGCCATGTTTGTTTTTAATTTGAATAGATCTGTTAGTCTTGTAACCGATTGCTTGGGGAGTTGAAGTGTCAATATTTTTTTGCATCTCAATTTCTATGCGTAGTTTGACTGTGAGTGAAGCAAAAGTACCTACAGTTTTTTATGCAGAGATCAATAGTAAACTACTGTGTAGATGTTAATAATTTTACAGATGAGGAAATTAAAGCACATTTATTGTAATAGGAAGAGAAAAACCACGCTAATCAATAAACAAGAGAAGTTTGAACTTACAAGAACTGTGATACCCATAAGTGCAGATTCAGCGAAGGCGCTCAAAGTTGCTGATCGATAGCCCATAAGACCGCGGTAAAGATAACTGTTTCCCCGCTCTTAAGCAACAAGAAAGAACAAACAATTTGTTCTTTTGAGTTTGTTAAAGCAACGCGAAGTAACTCCTTGTCTGAATTGTCGGTTTTTAAAACCACGCTACGTTGTGATCCGAACTAAAGTGAAGTTTAAATAGTTTCCATTTAAGATTGTATTTTACAGGAAAACATTACCTCAATTTTGTGCTCTCAGCGTTTTATGTAAGTTGCAACTACAACTAATACAAACTTATGAAGGAATATTAATAAACAATAAATGAAATTCAATACGACCATAATACAATTTATAAGACGTAATTCTATGAACGTGTTTGTGGATTTTTATGCACAGTGTTCAAATAGGTTTTCTGTTTAGCTCCATTTTTCTCGCTTTCAACTTTGGACTTTGAAGAGTTTGTAAGCGGGTATTACCGGAAATATCCAATAAATATAGCAGGATATTCAAATCAAATCAAATTGCTTATCCCTCTAAAAATAGATCACTTGATACATGATCGCATTTCCAATATAGCAAACAAGAGGATAGATTTTATATCAACCTTATCAAGCCATACCTATTTATACAACATTGTTCGTGCGTCCTTTCCGGACCCCGTGTCACGCTCATCTATTGTCCCTGTCGCTTTGACAATGTTATTTAGTCATTGGAGTGATACCCGGTGCCGCTGCTCAATCACTGTCTTGATACTTATTAACGGTACAACGATTTTGGACACGATTTGGGAAAAAAATATGAGTGTGTTGATTGACAGTCATCTATTTCCTGAAGTTTTTGTGTCTATAAGGTTTTTGTTTTGATTAATAAAGGAACAATACACTTTCCAATACTTTTGTATAGTAATTTTCTTGAACAGAAAATCCAAAGATTATTTGTTGTTGTAAAGCACTTACAACGCAATCAACCTTCTTAGTTTGAGTTTTGATTTTAATGTTGTGTTTTTTCGTCACTGTCACTTCATCTTTTTGTTTCGAAAAACGTTTGTAATCTTCTAATATCTCGCTTTAATATATTACTTTATTATACTACTTTTAAACTGCTTTGGCTCCGTCTATTTCTATGTTTACTCAATATCCCTTCATTTTGCCTCAGCAACGTTGAACAATGCGTCGTCCTAACAAAACATGACAACACCCACACCGAAATATTAAACGGCAACATATTGATTTTCACCAAAGTGGTATCACGAAAACCAATCAAAACAAAACACACAAAATACGGGATCAAACTCTTTATATCTCATGCCTGTGTCGATGTAGAACATTTTCAGTTTAATCACCCAGTTCTGTCGTCCCCGGCATCTACAGCTATACGTACGTATACTACTATTCACGGAACTGTGTCAGACTTTACCATTGTTTCCTTGTCATTGTCACAGTGTCATCCAACTATTGGATTGATGCTTGTTCTATCCACGTAATAACTGCTCTGTCTTTCTCCTTTTTGAATTTCCAATGCGAAAATTCTAGGTTTTTTGAAATGTTTCATTCTGTGAACTTTGCTTTGTTAAAAGTTGTAGAAGGATTTATTTTTTATTCAAACAGAAAGCTTTTAAAACCTTTGCTGCTATCATACCTTTTATAAAATCTATTTTGCTCATATCAAATTTCAACTTTTATTAATTTGTAATATCGACGCAAAATGGACGCTCATCTCTAAATCTTTTACAGATTCTATAGTTTGTGAATTATTCAATATGTTCATAATGAAATTCCGTATTAACACTGCCGATAATCACTACCAAGAATCCATTTGGTTTTAATAAGAAGCACCCAAATCACTCCATTATAATTAACCGCGACTATGCGGAAGTCCGGACGGAAAACCCGCTCGTCATTAATGCCGACGTGTCCGGGAATGGTGACAACTCTAATTCCCGCGTACAACCCTACCCGCGTCAGTTTCCATGTGACATGATCGTTCAATCTCGTCTTTATGACGTCACCGGGATGTCCGCAGTCAATCGGCCGTTTATGTGATTTTTGAAAACGCTTTGTAGGTACGTTTGCTAGATTAGATTGTGGGGCTGTGTGACTTTATTGCCTTGATTTGGTTAAAAAGTACTTTTCTATGACTGTTTCTGCAGTGTTCTGGAAACTCTTCCATTTGTTGTTGGTGTTGATGCAGAGTTTACGTTGTTATAGCTTCTATGAAATCCACTCGAATCTTTCACACGAACTCGATTTCCGCTCCAAATCTGCTCGGTCGATGGGTACTCAGGGTACCACGCACCCAGTTGGATATGAAAAATGTATGGAAATTGCTTTGCGGTACGCAATCTCGTGTGTGAAACATCTAATCAGATAGGATTATTTGGGATTGTAAATATCACCCGCAAAGCTGAGTTTAATATTACGGATTTAGAGTATTTTTAATAATCATATTTTTTCACAAAGCTTCCAGATAGTCACGATTCATTTAAACAATAAAAACGATAAAATTCCAATAAATGTAAGATAAACTCCAAAATTTAACTGTAGGATAAAAGAAAATTACAACATAAACAATCAAAATAACCATCGTAAAGTACACGACGGTTCAACATCAGCGTTTGTTAGCTCTTAACAAGAATGAATGTAAAAAGGAACGTCTTAAAAGCCTGCTTTACATAATCAAATCAAAATGTTACCAAACAGGCTGTAAGCAGTTGTTTATCTAGAGTTTATATCCGCGACTGTAATTACTCCCGTTAATCTTGTTGCTTTAAATCAACACCCTGTTTTAATGAACTTGGTCGTGACGTAATGGGTTGGGAACAGATGGTAAGAGAAATGGTCTTCTACTGTCTTAGTCTTGGTATTTGTGATACATTGGTTATCATGAAGCAATTCAGTACTTTTGCAAATAGGCAGTAGAATGCAAACCTCTGTTCAAGCTATTTTACAAGTTCTCTGTCAAGTTCTTTTTTATCGTTTGGGCTATAGTTTCAATGATCTAATAAGGCCTGTGCTCGAGTAAGAACTTCTTATCCATCTGACGGCCTCAGATGTGCAATTTTAATAACTTCTGCTGGTTAACAGTCTGAGACAGCTTTACCTGCTCTCTTAGAAGATAAACCCAGCCAGTCCGCATTTGTCAAATCAATCTGGCAGTTGCTAGCTTGAAGTTGAGATCATGACTGTCAATCTTATGTAGCAGATAGATATGATGCCTCAAACGCACAAAGTCATGTTGTCATGTCACTGATTGGACCACAAAGCCAGTTCATATATTTTACCAGCAGATCAACGACTTCAGTTGCAGGTCCTTATTTACTTCAAGCTCTACGTAAAATAAAGTAAAATCACAATCAGAACACTGAAAAAACCTGGGACTCAAAAGTACATCGGTAAATACACCAATCCAATCAGCATAATAGCAGTAGAAACCCTCATCCTAAATCAATAAAACCGGCACCAATTTCCTACTTTTTTTCTTGAACAAACCTTATCGCTTCAAAAATCCTTTCCCAATTTATGCTACTTCCTTGATATATTGACATACGTAATCTAACATGCCATTTCTTTGTATTGGCTTTAAGTAACGAATTTAAGCCTCTAGGGACCGGCCTATTGTCTTTGAACCCGCAGCTCGGAAAGGAACAAAATGTACCTACGTTTCATTTCCACTTACGCATGCTTTATATGAATACGGTTATGTTATAAATGTACCTGAAAAGGGACAACGATAATAATAATGATTAGGCAGATGTTTCGTTTGTTTATTTTTGGTGAATTGAATCAAAATTTCTCCTTTTCATGAGTAGGTTGTATTTATTTAGGATCGTATTTGTGGCTCGTTGATTTTTCATTTAAGTGGTAGACCTGAATAGATTAATTACGGAATATATTTACTCGAATTTCCAGCAGTAAAAGGTACAAATGTTTAAATTTTATTGAAACCTTATTTTATGACAACGCACGTAAAAATAAGATTTTCGGAATATGTACGTATTAATATTCAGCACTTCATCTACATTTCAAACATATTCAAATATCAAACGCAAATAGTGCATTCAGAAGAATATTCAAAAATTGTAAGAACTAACAAAGTTTTGATATTCACGAAAGCGATGACCCGGCGTTTACCGACTATTCACTGCCTCAGCATTATAACAAGTGCAGATTATTGCAGCAAACTCTCAAGAACTACTTACATTGTAAATCGCTTCCGTAATAAATCTACACAGTCCGTAAATTGCGGATTATTTACGGTTTTACGGTTTAAAATTTTATTTTATGCTCTTAGAATTTACAGCTGGTGAGCTCGTAAGCGGAATTTAATCGCATAAGAGGAGATAAGGGTTTTTGAAATAGGTATTCGTATTTGTACATTTTATTTTATAGAAGGATTAATGGAACTATTTGTGCTGGCTGGCATTGGAGTGTAAGCGATTTATGAATAGCCAATACCAACCAATATTTATAAATTCAGTATGGTAGAATTTATTGGGTTATTTTTAAGATATGAGGAGTTTCACCAAATTTTACAGTTAGCTTATAATTTTGAGCAGCTTTGTGTGTATTTATACTTGTGATTTCGATATTGTGAGTCCCGCCTGTCACGTATATATCATTCATCTCAAGCTAGACCGTCGGTTAACCACTGGGCTTCTGTATTGCCCATGGGCTGAGCTAGCCATTTGCTCCATGTAAAACTTTACTACTCAGCTACCACTGGTGAGACTAGTAGCCGAGCCCAAAATTGCCCTAAGTATTTTTTTGACAATAACATAATTATTATAAAAGATGCAGATATTTTTCTACATTGAGGATTATTACTGCTGAACTGGCCCATAAATATGCGAGAAAAATTATATTAAAAAAGCTCTCAAGCCAATAAGAAAACAAATGCAACCATAACGGAATGATTTCATTACAAAGTTTGGAACTAACTGAATCACATCAAAAAGAACTTCAAACACAAGTTAATTTTGCAAATGGATAGCAACAAATGTATTTAGGTCATTCGTTGAGTTCATGGAATCAGAAGTCTATATCCAATAACTAAACTTCGGATAACTGTAGAAATGTTTCAATTTGATCTAGTTTTTAGTTATGTTCTACTTTTGCTTGAATAAATATTATTTTGTTATGTTTGTTGATGAAGTTTATTTCATTTTAACGAAGTTATTATTGCTTTGTAGGTTAAGAAGTGGCGAGACATGGTACCAAAAATAAACTGACCAAAACAATTCCAATTTTGAGATGGAAGTTCTTAAATCTTAGAAATTTCCAAGTCTGCTTCTACAACTCGAGTAAACCACAGGTTTATAATTACCTGACGAGCCCTAGTATCGTCTGAGTTTTGTCAGACAATTTTCCAAATTGAAGATCGTTTTTGAGTATCCAAATAATAAATATGAATTGAATGTGGAAAATTCCTGAGTCAAACCTTTGCAGGCTCGGTTTGGTGCAGTGACCAATGGTTTAATTGTATCCTATAAAGTACAGTTGTCTATTGCCATCCATACACGACAAAAGGTTCATTTATGCTAGACCGTGCCGGGCCCGAGCCGGGCACGAGCCGTGTCCGAGCCTCGTCCGTGCGACATGTTTATATTACAACGAGCGTGCGCCGAGTCCGCGGTGACTCGATACGGACTAGTGTTGTGTAGTGATTTTTCATTAAGTTAACATATCTAAGTATTAATAATGGATTTTTCGCTATTGGAGATGGCAGCTATTGTCATTGCCATTGATGACGAGCAATCAAAACCAAAATGAAATAGAATAAAATGGGGCGTGCACCCTATTTGGAGAATGCGCCGTCATGAAGGAGATTTTTTTACTCTATGTAGAGATTTATTAGATGATGAATAAAAATTCTTTGAATATTTTAGAATGTCTAAAGATAACTTTCATATCTTACTACATAAGTTAACGCCTGCCCTTAACAGACAGCAGACATGATTTCAGTCACCAATAACACCTGAAGAAAGATTTGCAGTATGTCTCAGTTAAGAATATAATACTTCCTAACGCACTCTATTAATTTTTCATCGTCCATGATAATAAATAGACGTGGTTCCTCCCTAAAATTTCGTCGGTGAGTGCTCGGTCCCGCCACGGAAGAGTGTTTATGTTACAACGAGTCGCGACCGTGCACGGGGCGGGACCGTGCGTCGTCCGGGCTCGGTCGGGGCACCGACACCGCACGGTGTAGCATAAACACAAATAAACAGCTCCATGTAAAATGTTCGTGGAGTTTTGAATCCGAGCCTCGGACGGGGCTCGGCTCGTGCCCGGCACGGTGTAGCATAAATGAACCCAAAGTAGTTTTTCACTTTAATCATGAAATCATCATCACCAGGTTTGCCCCTTATAACATTTGTATGGCTTCATAACTGACGTACTGCATAACCCTCCAACCAGGTAGGGATAATGTTGAATGTCATTTGATAAATTGATTAATGTATTGTGCTTTTTGAACGTCATTTTTTTATCTTTTCGCCCTATTTCGTCAAAAGAGAGGGTCGTTGAGGGTGTAATAATACTGTGTTTTCGTATTTTATCTATGTATACGAAAAATTCCATAACATCCATGTGTACCATACTTTAAGTATAAAACTCAAACCGTCATCAGAGTATTTATAGTATTAACAGTAAAAAATATTTGAAATGCTTTTTCGTTAGTGTTTGCTGTAAATATGAAGAATGGATGACGGAAGAAGACTGAAGAATAGATGGATGGATTTCTTAGAGTGAAGAAGTAAGTAGAAGTGAAGAAGGGAGTGAAGCGGAAAACATACACCACTGAGTCCAAATAATGATGATGATGATGATGATGATGGCGTCCTAGCCGATTATCGGCCACGGCGGCTATTCTCATATAAGGAGATCAGCCAGCTGCGCAGGACATATTATAGTGCACAAGCATTTGCGCAGACACAGGTGCACTCCCTATTCCCTCACTCTCATAACCCGATGGGACGGCAATCCGACACGACCGGAGAGAGATCAGGCGCAGGACCGACATTAACGTGCTCTCCGATGCACGGGTGTATCAATCACCAACTTCCAACTCCAGGCTGCTTTGTGAAAGTTTCTAAAACCCACAAAGCGATTTCGGCCCGTCCCGGGAATCGAACCCGAGACCTCGTGCTCAGCAGCCGGCTATGCGACCACTAGACCAACGAGTCCAAATAATAATGGTTATAGGGCAAGAAAAAGAAGGAAAACATATTGTGAGACAGCAGATGTACTCAGGTAGTCTAATAAGTATCTACTTACCAATAGACGAATGATTTGCTTGTTGGTTTGAGTTACATACCTGAAACATAAAAAAGGAAAATGCATTTGAGAATTGGTAATGGAACAATTTTAATTTTTTCAAATCAAGTAACAGTTTTTTTCTTAATCATGATTTCAATGTCTTCTCCAAATGTCGTTTTTTATGTATTTAAAATCAAGTTGAACAATATTATTCGACTGATATTTTGTATCCTAACAGGAACCACAAACAAAATTATTTTCATAATGAACCTTAGCTAATCCTGACTACCTTTAATAAAACCCTTCATTTATTACTTCCCCTAAACTGAACTAATATCCTTTCGCCTTATCCAACCGCCATTACTTATGTAGGTGTAATAATTTTTGCATAATCCCAAACTCCATACAAAATCTAAGCAGGCATGTAAATAAAGGCACTAAACTAAATTTATGGCGCCAACAATGTCCAAGTTTGTGTATTATGAGGACATATAAAGTCTCTTACATTGTAACTTTAAAGTTATCTGACGTCAAAGACTTAGCCGTTCTAAGACGCACAATGTTAAGGATTTTTTAATTCAGTGTTATTTTATCATAGGTTATATTATCTGTACTATCTATACTAATATTATAAAGCTGAATCGTTTGTTTATTTGAACGCGCTAATCTTAGGAACTACTGGTCCGATTTGAAAAAAATACTAGTCCGATTTGAAAAATTCTTTCAGTGTTAGATAGCCCATTTATCGAGGAAGGTTATAGGCTACTTTTTATCTGGGTGCGCGCAGTAATTCCCACGGGAAAGCGAGTGAAGCCGCTGGCAGAAGCTAGTTATACAATATACATTTTGAATATGTTTAAAACTAAAAACTATTTACTTACTATGAATTTTCAAACTAAATAGCTTTTGATGAAAAACAGCTAATCGCAGAAATATCAACGTAACACTTTTAATTGGTATCGTTTTTGCATAAATAATGGGTCAGTATTTTTTATTTATTTTTTAGTTTCTATGAAACTTGATAAAAATAAATGAATCTATTTGCACATTAAAGTATGAAATATAAATACTGAAAATCGTATAAAATTAATAAAAGTTTTAAAATAAAACTCCTGATGATATTGATTACAATAGTTTTAGGTTTTATTTTTAAAATATGTTTTTATATCAACTGCTTTTAACAATTTCACTTTTTAAACACCAGGACTATATATTACTTTTAAAAATATGGCAATAAAAATGATATTAATAAAGTTTACACTAAAATTAATTCCATATCTCGTCGTTGTTACGCAAGTATAAACCTATCCGAATCATTCATTTTTTTCCAATCGAACATTAACCTTCCACTATTGCGATAAGGTTGAAAATGTATTGAAAAAAATTAATAGATCGAGGTTGGTTGATGCGTTGTCGTCTATACAATTATAATGCAACACAACGCAGTTACTTCCTTTGGATCAACTTTTACAATAGTAAGTGGATAATATCCCATAATAAAATATAGTATAGATGGTCGCAAAAGGTGCAGAATTTTACCTCATCTTATCGGGTTGCATTATATTGCTCCATAAAAAGTAACGGCGAATACACCTAACAGTGAATACACCTTTTCTTACAAATTGATTCTACACAATATTAAGTACTACGAATCGATTCCTTTCATTAGTAGGCAGGTATTCAGGTTCATAATAAGATTTCTAGGAAAGCCACATTATATCATTGCTAAAGCTATATTCAGAACAAGCATCTTTCCCATCGAATACCTAATGTAATAATGTGTTCACTCATAGCATTATACAGATATCTTCTACGAATCGTCTAACTCGATATACTATAGTTGAATAGTGACGCCTGTTTTACTTGGAACGCCTGCTTATCTAAACTCCACAGTATAGTTACCAAGTAATAGTGATGCTCATTAAAGTTCTTGTCAAAGTCAAAGGTGGCTAGATTGACTTCAGATTATATGACGCTTGTAGCCATGAGTATTCGCGTACCTGCTACACAGGAAATTATAGTGCATAAGCATTTGCGTGAATACAGGTGCACACTGCTTTCTTTTTAAGCTTATAGTTTTGTGGGAAATCAGAGCGAGATTAGATGCAGGACCGACATTCTGATGCACAGGTATCTGACCACCAATTATCAGAATCCGGGCCGGTTTATGAAACCTACTGAAACCCACAGAGCAATGATGGTCCGACCCGGGATTCGAACACAAGACCGGACAGTAACTACAACTAGGCAACCACCAGACTGACAAGACTGAGAGAATCACGCGAAGTCCCCGTATGATGTAGATGGCCACCCATCCAAATACCGATCGCGGTAAGCATACCCTAACTCAGTTAAGTCCAATTTGGCTTTCAGTACACAAAGTACACCACGCTTCTAGGAATATTGATTATAATATATTATGTTAATACCCGGCTTTTGACATGCGTCCAGAGTTCGTACATATTTATAAGGCTGGGCGTCGTAACTCTTTGTGCCGGGTTCCGGCTAATGTGGACGACAGACCTGAGCTTTGTGCGAAATGCCCTTATTATTTATTATGAAGGCTCTTTGTGACATACAGTTTTTTTTCGGTATTTTTGAAATACTGGAGTATGGTTGAATCACTGTTTTTTATTCTGAATGTACTCATATAACGTTGTGTGAAGATCTATCTTTACGACATCAAATTTAAGGTGTTATCACCTAATTATATATCGCGTGTATAAGTTTTTTGTATTTTTTTTATTACATAAGAAGGCAAGGATAACATTTTTTAGATTACTAGCTTCTACCAGCGGCTTCGCCCGCGTAAAACTTAAAACCCGTTTTTTTCCGTCCTCGTAAAAAATCGGAAAATCCTTTTGTCTAGCGTGAGAGTTAAGATGAACATCTGTGCAAAATTTCAGCTTTATAGGTTCGCGGGACCGGGCCCTGCGTTGATGAGTCAGTGAATGAGTTAGGACTTTGTTTTTCATATGTATAGATTTTTCTGGTTTGTTTCAGAATAATGTTTCTAATACAACTAGTAAACATCATACAATACCTACTAATGAGTTACTATATCGTCATTTACATGTATAGTTCAAAATGAAAGTGATTGAATAGTTTTAATGTCATTAAAAATAGAATTCAAAAGTCAAAAGCAAAGTCATGATTTATTTCAATTAGAAAATTGGATTTGAAACTTCTGAAAGTCGAGACTTAAGAAATACGTAATAATAAATTGTTGTTTAGAAAATCTTCTAAACAGCTTTATTTGAATTGTGTATGCTATTTTTAATATCTTTAATTTTAAACTCATCATTTAATTGGAAAGTTAATAATATAAAAGATTATATAATTTCATCAGCTATAACTGAGTCCTTGAAAACATACCTATATTATTTTCTTTTAAAGAGTATCCATGGAGTTTCTTGCCATCTCTCCTTCATGAGACCAACCTTTTGGAATCGTATAACCAGTGTATCGTTTCATTAAAGAGAAAACCAAAACTACACCTGAATGTTGGAATCATATTTTTTTCATAATAAGAAAAGCCATACCTGCCTACTATACTAATATTTTAAAGCAAACAAACGCGTTATTTTTAGAAACTACTGATCCAATTCGAAAAGTTGTAACAATGTTGCGTAGCCCGCTTATCGAAGAAGGCTATCGGACTACCTTTAGATTCGGATGCCCGAATTATCCCATACGATACGAGTAAAACCGCTGGGGGCAGCTAGTTCACAAAATAAAGACCAAGAAGTTTACAGAATAAAGAAACAGTTGATTACCTAAGAACACAATACCCAATCAGTTGAGAAAATTACCTTGACATACTACAAAGACAAAAGCCTTTCCACAATGGCAGTTCTAGACCGAATCTGTAAAAGCTACAAATGTGCTGAATTATAATTGAATGTAAGACACATGAGTCATGAATATCTGACAGAGATTTGAATTTTAGAGTGACGGAGAACAAGATCGATGCTATTCATGTACTAGAGCAGAGGTTCCCAAACTATTTTCATCTAACGCCCACTTTCAAAATCAGTTATTTTGTAGCGCCCCCATTTATTTTTCACCTTATAAACCTCAATAACGTATGTATTAGTTTCGCCTGGTGATTAATTAAACCTATCTTCTAAACGAGACTTTTTTTTACCAGAGAGAGTAATAATAATGCAACTTTACAATGTTAAGAGTATCTCTTATTCCAAATTAACAATAATCAACATTAAGTAATAATAATTGAACTTCACAATATTAATATGAATATATTTCATTCAAAATTAACAAAAATGAACATTAAACAATAATAACCTACTTTTACAAAATACAATCAGTATCTTTTTTTTTTTGAACTAAAAATAGACAATGTGTACTTGTGTAGTAGGAGAATTTTAATTTCAATTAATTTTAAAATAAGAAGTTTCATATCGCCCCGTAAATCACTTCAGCGCCCCTCATTTTTTTCTGAGCCCCTCACCGCCCCCCTCTAGATCTCCATCGCCCACAAGGGGGCGTTATCGCCCACTTTGGGAAACAATGTACTAGAGTATGTTAAATTAGGCGATTCGACTTGTATCTATGTGTTTTAGGAACGTTCTGAACATGAAGATGTATTAACAATCAATGTTTTATCAATTGTTACTTCAATGAAATTCCCCATCATCAACTTTTTACTATCTTTTATTGAATTGACGACATTTAGTATGTGCTACGTGTGATTTGTCTTATTTAATAATGTAGGATTTAAGAATACCTGTTGAGAATTACTTAAAAGCACATTTGGTGGTTAGATTATCACGTACATCATGCACAATAAATTTTAGATAGGTATTAAGACCATTCTAAAATATTAATATGGCCAAGCAAAGGTAAGAAGAAAAACACAGCACAAAGAAGCTCAAAAGACTAAGTTCCAACTTATCATAGCAAAGCACCGCTTATACAAAATGATGGGACCACAAACTCCAGTCTTCCCATTTAAAACCGACGAACTATAATATAACTTAACAAAATATCGATCTGGGAGTCATAAGGCGCTTTCTCTAAGTGCCCCATCCGGTTTCATTTTCAAAACAAAGTTTGTACTCGCTTAAGGCATACCCGCAGTGAAAGCTCACAACTGTGTAAACTTCACAAATTGTTTACTGTCTTCAAAACTGGCTAGAACTGTCGTTTGTCGTGTACATTGTACGAACATGGGTGGGAATAAAATTCTTTGATGGTACAGGGCTGTGCTCAGCAATTTTGTATAGGATGAGTTAGATGTTTGTGTCTGTGTTTTTTTGTGTGTCTTTGTGGCTGGTATAACATAGTCATGAAGATGTATTGGTAAGTAGTGTTTTACAAAAGAATATAATGTCTGCTTTAATTGGCTGCCGGAGTCACCTTAGAAATTCTAACCATATTTTCCGTATCATAGTGGAAGAATTGAATACTTTGCTGAGTATAGAGTCAGCAGTGTTAGGAATAAAATAATGTTTTTAAATTACTGTTAACTGTAAGTATACTATAATTTAAGCTGGTTCAGTGCTCTTAGCGAATGCTGCAATAAAGACAGAGCTACTTTCGCAATAATTATAATATGTATAACACGAACGTGATGTATAAGGATTCAATTAAAATTTCATGCATATTAATGTAGTTTGTCACTTTAAAATAATGTTAAAGAAATCGGTGCTCCGTATAATTTCTGCCTACACCAAGACACAAACCTTAACGTTACATAATCCGTTGTTCTAAACACTTTTGTTCGACCGGAATCCGGGGTACGTGACTCAGCTATTAAGTTTCGCCGAGGGTTCACTGATGTGGTGTCAGATAACTGATGAGCTTGTTATTGATGTGAACGGTAACGAATCATCTAATTATGGCTGCTTTATTGTAGTACTAAACCTTTCTTGCACTGTCAGTTGTTTTATAACAAAACGACATTTTACAACCAGGTACAATCTTTTCACGTTTTTACACTGATACAGTTCAATCCCTTTTGATGATTATAGAGGTAGCTTGGAATTAAAGAGTGACATAAATATTATAATTAAACTTCTTAACTAGATGGTTTAAGAGCTCATACTAATGAAATAAAAAGAAACAGCTAGATCTTATTTTGCAGTTATATTATAGGAGTGAATGCTCAGCTCATACTATCGGATACTAACTAACACAATTTTCTGCTGTTCTCGAGCATTCTTTTAACCCGGCGACAATGACGCTGGGTCATATTGACCCGAGACAATTTTAAATCAATATATTTTAGTTTTGCATCGGTCATGTGATTCGAACGTTTCTGTAGCTGGAGATACAGCCTTCCTCTATCCTTTTTATTGGTATTTGCAGTGCAATGCCGCATGTGCTAGGAGATACAGGTGCGTCAAGTGAAAACGGGTCATTATGACCCAGCGTCATCGCTGGCGTAGTAATTTTGTGACATGCTTTTATTTGTTTATTTAGTGTTTAATATTAATTAATTTTGTTTTTATAGGTTTTGAGTGAAACGTAATTGATAAATGACCGAGTTAGAATTTTTTAGTTATCAGAAAAGTCTGATTCCGACCATTCTGACTCCCAAGCTACTTTAGACGTGTATATCGACGACCATTTACGTGAACTCGGCAATGACAGTAAAGTTACCTAGAAACTAGTGATATGGTGTCAGATTCAGATAATTTTGACTTCGCAATTACCAGATCAATTACAGCAATAATATTACAAAGGAAAGGATGGAATAATGTGGCAAAAAGCACCTGCATGTACCAGATCTGAAAATATATTATCTGATAGGCCCCCGTGGGCCTGAATTATGACCTAGGAGACAGATTCGTGTCTATATTTATATTATACAGTTGATTTGATATCTCTATTAGTACATAATATTATTTATTCCTATCATTGCTAAGGATATTTTACAAAGAACTCAAAATAAAAACATGTTACGTTTTCATAGTCGAATTTGCATGTGTTATTAAAAAAAATAATAAAACTTAGATTTCTAGANATCAATGTTAACACTAGAAGGGCCGGGCATCATACTATACCTTCAAAGACCGCAGCGGTCAATTTGACGG
>NWSH02000535.1:12607893-12632986 GCA_002382865.2 Heliothis virescens
ATTTGAGAATGAAATCGCCGTGCGGTCAAATTGACGGCCTTGGTCTTTCTAGTGTTAATTAATCTTGTTTTTATAGATTTTGAGTGAAATGTTATTGACAAATGACCGAGCTAGAATTTTTTAGTAATTAGAAAAGTCTGATTTCGACCATTCTGACTCCCAAGCTGCTTCAGACGTGTATATGGACGACTATTTACCTGAACTCAGCAGTGACAGTAAAAAATACCTAGAAGCTATTGATATGGGGTCAGATTCAGATAATATTGACCTCGCATCTACAAGACCAATTACGGCAATCATTCTACAAAGAAAATGATGGAATAATGTGGCAAAAAGCACCTACATGTATCAGATCTGAAAATGTATTATCTGATAGGCCTCCGTGGGCCTGAATTATGACTTAGGAGACAGATTCGTGATTATTTTTATATTATACAGCTGATTTAACCTCTCTATTAGTACACAGTATTATTTATTCCTATGATTGCTAAGAATAATTTACAAATAACTCAAAATAAAAACATGTTACGTTTTCATAGTCGAATTTATACGTGATATAAAAAAAATATATAAAACGTAGATTTCTAGAATTCATTTTAATTTTTTGGATTTTACTATCTAAGCAAAGAATTGTTTTTAATAAACAGTTATTAAAATGAGGGTAAATTTATATTTTTTTATTTGAAAAATATCGTTGAAATTCGGGTCAATATGACCCGGCGTCATCGTCCGAGTAATTATTTTCACGTCATTGGCGCCGGGTTAAAAGAACTCGAGATAATTCTGCTGTTCTTACTCTGGTTCTTTGTTCTCCTACAGAAATCCACCTTCAGAACGTTCTAACAATGTACCAAAATAATTGACAGTTGCACCCCATTTACCAGTAAATCGTTCCGAAACTACAGTCATGCAACGTCTCTCAATTACAATTCCTTCCAACTGTTTTGTCCTAAACAGTTTTGTTAAACCGAGCGGTTATCTCGCGGTACGTGAGTCAGCTACAAAGTTACCGGATTAAACTTCAGTTAGTTACGAGGTAATTATGGCCGTTAGTATTTAACCTAGTTAATAACAGGAAATCAAAGGTTATGGTGAGCGTCAAGGTGTCCAGTTAACTTGGCTTAGTTGGGAGTTTCCATGCGGATAATTGATGTAGTAATCATCTAGGTTGAGGAAACTAGGAGCTGTTGGCGGTAACAGGATAATGTTTATTCGAAAATGGGTTCGGTGTGGCTTTGATTTTATCAAAGGTGTTTAGAAAGTTATGATTTTCATCATCTTTTTATCTATTTTAACTGTTTTCTATGTCACTCATGTAGAAAATTCTGTAAACTACTAGAAGGTTCAAAAATGTATTTTACTTCAAATAACTGTCCATTTTACCAATCTAAATAATACTACTTTTCATCTGTTTTGAAAACATGTCAAATTAAGATGCTCTGTGTTAAAGTAAATTGTGATCGTTCGAATTAACATTGTGTACAGACAGCACATCAAGTTACCACAATCTATCACATTTCTGCAATAGATTTTCAGCCTTAACACAATGGCGGAAGGTTAATATTCGATTGGTAAACTTTGACAGATTCTTATACGTTGACCTGCTGTCGTCTGTACCTATGTAAACATTTTTAGAAGCAAACTATTTTGTAATTCTATCTACAGTACAATACTTTTTAGTTTAACCAAACTCACATGTCACGTTTAGACTAGACACTCACTTTACTCGAAATTAGCTCCACAAAAATTCGTAACAAACGGGACGCTGCGAAAACGCAACAATTACGAGTATTTTTTACCATGTTCGTTCAAAATGACTTTGCTCAACCTAGAATAAAATTCTCTAGCGAAGGCGTGTACGCCTTTGTTAAGCTGTGAACTGGTTATCTTCTGCATTAACTTAGTCGCTACTAAGCATAGGATTAGAGATAGTGTAACCTAATGAGCTTGCTAGCATAATTACTTATTATGTCTTAGGTTAGTCCGAGATTTCTTTTGTTTTCTCTCACAATATTGCTCTGGAAGTTTATACGCGTCTTATTGCCTGTTAAAAATAAAATTACGTCCATAATTAGTAATTAGACTTAGCTGTTCTTTGTTTTTTCTTTTAATAATGTTTTAGTAGTTGAATTGTGTTTTGGGGGCAATGCCTTGTTTTATGTTGGTTGCGTAAATTTACAATTCTTTTGTTACTGTTTTATATAGTGTTTTAATTATTTGAAAATGCATTTTATGAAATAAAAAACTGATAGTCGTCTACAGATTTCATTTTATTATGTTCTCGACATACTAGAGCGATGTGTATTTTATATAAATTAAATATCTATAAAACTTGCAGATCCAGATAAATATAAGTTATTCAGCAATAATGATTTAGGCAATAAATGATTATGTGTCAATATTACTAATTGTACCTACTTTAGCAGTTGCGTGTCTTTGATAAGAATAAAGCTTATTAAAATGCTTAATATATGTATAATAATATCGTCTTATTAAAGCCTTATTACACCAACCAACAAAATCTGCAATAACAGAAAAAATAATACGTTCAAAAATTAAAAGCCGCAAGCAAGAATTTCTGCTACACGATGGCCTACATTATTAATATAACATAAGATAACTTTAATTTGTGTTATGTGTGCTGAATATAACATGAGGTTTCCGTAATGGCAGCGCAATGCGGTACTTTTTATACTATGGCTCTAATAAGCAGGTGGGACGTAGGATTGTACGCTCAAAATAATTGTGGGTCAATTTAACAAATGCGGCCTTGAATTAGTTTGTCAAAAAACGTGTGGAGAGAGCTAATTTTGGATGAGTAAATTTTTTTTTCAATTACTCTTGGTGGTTATGATACTAAGTCTACACTTATAACACTAGTCTAGTCCTTTTTCAGGTTCTAGACTATTTGTGTACCTTTGATTAAAATCGTTTTAGTCATTTTGACGTAAAAAAGGGACGGATAAATAGAGATACTTTGGCAACTAGATATAAAATAAGAATTGCCAAAAATTTCCCGTTATGACACAATTCGTATAAAATGCCACTATGTTTATTTTCAGTAAACGTCCTTATAATTCCCATACTCAACGCAGCTTAATTTTTTTATCAAACTCATGAATTTTTTATCAGTGCCTATCTTAAAAGGTTACAATCTATATCTATCGTTTTTCTAGCTGAAAACAATATAAATGCTGCCACAATCTTGATTAGAAGAAATGTCTTAATCCCTACCAAATTACCAGGGCGGCATATCAGTGAAGGTCTAAAAACGCTTCTTTAGAAAAAAATACCTCTTCGTCGTGGGGAAGATTAGACCAAGGTCGAAATTGATCAAGATAACCTTTTTAATCCTTTGGGCATTGCGTCGAAGAAAATTGTTATGTAAACGCACTTAATGGCTCAGACATGAAAATAGCTTTTGTCCTTTTTGTAGAACTCAGAAAGATTTTAATTTTAAACTCAATTTTATAAAAAAGCTTTTAAAATAGGAAAATTACTAACTCCGTATATTTCTGCCTGTTGAATTGATAGATTGATTTCATACGAAATAATAATTTCTTTAATTATAATAGGTGTATATTACGATTCAAGTATAAATCACACACATTCGACATTACCATACCTGTTTCATTATTCAACTTTCACTGAGTCAATAAAACAATACAATTAAAATTAATTAAACATAAACAGAAGTTATTATCCCATTGTTTTCTTCTCTGTAAATACGAAAATCTTCCTTTCCATGTAAATTATATTTTCCATGAACATAATTTTCGCGAAGGCGCATCTATATATTTAACGTTATCATAATCATATATCATATCATAATATTTAACGTTAAAACATATTAATTCAAGTACCTACTTTAATTAGTCGTGTTTGAAGTCAAAATAATTATTACGGTTTTTTATAAGTCCTTCGACAATGTAAGTATTATATTTCATAATGAACACTTCACAACAGTGTATAAGGAAAAAGGATTTTTTGACATCAATCGGCTGTAGACGAGTGAGTAGGGTAAATAAATCCATTCAAATTTTATTTAGCTCTATAATAAAATAAGTAAAATATTCTATTAGTACATTATTTCAATATAAGTTTTCCTTTTAAATAATTATGTTACGAACTTCTTTCAATTCCGAAAAATGTGTTCAGAACTGAATTTTGTTGACACTTATCAGGTTTTCAAGGGAAAGGAAATTTTGTAGATGGCAGTTACGTTAATCAAGTGAGTGTTAAATTTATATAAAAAAATGTAAGGCACTATTTAAATAAATCAATTTCATTATAAAACGGTACATTTATTTAAATTACGTTAAAGCCAAAAATTTTCTATTGCCATTCAAACTTTTTCTCTTAACTTTATTTCTCAAAAATTACACCCATATCTCCTCATTGTCAACTAACGGCCATTCCTAATAACCTATCTATCTCTGGATTTCCTTACTAGAGATAGAATTTTGACGTAAGCCCCGTACAAGTACCTAATGTAAAATTTCTATCTCTAGTAAGCAAATCCAGAGATAGACAGAATATTGAATTCCGCCATAAGTTATCATCTACATTATCAAAAACAACACTTCCACGATTATTTCTATCAATCTATCAACGCTGTATTGATTGAAGGCTTGACGGAAATATTCCTATCATTACACGATGTCTGAGGCATCAAACTGCAATATTGGTAGATGTACAATTAATTGCTTAAAGGCATGTCACGTCTTCGCATCTGGCAAAGTGAAGGTTCGACGGAATGACACAAGCATAACGTAGCAATAAGTCTCTAGACTCTATGTATGATTTAAACTTAAATATTTAGTATACGTGCAGTCTAGAGCCTGAAAAAGACGCGCTAATTTTTATCTAGGTGCAAGAAATAGTTCCTTCAGAACTTAGGCGGAACCAACGGGAACAACTAGTATATTCATACAATATATTCATACGGGTATATACAAACGAAAACAATTCAAAAGTAAACAAACCATAAACTAGCAGTACAAAAGCTATGTTTTTATTTGCCCTACTCAACGGAACCCATTACCATCGCACATATAATTTGTACATTATGTGTAACAAATTAGCAGTCCATTTGGTTGCTACAACCTTTGAGAGGGAAAGCATGTTATCACGGTTTCAAGGGATCCCTACAAAAACATTACGGGCCCTTCAAGTCTTTACCACGGCCTTAATTACCAGCAGTCCTAAAATAATACCGTCTTTACACGCTGTCGGTTGAATTAAAATTCCTTGTATTTTGTTAGGAGAGATTTTATTAGGAAGTAAGTACCAGATTTTAGAGCCTTTTAGCTGGGTTGAATTGTTAAGCTGCGCTGTTTTTTGTTTTATTTGTGGTGAAGAGTAGAACTTTAGAGAGATAGTAGGACCATTACCTATACAAGTTATAGTTTCCAAACGCCTTATATCAAGCCGAAATTCTACCGCCTGTACGGTATTGATCACAATGAAGAAGAAAGTGAATGAAGTGTTTCTTCTGGTCTACTCGGTTTAGTAATCAGTAGCAAATTTCATACTAACATTTCCAAAGTATCCGCCTAATTGCGAACACATGCTGGCAGTGGACTCTCGTCAACACGTACACATTTTTTTGCGCCTAAAATTTTGCTGGAAACTGACCATTAGATTTACCACAAGCCCATACTTTGATCATACAAAAACGAAATATCAGCAACACCGTTTCAAGACTATGGGTAGACTAGCATGTGTTTCAGTAACATTCCACACAAACAACGAAAACTACTTTCAATTCTGTTGAATAACGCCTTATACAAATTGTCAATAAAAACGAGAGTGGCAAAAGAAAGTTCACACAAATTATCGGCGAAGTCCGCCCCAAAGTTTCTTAATCCATTAATCTTCCTTTTGTTTCAAGTAGTGCTACAGTGTCACGCACATCACATTTTAGTTTTGTTCACTCACTGTTATACCACATATTTGCGGTTTCTTTGGCAAAGATAAATTCGCGTGAAAGTAACATCTGTCGTCTAGTTTTGTATGTTTTCTTTTGCATAGTGGTAATAACATCGAAGTAGTCAAAGAGTGTGCTAAAATGTAGCTTTTCTTAATGATAAAATATTTCTGGTGTATAATGTCCAGACAACGCAATAGAGGAGTAGAATAACTCAAACCTGTTAAGGAGTCCTTTGGCCGTAGGATAATTATAATTTATATAACGTAAAAGAAGAAAAAAGTAACCACAATTTTTGTGGTTACTTCTTTCTTCTTTTATATTCGCAGTCAAAGCTCCTGAAAACCTTATAGCCAAAAAATTACCATAAATGATATACTCGCCTCAATTCCTAGCGAAACTAGCACCCTCCGTGTCTTATTCATGAGTTTTGACAAAAACGGGTTATAGAGATACAAAACGGGTGGTTTCTCATTCACAATTCTTTTGTCGCGTTATTTAATTCAGAATTTTAAGCAGCATTTTATACAGTCGGAATGGGTTTGTCAGTTATAAGTTTCAATCTAGGACTTTGGCTTTGTTTGGTGATGTGAAATGCAAGTTAAAGGAGGATATTATGTTCTTTGTACTGGTTTGACTGTCTGCATCAGATTTACTTTGTGTTTTTTGTTACTGGATCTCATTCTTTAGAAATTTTTGAAGTAGTCAGTTGTAGGTCAGCGCAAAGGACTTTGGGTGGTTGTACGCTGCGATTTTTTTACCCCGTGTTAATGTTTATATAGGAGCTCTTTGTTTTGCTTTAGGTGTATTTTTTTATAAATGCTTCTCAGCATAGGTACTAAGCACATATTATATTGAGATAGAGTTAGTCTGCATCACTTTTTAGTAAAAACGGTTAATCATTTTCCTTCTAATCGTTTCACTGCACGACTGGTCTCACAAAAGAAAAATTGAGCACTAAAACGTTCATGATACTTTTTGTATAACTATTCAACTTCTAAAACATCCCTACAGTAACGAACCATAAAATCTTAAACCCATAAATAAAACAAAATTACCTCATTAATAATAGACCACGTCTCAAAATTACTACAACAGCTTATTCTTACTAGCCTTAAAACAACAGGAGCGCGGTATAAGAAAGCCATTATTTTAGCTAGACAAAGAAAATGGTGCACTTATTCATTCTTTAGTATCGATTTGGCTGCCATGCACTCGAGATCAAATACATAACGTATAGGTATAAGGCGTGTTCTATGCATCGTTGTTTTAAAGTAAGCTTAGTAACTGAAGTTTTGCAGAAGACTCAGTTTGTTCTGTGTCGAAGACAAGTATCTATATTGAATAAAAAAAAAAATTTGTTTATTTATAGAACTGACTATTTAAAGAGAAGTTATAATTGGATTATGACATGTAAAAAGCTTTTTTGAAAGTCCAAGATTCTTGTAAGTCCAAGATAAAGGGTTCAGATAAAGTTTTAGATAGACGGATAATAACAAAGAAATGTTTTTAATTTTGACTACTTTTCTATAGCATTACATCTTTAACTTAAATGGACACCTGAGGAACTGATCATAAACATTGTGTGCCGATTTTTTTTTTAAAAGAAAGAGCATAATAAATATACCTATGATGCAAGAATATAGAATAAAGACCTTCTTCAATCTCATGTGTAGTGGGTAGGTAGTAATAACCGTTTAGGCTATGCAAAAGACGTACCGATCACGAGGTCAATACTAGCAGTAGCAGCAGCCCTTGTATGTCAAACGCTTATTTTTATATCGTCATTCAGTGAAAGTATGTACTTATACTCGCTGTTATCTGCAATTTCTTCACTACCTAAGGTAACTACTTCACATTTACATGAAAAAGACGGTAGTCTTTAGAGTTTTTCCGTCTTTTAAACGAGTTTCATATCAATCGATTCAGCAGTGCAACCACATTAAAAAAGCTATTTTTATTTATTTTTATATTATAAAGCTGAAGACTTTGTTCGTTTGTTAGTTTAAACGCGCTAATCTCAGAAATTACTAGTCCGATTTGAAAAATTCTTTCAGTATTAGATAGCCTATTTATTGAAGAAGGCTATAGGCTTTATCTAGGTACGCTGAGTAGTTCCCACGGGACGCGGGTGACACCGCTGGCAGAAGCTAGTTTATAATATCGGTAAGCTGACCTCAACATAGAAAAAGGCTGGGCTGATGGTAACAATGTATTACATTGGTAAGAAGTTTTAATATTCCATGCACAAAATTATAATACACTTTGACCTTCTGTCAATTCTTAGCCTGTGACTTATAGCTAGTGAAGCATGATTATCTGCTTTAGTACTTATTCTGCATGATTGAGCAGGAATTGTGTACACTATATATTTTTTTAAGTTTTTAGTAGTGCGTATCTCTACTTTAGAATAAATAAGGACTTATTTTATTAGCAGACCTATCCTCGTAATACAGTTTAGTTACAAGACACTTGGTCCGCATTAAACAAAACGGAATGAGATTAAAGTTCCAATTTATGCAACCTATTTTAACTATATCCCATAATGAGTTTAAAAAGAGTATCCATGGAATTTCTTGCTGGTTCTTCTCCATGAGACCAACTCGTTGCAACCGTACAACTAGCTTGACTTTTCATAAGGACCTGTACTAGAAAAAATTTAAATTTTGATTTTGAGTCTACTAGAAACCCCTTATTTATAAATTTTATTAAGTAGAAATAAATCACAATATGTTTTCAAATCCGAATAATCACTCGACTAACTTACATTCTAAAAATAAATTAAGTCGTCCAGAAAACGAACTCTAACGTAAAACAAGCGATCCATTAAGAGATTGCGTCATCATAAATCAAAAATGGTCACTCCTCGACTGTTTTTAGTTGCCACTACATAAAACATTTTCAGTCAGATGCAGTTACTTCGTTATATTGTAACTTTGAAGGCCAGTTTCAGAGTTTTACATAGCTATCTGATGGATAATGCCGTAGAAATGATTTTAATTTTGACTACTTTTCTATGGCATTAACTGTCAGATAACTTTACAGCTTATCTGGGACTTGTGTAACGGGTCTTTAATAAAACAAAAAAAACTGGCTTCACATTTTGAGGTTGAAGAGCTTTTGTATTTGTTTTAACGCGCTCATCTCAGAAAATACTAGTCCGATTTGAAAAATTATTCCAGTGTAAGATAGGTGTTTGAAAGTCCAGGGATTGCGGGACAAACAGCTGGTGGAAGCTAGTATCATATAGTATTAAGGCTAAGGGTGTGAGAAACAAATAAATACTTGTAAAAATAATAAATGCATAAGCAGGTTGCAATTATTAATAAGTTACGGAGCAACAATTGTATAACTAAGAACTAATAGTTTTATTAATTTACTTGCATATTTGATAACTTTAACTTTAAAGGTGCTTTCAAATAGACTCAAAAAGGTCTGTTCTTATAATAACTTTTTATTGATTTTACATTCACTAATGAAAATGCATTTAACATGACCAAACCTCACGCTCTTCTACACTGACATACCACGTCTATCAACAAACGCCCAACCAGAACCATACACAATTTGAACCGACAAGGCTTTAAATAGAAAGTGTTACCTTTGGCGTTGCACTATTCATGAAGCGAGCGGCACATTGAGAGCAAAGCGAGCGTCACAGAATGCGCGTCAAACGATCTGAAGTTGGCTGTAGTTCACTTGCCGACATACAAATATGGTAAAGGCATTTTGTTAGTGAAAGAGCTGTCGTTATAGGCCACTAACCATGCAGAGGGATTTTTTCTTTTGCCATAAAATTCCTTTAAACCAAAGACATTAAATAGTATACTCTACAGTAAATTAATAAAAACGACGAATTAATAAAAATAATAATAATTGAATTTAAAACAGTTACGGCCAGTTTCACAGGTTCTAGATAAAGTTCTAAATAGTTATTTGTCAGATAGTGTCTTTTCTCTATCTGGAACTTATGACAGAGGTTATTCTTTTTTTAGAGTTCCGTACCTAAAGCGTAAAACGGTACCTACTCTTTTAGTAAGACTTCGTTGTCTATCCGTCCGTCTGTCACCAGGCTGTATAGCAAGAACCATGATAGCTAGACAGCTTAAATTTTAAAATACCTACTAAAATTATTGTTGCCGCTATAACATTAATAGAATACGTACCTATGTACGCGGGCTCCATGCTACAAATGTGTTTTTTAAAGATTTGGCCGTCTTTTTACTTCTAATAAGTTATCCTTAACGAAGGTGAATCTCGTTGGCTCTTTTAGTTCCAGAAAGAAATGCAAAGCGAACTAAATTACTCAAGAAAAAAATACTTACTAAACACTTTCCCTGAGAAAAGTAGCACTTCCGAGAAACTGCGCGGATAGGAAATTGCATTTAGTTTAACGTTTCAATTTATTACTAGTTGTTTTTTTTCGATAAATATTCCGTAAGCTCTTTTATTACTTATTACTTACGTACTTATTACTAACAAGCTTCTACCAGCGGTTTCACCTGCGTCCCGTGGGAACTACTCGGTGCACCCGCATAAAAAGTAGCTTATAGCCTTCCCTAATAAATGGGCTATCTAAAACTGAAATATTTTTCGAGATTAGCGCGAAAAACAAACAAACTCTTCAGCTTTATATATTAGTATAGATAGATGATTAGTAATATAACAAACGCGGAAGCTAGGAAGAAGAACTTTAAAGCCAAAATTGGTGAACCGATTTTGATGAAGTTGGCTCACAGATAGTCTAGAGTCTGAAAGAGGACATGAGGTACTTTTATCCGTGTACGGTAAGTAGTTCCCTCAAGGAGAACAGCTAGTAATATAAATTAGTGAAGTAGGATTTCTTTAGTAATTTAACATATCTATCTTCTAATATATAAAGAAGAAAGATTTGATTTGATTGTTATTTGTCGAATAGGCTCCGGATCTACTGAACCGATTTGAATAATTTTTTCACTGTTAGGAAACTACGTTCTTTGCGCTGAACATGGGCTGTTTTATCTGGGTACGGGAAGAAGTTTGCCTGGGACGCAGGTGAAACTGCGTAAAAAGGCTAGTCTAAAATAAATAGTGTATCTACATTGTCACCATGACTGCTGCTGAGTCATGTTAAGCTTCTATTTTCAGAATTGATATGTCTTCTAACGATGACATTGAATAACGCATTGTTTATCAAAACCCACGTATTTTACAACCCTTCAATAATTATCGGGAACCGATCAAACAAACGGAGGGGCCACCCTCGTCATAAAATAAAAGCTATACATATCTGACACATTTATCATAGAGCGGATAATACCAATCGTTTCGGGTTCACGTCGAAAAAACAATTATGTAAGTATTCAATTTTCTTATTCATGAGATAAATACGTGACTGTTACACTTATCGTATCAGAGCAATGTATTTACAAGCTTTTATTTGAATCGACTTACATAATTATTATTAATGTAAATGACAAAGATTTTGTTTGTTTATCAAAGATCCCTTGGCCTCATTTTTTGTGGACTTAAAAGGATGTGTGGTTTTATCAACTCTTTATTATTTGCACGTAGGGATTGCAATCCCGCAGCTCATTCAATCCCGCGGGATTGATATGCGGGATTGATCAATCCCGCGCAAGATCCCGCGGGATCCCGCATCTTTAAAATTATGTTATAATGAGCCCTTAAAAAGCAAATGGCATTTATAGTATCATCTCCAAGCCTGCTTCTGAGTGAACTACAAATACATATATCCTGATGCCGAAAACGCTCTCTCGGCTTCTACGCTAGTAGGCTGAACAGTCATGATATATTCATAGGCGAGTGTCAGGTACTCTCCTCGGATACCATCGGACTCGAAACATGCCATTTCTTTCTTCAAATTTATTTCATAATCCTTTTGCTTATTGTCTGGTCTTTTCTTAAATATTTATTTTTCTTGTTGAAGCTGTTTTTCTAATTCTTCTTTTAGCGTAATAGTAGAAGCTATGTCAGTTACAGTTATGGATGTTCCAGCTATAGATGTATTTTCGAAGACGTCACCTGCATTCATTTCATCCTCTTCAACAGTACTGACTCTCTCTATTATTTTCTTTATTTCTTGGCGTATTGCACTTTTTTTTGGCATGAAGAATGTTTGAGTACGATCTGTATTTTTGGCTTCGTGGTCGTACTTTTTCAGATTTTGTAATAACGATACGAAATACGTGCGAAACGGCAACGTCGCACTCGCACTACTCGCTTTCTTACGCGAAACTACAAGAACGTTTTAGCGGAAAATTGTATCCGCGGATCCGCGGATCCGCGTTTTAAAGGTGCGGGATCCAGAACATTAATATGTGGTGCGGGATCCCGCGGGAATGCTGGATCCCGTTTTGCGAGATTGCAATCACTATTTGCACGTAACTTATCACCTGCCTACACATTTGAATCACAATGTGATTTAATTAGAACATAACACAAAACATTAATTTGTTGTTTAACAAAGTTTGGCAAGGCTAAAACTCGAAATTAACTGTGGTAATTTCAAATATCCTTCATCAATAAGTAGTCCATACTTCGTCTAACCGATATTTGATCGGAAGTTTGGAATAATTTACCCTTTATAGGAGGTGAAGCCATGTTTGAAGGTTGTATGTTAGTACAACATTCCGTGAATGTCTAATGAGAGTACAAGTGTAAGGCACCTTCCACACTGCTCCCCAAAAACTGCGGCGACACAGCTTAGGTACCTATTTATATAACTTTATTTAAAATAGTCTATTAGAAGAGAAAACGATTCTTAAGTTAATGTAGGTATTCAAAAATAGCTAAGCCATGATCCACTAGCTTTTGCTAGCGGTTTCAACCGCGTTCCATATCAACTACCTCACGCACCCCGGTGGAAAGTAAACAATTACTAGAATGTTTCAAATAAATAGGTGGTAGTGACGTAATTATTCCATCTTGGTTTTTGCATAATTTTTCCCCAACTACAAGTTTTTAAAATAAATTGCAACGGTTATGAAGGTGACTTCAATTATTTCAGTACAAACACATAATAAGCACCTTAGGCAGCTGGTTTGTATTATAGTCGCACCGTTCGTTCGGTGTGTAGAGCCCTTTATACTTGGATCGGGGTAAGTGATGCTCACGTTACACGAAACGTGGGAAGCCCTGTCTTATTATATTCCGTACACATATTATATTGTCAGCCATTTTCTTTATGAGATCCCCAAAGGTTCATGATGACTATACAAGGTGTCCAATAGGCGTAGTGTAATACTTTAACCACCTTATTTGTAGGGGCTCAGTTGTGTGTGTTGGGATGGTACTGTGTGTTAGGCATGTTTGTACCTTTTTGCTTTGATGACGTTGTAGTATGAATGTGTGCAAACTGTACGAAAATTAATGCAATAATTTATTTTGGTGATAAAATGAGTCTTCAGGGCAAAGCACTGGGCTCACGTAAAAGTTTATTTCCAAACCAATTTTATGAGATTAAACACCGAAATAAAAAAAAATACTATTCTCATTTCTGTCAGTAAGAGATGAATTCACGTACTATAGCTCTTATAATTTACTTCTTACGAAAACACCTAGTGCCAGTTTCACAGGTTCCAGATAATGTTCTAGATAGCTATCTGACAGGTAATGCCATAGAAAGGTTTTTAATTTTAACTACTTCTCTACGTCTATCATCTGTCAAATAACTCTTTAGAATATTATCTGCAACCTCTAACTTCTTCAAGAATAAATTCAAGTTAAGTCCACTCGGATCACCTCACTCCCAAAATATTTTTTTCAAAGGAAAAAAACTAATAAGCAAAAATGAATATGAATGCTACACCCGTTGTTAGAAACGAACCGAACCTCTTTAGTACGTTCAAACGTATGGACTCTCATACATTACGTAAGATCTTATCAGTAATGATTGCAGTCGATTTATTTCCATTAAGAAGTTTAATGTTAAGTCATCGTGAGCTCGTGTTAGGTTTTGCTCGAAGTCTTTGAAGGTAGCCTTGGGATTGGGGTGAGTGATCGCTTCACTTTCAGTATTTGCTGACGTTGATATTCTAGATTAGGTGAAGCTATTTTTCTAAATGCATTGTTAAAACTTATTATATTTTTTACACATGAATAAAATGTATAGATGAGAATGATATGTAGAGTATCTAAAAAAAATCAAATTGGTTCAGGAATTTCTTAGCATTTAAGGTACAAATAAAACAAGTAACAAACAACAAAAAAAATGTTCTTTATAATGTTGGTATAAAAGTATAGATAGCAATCAATAAGCAGTTTAAAGTACGGTAAAGCAAATGGGTGAAAAAGTGACTGACAATTTTTCAAAGCAAACGAGAAATTAACTTTTGCAGCTGCCATTTTAAGTGGCACTAAAAGCACGTCGTATATTGGGAAAAGCTAATAATCGAACCGTCAAATGCCGTAAACGGCTTGTTAAGGCACTTAAAGGCTCAAAATAATAACGTTTTTGGCACTTTAACGATCTGCTCAACTGAGCAAACATTACTTCTAAAATACTTAGTCCAATCGCTGAGGTAAAACCTGCCTAGTGAAATATCACCTGCATAATATTTCAGTTTTATTCATATAAAATTTAACTTATGTATTTTCTGGGAGAACGAGCAAGCTGTGCATGACAGTACTTTTATTACTTTTAGTTTTCGAGTGGATTCCTTAAATGTGGAGCGGCCATATTCCCCGCATGATTCAGGCTTTTATCCTGAAATGTTTACATTCGTTTGTGCTCTTTTTCTTGCGAGTGATGGCTCTTTAAGTACTTTTGTCATGTTTCCAGAAAATATTCGGAAAATTCTTTGTATTTGTTAAAAATAAAATACGGTCGACATTACAGCATTCGCAGATACAATCACGATAAAATTCAGTGGAATTTTCAGTGGCAACAGAAGTATCGATAAATATTGTCCATGTTTTCTTCTCGATAATTTTACCAGTATACTACCTTATAACTTAACATTACATTAACGTGCGCAATAAATATAAATTGAGTCTATTTTTATTGTAGTTATAAATGGATTATTTTCTATAACCATCGATTTCATGTTTCCTTCTTGAACAACGAAGCAGTTTAATTTTAAATGAGCCTATTTACTTGGCCCTTTCCCGTTACACACTCGACCGATAAGTTGGGATATTTAGCAGTGATGCGATTAGTTCCGTGGTACAATAAATACAGATATCGATAGATTTTATCGACAAGAGGGTAAAAAATACAAACTTAAATTCCGTGGTTTGTGACTTGGTGAGACTGGTAAACTTATTCGTATAGTCAGTCTGACTTGAATTTAACTCACTATTTTATTATCAGTATTTAAGTACAGCAATTAAACTNTGTGGTGCGGGATCCCGCGGGAATGCTGGATCCCGTTTTGCGAGATTGCAATCACTATTTGCACGTAACTTATCACCTGCCTACACATTTGAATCACAATGTGATTTAATTAGAACATAACACAAAACATTAATTTGTTGTTTAACAAAGTTTGGCAAGGCTAAAACTCGAAATTAACTGTGGTAATTTCAAATATCCTTCATCAATAAGTAGTCCATACTTCGTCTAACCGATATTTGATCGGAAGTTTGGAATAATTTACCCTTTATAGGAGGTGAAGCCATGTTTGAAGGTTGTATGTTAGTACAACATTCCGTGAATGTCTAATGAGAGTACAAGTGTAAGGCACCTTCCACACTGCTCCCCAAAAACTGCGGCGACACAGCTTAGGTACCTATTTATATAACTTTATTTAAAATAGTCTATTAGAAGAGAAAACGATTCTTAAGTTAATGTAGGTATTCAAAAATAGCTAAGCCATGATCCACTAGCTTTTGCTAGCGGTTTCAACCGCGTTCCATATCAACTACCTCACGCACCCCGGTGGAAAGTAAACAATTACTAGAATGTTTCAAATAAATAGGTGGTAGTGACGTAATTATTCCATCTTGGTTTTTGCATAATTTTTCCCCAACTACAAGTTTTTAAAATAAATTGCAACGGTTATGAAGGTGACTTCAATTATTTCAGTACAAACACATAATAAGCACCTTAGGCAGCTGGTTTGTATTATAGTCGCACCGTTCGTTCGGTGTGTAGAGCCCTTTATACTTGGATCGGGGTAAGTGATGCTCACGTTACACGAAACGTGGGAAGCCCTGTCTTATTATATTCCGTACACATATTATATTGTCAGCCATTTTCTTTATGAGATCCCCAAAGGTTCATGATGACTATACAAGGTGTCCAATAGGCGTAGTGTAATACTTTAACCACCTTATTTGTAGGGGCTCAGTTGTGTGTGTTGGGATGGTACTGTGTGTTAGGCATGTTTGTACCTTTTTGCTTTGATGACGTTGTAGTATGAATGTGTGCAAACTGTACGAAAATTAATGCAATAATTTATTTTGGTGATAAAATGAGTCTTCAGGGCAAAGCACTGGGCTCACGTAAAAGTTTATTTCCAAACCAATTTTATGAGATTAAACACCGAAATAAAAAAAAATACTATTCTCATTTCTGTCAGTAAGAGATGAATTCACGTACTATAGCTCTTATAATTTACTTCTTACGAAAACACCTAGTGCCAGTTTCACAGGTTCCAGATAATGTTCTAGATAGCTATCTGACAGGTAATGCCATAGAAAGGTTTTTAATTTTAACTACTTCTCTACGTCTATCATCTGTCAAATAACTCTTTAGAATATTATCTGCAACCTCTAACTTCTTCAAGAATAAATTCAAGTTAAGTCCACTCGGATCACCTCACTCCCAAAATATTTTTTTCAAAGGAAAAAAACTAATAAGCAAAAATGAATATGAATGCTACACCCGTTGTTAGAAACGAACCGAACCTCTTTAGTACGTTCAAACGTATGGACTCTCATACATTACGTAAGATCTTATCAGTAATGATTGCAGTCGATTTATTTCCATTAAGAAGTTTAATGTTAAGTCATCGTGAGCTCGTGTTAGGTTTTGCTCGAAGTCTTTGAAGGTAGCCTTGGGATTGGGGTGAGTGATCGCTTCACTTTCAGTATTTGCTGACGTTGATATTCTAGATTAGGTGAAGCTATTTTTCTAAATGCATTGTTAAAACTTATTATATTTTTTACACATGAATAAAATGTATAGATGAGAATGATATGTAGAGTATCTAAAAAAAATCAAATTGGTTCAGGAATTTCTTAGCATTTAAGGTACAAATAAAACAAGTAACAAACAACAAAAAAAATGTTCTTTATAATGTTGGTATAAAAGTATAGATAGCAATCAATAAGCAGTTTAAAGTACGGTAAAGCAAATGGGTGAAAAAGTGACTGACAATTTTTCAAAGCAAACGAGAAATTAACTTTTGCAGCTGCCATTTTAAGTGGCACTAAAAGCACGTCGTATATTGGGAAAAGCTAATAATCGAACCGTCAAATGCCGTAAACGGCTTGTTAAGGCACTTAAAGGCTCAAAATAATAACGTTTTTGGCACTTTAACGATCTGCTCAACTGAGCAAACATTACTTCTAAAATACTTAGTCCAATCGCTGAGGTAAAACCTGCCTAGTGAAATATCACCTGCATAATATTTCAGTTTTATTCATATAAAATTTAACTTATGTATTTTCTGGGAGAACGAGCAAGCTGTGCATGACAGTACTTTTATTACTTTTAGTTTTCGAGTGGATTCCTTAAATGTGGAGCGGCCATATTCCCCGCATGATTCAGGCTTTTATCCTGAAATGTTTACATTCGTTTGTGCTCTTTTTCTTGCGAGTGATGGCTCTTTAAGTACTTTTGTCATGTTTCCAGAAAATATTCGGAAAATTCTTTGTATTTGTTAAAAATAAAATACGGTCGACATTACAGCATTCGCAGATACAATCACGATAAAATTCAGTGGAATTTTCAGTGGCAACAGAAGTATCGATAAATATTGTCCATGTTTTCTTCTCGATAATTTTACCAGTATACTACCTTATAACTTAACATTACATTAACGTGCGCAATAAATATAAATTGAGTCTATTTTTATTGTAGTTATAAATGGATTATTTTCTATAACCATCGATTTCATGTTTCCTTCTTGAACAACGAAGCAGTTTAATTTTAAATGAGCCTATTTACTTGGCCCTTTCCCGTTACACACTCGACCGATAAGTTGGGATATTTAGCAGTGATGCGATTAGTTCCGTGGTACAATAAATACAGATATCGATAGATTTTATCGACAAGAGGGTAAAAAATACAAACTTAAATTCCGTGGTTTGTGACTTGGTGAGACTGGTAAACTTATTCGTATAGTCAGTCTGACTTGAATTTAACTCACTATTTTATTATCAGTATTTAAGTACAGCAATTAAACTACTCATTTTAAACATCAGATGTTGTAAGTAGTATTTATTTTATATAGCAAATATTTGGAAAGTCATGAGAGTTTATTTCAGACTTTAAAACGAGTATGTTATTAATAATTGCACCGATTAATAGAACTTGAATTTATGGAAAATTTTTGTTTACATCATTACTCACGCATTGCAATAACATGTTCATATTAAAAGCTTTGCTCCACGTTATATTAATATTGCGAATCATCAATTTGAGCTGACACAAGTATGGCAGATTTTTTGTATTTAAACCCTTTATAATATGTTTTATTTATAGACATGTGTTGTTAACGTTTATGTGCCCATTAAAAATATGTTTTACACGTTTTCAGAATTTTTGAAATGAAAATTGTACACTTAAAATTAGCCTTTCATTTCAGCATGTACAACAAAATTAATGAAAAAAACATTACCAAATGTTAGTTTAAAATGAATTATATATCACTAGCGACCCGCCCCGCCTTCGCACGGGTGCAATGCTAACGCATTTGTTAGTGTACCAGTACAACATATATCTTACATAAGCATACTAAAAATCGAGTGTTTATGATACTGCTAACTATGTATCAGGACAGCATAAAATGTTTGAACTACATCCCTCAGGACTCGGGTGAAACCGTGAGGAACAGCTATTAAACTACATATATATATACCTTCCTCATGAATCAATCTATCTATTAAAAATAACCGCATTAAAATCCGTTGCGTAGTTTTAAAGATTTAAGCACACAGTCGAGGGAAGCGACTTTGTTTTATACTGTGTAGGGATAGTGATAGTGATTTTACACATATAATGATCAACGAAGCTAAACTAAAAATATAATCAGTTTATTTTTAAGAATAAAAACTCTAATACATTTGTACTTTATCGATAGAACTTTACGCACATCACTACTCTCCACTTCCCTAAGGCGCCTTTAAATGCCTTACGTAACTTATTTGTCCTGGCTCGCTGCCTTAAGCACTTACTTAACCTGCTGATGCTTTTAAGGCTGACGGAAAATTATTATCCCCGGTCCGTCCTACCCGGGTAGAGGGATATGTTCATTATTTATATAGGTACATATAACATTCCAGATACGTCACGAATATATCTCACCTTATATTAGGTGAAGTAGCGTAAAATATACATTTGTATTCTGAGACTGTGAGAAATATAGCAAAATGAAAGGGTTTGTTAGTAGGTTTGTCGTGTGTGTTTGAAGGTGTCTATCATAGAGGCCAGTTTATTTTTTAATACAATAAGTGTTCCCTTTTTAAATATTGTGATGCTCATTTTAGTTTTTACTTAGTAAGGGAATTTCTTTAACTATTTTCTTTTCGTCATAGGTAGGTCTTAGTGGTTCATTTCAGTGAATCGAATAACATTCAACTACATATTTTGTAAGATGTATAAAAATCTTTGGACCTAAGTTAAAGACAATATTTAAACCTAAAGTTACCAAATATAAATGCTCTTTTTATCCCTGGCTTTGAATATCGTACGTTCTCCCATCAACGTTACTACTATTCCCCTAAACTAAAACAAACGTTAACAAAATTCCCGAAAAAAGGTTTAGAACAAAACATTCATCAACATTGCACGTTTAAAACACTTTGTTTTAGTTTGTGTTTGTTTTTATAGCGACATCACTAGCAGTGACAGGCGTAAAATAAATAGAGAGATCCGTGAAACGATTTCATTAAAGCTTCTGCTATACCCGTTTTTGTAAGTCCTAGAGAAGATAATTCGACATTTTTTATTTATTTACTACTTGCTTCTGCCAGCGGCTTCGCCCGCTTCCCGAGGGAATAATTTCCCGTACCCGGATAAAAATTAGCCTATATTATTCCTCTGGGTATATTCTATATCTGTACCAAATTTCATCAAAATCGGCTAACTGGTTTAGGCGTGAAAGCGTAACAGACAGATAGACAGACAGACAGAATTACTTCGCATTTATAATATTAAGTAGGGACTTCATTTCCTATGTTTTGTTCGTATTATTACGGATCTGGATAAAATTAAGAAATACTGACCACTTACAAGTTTATTCTGTACTATTTCATTTGCGTTTAGAGAAAAAAAAACTCCCGGACTAACCACTGATTTCAAGGTTTTGTCTTAACATAAATAACACGTATAACAGCTTTCATCTAAATTATTTAGATCAGTTTAATATGAAAGCGTAAAAAAAGAAACAGAGTCACCTGGCCCTACAACCTTTCCAATATAATTTTCTTAATTATTTTAAACTGTCCTTCAAATGTATGACCATTTCTGTCTATTTACCATGAAAACATAAAACACAAATACACAGTTATGTTCGCCTAATATTGTCAGAATATTTTTGTATGAAACCTTATTTCCATTTAATATTTTGTAAGAGTTCATGATCCTTTTTTGGAATCACAATATTGTGAGAAAGGCAAGCTATTGTCAAACAGAAAATTGGCAGTTGCCTTGGTGAAAAAGGTGTATATATATAATACCTATATTCCTGTAATATGATATTTTTTAAACATTTAATAGATAGGTATGTGTTGTAAATCGATAAATATTATTTCAATATATCTAATGTATGTCGTAGAGTTCTAAACAGCTTTCTCACAGATCATGCCATAGAAAAGTAATTAAAATTAAAAATATTTATCTGGAACCTAGAAAACTAACCGTTAATGTTTGATATATAGTCCAGTTTAAAATATAATTGTATTTAAAACAAAAGATAGTACTGCGACACCAAATTGAGACTTCAGAGTTTAAGAACTTATTTTTCACTTGGAATTTTTGTCATTTATTTATAACACTTATTATTCATGTCACCTCTAAAAGAACAAAAGTTGTCGGACAATACACCCTGATTGTTAAAAGGTCTGAAAAGCTTGGACTTTTCTAAACTCGCTAAGTGGTGGGGGACTTTCAAACAAATGTTTTTGCGTAAAAATCACCAAAGGCTAAAAGAGGTCGGCCATTATCCTTACTTGTGATGAAACAACAACTAGAAGAATAGCTAGTAATAAAACTAATGAAGTAACTAAAGTGTAATGAAAGTGCGGAGGCGTTTACTGTCTAAAAGCTATAGGTAAGTAAACGATAGCAGAGCACTGTTTAATTGTGCCCGTAATGACATAGTAAATGTCAGTACAAAGGTATGGAATCGTGAGTTGTTTCACATTTATGTTTTGATGTACTGTAACTGAGTCTGTGGGCAGTGAGTTCGGGTGGCTCACCGTCCTTCCTTCTCCAAAAAGATCACAGGCCTATGTAGGTAGCGCGCGTTGTGCATTGTTCTACGCTCTCCTGATAGAGAGCCATGGGTCCCTAGTTGGCCCCACTGGGGTTTGATGCAAAGCCTGCCGGGCCTACGAGATTGTTCAAAATAGTTTCCGCAGTCCTGGTATACAAAGGGCTCCAGAAGGAACATGGTGGGTTTTAATCAATAAGAGTCTGACACTTCCTCACGAATGGACTACACTTCTATTTATTCGATTGTCTCTTGACACCTTACTATGGCCCCCACTTAGAGATACCATGGGCGACGGGTGCACCGCGACAGCTGAAATGAGAAGACGCAGACGCTCCGTCTTTTTCACTTCCATTACTGCTTTGCAGAAGAAAGTGACAGAATCCGATTCCCTCGCAATGAACTAGTAATTTTGAACAAGAGCCGGTCGCTAGAAGGCAGCAGTTTTCCTATTAAGCGTAAAAATAGTCCTGGTCACACAAGATTCCACAAAGACTGCACTCCATGAAACTCGACGAACATAATTAGCGAAGTCTCAAACATCAACTGTTAAACTACTCTCATAACTGGCTATAAACGAATGCCAACTCCAACCAGTTGCCAGTGATCCATATTATAAATTACATGAATAATATTTCCAACTTTCACAACTATACGGCTAGATTTCCCTAGGGGTGCGCCAATGTATGGTCACAGATGTAAAGTAGTCTCATGCCAATGCTCGTATTGAATATGTTTTTTTAGTAAGCAGCCAGTGTTAATGCGGTTTCTGGAGTACGCGATGGAAGAAAAACAGGGTGTGTTTAGTTATTTTTTTGTTAGTTTATGTTTTCTTTGTGTTCTTTTTTTGTGTTGGCTTTGAATTATAGTTTGTTTTGTTTTTCTATTGGAGCTTTTAAGGAGGTTTGAGGTCGATTTTGCTTGGAATAACAATGACATATATGGGTCGTTGTTTTGGGTCAGTATTGTTTGAAAAAAGTTCCGCAAACGAAAACCTTTTTTATTCTACAATTTTTATTCAAGATAGATTTATTTCCTATACTTTTTGATCGCTTAGTACGTCATTAACCATTTCAATCATAAATCACCAATGTACTCAAAAATTTCGATATACGTACTCTAAAAAATACAACATTTTGCGTGCAGGAGTCGATTTTGTAACCGACAGTGCAGAAGCTAATTGCTCAACCACTGCTCTAACGAAGCCTCCGTTCCGCCAACCGAGCATTAATTAAGAGACGTGCGTATTTTTAAATCAAATAAAAACGTAAAAATATAATATATAAAAATATATTTTTATATCCATTTCTTCAATTACTTAAAAGTGTATTTAAGCGCTATCTAGAAGTATTATATTTTTAAAACGGATCACTATTTACATACTGCCACTCGGAACTCCTTTTTCATTTTCTTTGTTCCAGGCACATTATTATATTTGCATAAACATATAGACGATCAAATGATATTTGGCCTGAATGAATCACATTCACAATTCCATGTTATGGTAAAGGAAATCGTCCAGTGCATACAGAACACAAAATAAAATTGTTAGTAAGAGTGTCGTCCTCCGATTTGCATGCTTATTAAAAGTTCAGTAACTATCCATAACTTTAAAATGATGTAAATATACTCGTAATGTGATTTTTTCCAGTAATAGTTCAGGTTAAGTTTTCTTTATCATTACACTAGCTTCCGCCAGCGGTTTCACCCGCTCTCCCGTGGGAACTACTACGTGCACCCGGATAAAAAGTAGCCTATAACCTTCCTCAATAAATGGCCTATCTAACACTGAAAGAATATTTCAAATCGGACCAGTAGATCCTGAGATTAGTGCGTTCAAACAAACAAACAAACATACAAACAAACTCTTTAGCTTTATAATATTAGTATAGATTTGTTTTAATCATCATAACTCGTACCTATTCAAGTGCTTTGGAGCAAACTTTTTGACAAAGTAGAAACAGTTCAGTTTTTTTTTTCAAAATTGATATTTTTATAACTCAGTACTTGTAGTAATAATATAATTAAAAAGTTTGGTTACTCTTTCAGGCATCTGAAGTCTTACCAACTGCTTTCTATTCTTCTGCTACTGACAGCCAGTTCCACTATCTTAGCGGGCTTTGCACACACGATAATAACAGAAATCGGAGCCTAAACGTAATTAAACCTACCTAATTATAGAATTCATATAAATGCATACGTGCGCGAATTCCATCTAATTATAATATCAGCTTAATTGAGTTTAATTGCAACATGTTATACTATGCAAGACTGCAGAAATTGCTGAGCTTCCAACGTTTATGTAGGTTACCTTATAAAGTAGTATAAGTACATAGGTGATTTGTAAATACATAATAGATATGAACATTTTTTCGTCAACTGCCAAACTGTCGAAAAAAAAACAATTTTACATGCTATTTCCTTACATTAAGGTCCATTTTTCTATAAAACAAGCAAAAGGTATTAGGTAAGACTACTCACCAAAAAACCTTGGCCCGATCCAATATCAACGTCAAAATTGGCACACGTAGACTAATAAAACTCCTATCTGAAAGAAGAAGCCAAAACAATGTACTTTTGGAAAGAATAACTGGACACAATATTGTTATCCAGATATGGACACGAACTAAAAGTACTTACGTAGTTCTAGATATGTGTGAGAAATGTCCCAATGTAGATGTAAGTGTGTGTGTATGTGTGAGTAAGCAAATACGCAGGTACAAAAATAACCTAGTATATTATAATAATAGCAAAAAAGTGTAGGTTGATACCTAGTTTAGGTTGTTATTTTTAGCTAGGTGTTATTAAACTCGGGAGTAACGTATTGAAAAAAATACGTATATACGTAATAAATATACAAGGATATTATTTATAGGTTAAATATTAAAGCCATAGAAATGTTAAACCAACATTAATGTATATGTATGAACGTTTGCAGTGTACTCAATGAAGTACTCCTCGCTGACTCATAACTTACGAAACTTGGGAACGACAAACTAGTTGGGGCGAATCTATGATGTGAATCTGACTTGTGCTCGAACAAGAACAACTGGGTTGTGATCATGTTTGATGGTCGGTACCAAACTATTGACTGCTGACTTAGTTTCAGAGTTGGTTTAGCTAAAAATAATACACGCTTTCTTATCAAATAAGCTCGTCTTGTCTTATTGAACTTGAAGTTTGTGGCGACTGGAATGAGTGAGTAAGAACGCATTTCACCTATTTACTCATAGAGTAGGAATTGAATTCTTAATTCATTAAAATAAGAAAGGCATCTTACAAAAGATAAAATCAACGATAAAGATACGCCATTAAAAACCACAGTCGCAATAAAAACCAAGAATAATATAACAATCACAAATATAAAAAAAAAACAAAACCGACTTCACAAAAAAACACTGAAAGGGATAAAAAAATAAAACTTTTCACATGGCTCTAGAAGTCGGTGTCTGCAGGTCTGTTGAATGTGTTTATTTTGCCACCGACTTCTAGAGCCATGTGAAAAGTTTTATTTTTTTATCCCTTTCAGTGTTTTTTTGTGAAGTCGGTTTTGTTTTTTTTG
>NWSH02000535.1:12636296-12659969 GCA_002382865.2 Heliothis virescens
TTTGTAACCGACTTCTTTATTTTATGCTTTTCAGTTTTCGGCTCTAAAATAAAACTATATCTTTAATACCCATACCCACCCACAGTGACAGTCGGGCCGACTGTTATAGTATCATCGACGTAAAAAAGCGTACGAAATTTGAAGAGTTCTCTCAATTTCTCCAGGATCCCATCATCAGATCCTGGTCTCCTTACCATGGGACCACCTGTGAAGAACACCCTTTCAAACAAAAAAAGAATTTTGAATATCGGTCCAGCCATCTTCGAGTAATCGGTGAACATACAAAAAAAAAAAAAAAAAGAAAAAAAAAAAGAAAGATACGGTCGAATTGAGAACCTCCTCCTTTTTGGGAAGTCGGTTAAAAAGTGCTCCCACAAATGTCACCTCATTAACACCTTTTAAAATATTTCCTACATTTTAGTTGTACTACATAAAAGACTTTCTTAACCTAACTTCTTACTCGTAAACCAGTTTGGTATTCTTTGAAGTAGCATTAACGAGAAGTGTGTTACTGTATCGGATGTATTCAGGTCACATTCAGTACTGAGTCCTTTAACTTGATGAGGTTAAATCTGCTTTTCGTCACCACAAAGAAGGTAAAGTAAAATCTCGTATCTTCTATAGAAACAGTTCTTAGAATAATACTTCGGTAAGTAATGTGTTGCTAAGGGCTTTGTTTCTTGTTACCAGGTTTTTGTTTAGAGGCGACGTTGATAATATTTTGTCTGCTTCTTATTCCTTTTCTAGGTACTGTTGATGTCTGAATAATTAATTTCAGCAACATTTATTTGGATTAAATATTATTATACCTGTTTGTCAACTTAATAGTTCGGATTTAACCAAAGGCAATATAAACTAACAAAACATGTAACTAGACGATTGTGTAAATCTGAACAAAAAATAAATTGTATAGGTAAAATAAATTCTCTTGGTGTAAAATGAGTGTATGATAATATATCAAAACAACTGATTTTGTACTAAAATGTAAACGGCTACATCAAAACAGTTGGCGTAGTTGTGGCCTTTCATCGATAGTTTCATGCTAACAAAACACTAACAATAAACTGGGTAATATGCATTTGCATTTTGCATGAAATATGAGAATATTGAGAACTCAGAAACATTTCTCCCGTCAGTAAAGACGGGTTTTAGAACTCAAGCGCAGTGAAACCATGCGATAACGTAACTGTGTACCTTTCATTTGCAACTAAAATTAGATACTTACTTTAATTAAGACCTAATGAGACACAGCAGTTCTATGTTGCAAAAAGCAACAGCTATCGGTAGGTAAACTATGTACATCTCTCAAACATAATAACAACTGCAAAGCCCAGCTGTAAATTAAATTATGGCAATGCATATAAGTCTTAAAAAACTGGCCAAGTGAGAGTCGAACTCGCGCGTGAAGGGTTTCGAGCAAAAATCGCGTTTGTTGAAAGTTTTGTTTTGTCATAGTTTTCAAAAGTTGTTGTTAAAGCGGCAACAGAAGTGCAGAAATAAATAAAGAAATATGGCCGTTATCATGGTTCACGAGATACAGTTAAGACGGACGGACAAACGGATAGCTAAGTCTCAGTAATAGGGTCTCAGTTTACCCTTTGGGTGCGATACCCTAAAAATACACCGTTCACTTAAAAAAAAATAATTATATCTCCATCCGCATTAGCTTTCAAGCAAATGTAGCGCTGAAAATTGCACTTGGGTGCGCCAAATCGCTAGTTTTACGTTTTCCTACGAGTACTGTGTAAGCAATTAAAGTTCGCTGCAGAGTTAATAAAAAGCGAAACAGCGGCTGAGCGGTGCAATCTTCGGAGCGAATTACTTGAGGTAGCATTTTGATTCGAACGGCGTAATGATGATATTTCCAGTTTGATTCTTAAGGGGATTATGGGGTGCTGAGTGGAGCAGTTAAGCTGGAATTGCTTCTTTGCTAATCTTTTAGATATCTTTGAAAGTACGTTGGCTTTGTTTAATGGTTAACTTAACGCGATAAGGATTGCTTGTAATATTGATGATTGAACTGCAGATAGCTATGGTAACATTTGTATATTGAAAAGGAATGTATTGAATTGAATATTATTTTCTTATAATCAGTCTTTAATCCTGTAAAATGAAGTTTGATAATAAGCTCCATATTGGCACTAATTAGGAAATTAGTTTCGGCAATAGAAAGTTAGATCTGTCGTTAGTGTTATGGCTGTCATGCTATTTAATATTTATGTGCAAATAAATCATTGTTAATAATAATAGCCTATATATCTTGCCTTCATTGGCCGTCCAGAGTGGAGTCGCTAGAGCAGGGTTAATAGCCCTGTTCGGAGGGTGGGTGCCTCGTGGTAAGTGGCGAGTGGGCCAGAGATGCTGGACAAGCGCGTGATCTGAGTTTAAAGTCCAGCGAGGCATCTTCATCCTTCAGCCGCTCACGTCCCTGTTGCCCTCTTGTTGCAATTCTCGCGACTGATTCCCGGGGGCCCAGTAAGTGAGCTGGCGAGTCTCCACCTGCCATTTTTACATGTATTTACTACATTGTTATCGGCAGGTGCCATAGTTCCCATAGTTTCCCCATATCCTAGTCCATCAACATCCCATCGTAATAGCCCAAGTAGTGTATTCCATATTTAGCAATAGTTTAGCACAGAACCGGGGATTGTCCTTGGGTACATTTATATAGTGTATACGGGGATAATCGTCGGTTTTGTGCCACCATATCATTAAAGTTGTCTTTAAAGGGGCTTCAGCGTGTTGGCTTCGGCCCCACGTTCGCCTTCCAAAAATCCGGGACTCTATAGTCCCGTGGTCTGGAAGAGACATACAAAATAGCCTATAGCAGTTAATGTAATGGAATTATATGTAATTTACTATTCTAGCCAGGGAATAATATAGGCTAGAAATATTCTTATTTTTTTGATAGGAAATATTATTTACTAGCTGTTTCCTGCGGCTGCGCTTACGTCCTGAGGGCACTATGGGCTTGCTATACCCTGATAAAAATGTTTGTACCAAATTTTATTTAAATCGGTTCAGTACTCTTGGCGTTCAAGTGCGGCAGACGGACAGAAATACTTTCACTTTTCTTTTTCTTAATAATCTGTCTGTCATCGGCATTAGTTCAGACAGGAGCCTCAATAGTAATCCGAGATCGAACATACCCTTCAACGTCGAAAGGTCAATTTTGACGTCTGTATGTAAGTAAGCTTTGTACATAATTAGCTGGCGTATCAAATAACCCTAATTATATTGTAACCTAATTCTTATCTAATAATAATGTTTAGGTAAGCTTGTGAGGTTATACCTACGTGGAAGTCTGGTTTTATTTAATACTAGCTTCTGTCAGCGGCTTCGCCCGCGTAACACTGAAAATCCCGTCTTTTCCCGTTCCCGTCAGAATTTCGGGAAATCCTTTCTTATCTCGCGTGAGAGTCTTACAATGAACCTCTGTGCAAAATTTCAGTTTGGGCCCTGCTTTGATGAGCCAGGACTTTGATTTTTATACGTATAGAATAGATTATTATCAATTCAGTTATTGCAAAAATCAATGGCGGTATTCAAATTAATTTGGAACATACACCTGTGATACCAGCTAGATCCAAAAATGCTGTTTGCTCACCCATTGACGACAAACAGTTTAGCAAGAAATCTTTAGCTATTTTAATTGGACAGCCAATTTAATGACTCCCACGTCGCGGCTTTAATCTAATTAAAATAGACACGCATACACGTAACATTTGGAAAAGGACACAAATACTGGTTGCCCATGTTTAAGTTAGATTTCTTTAGTTTTATTTTAAAACAATTAAAATATAATTTAATACCAAGAATGGATTTAATTTCAAAATAGGTATGACTTTTTCCAACTTAGAACCACTTTTTCTTAGTGTCTACTGTCCCAATGCTACCATGCGATTCTCTAGCTGACACATCATAGATGACAACAACGACGACCTCACAAATGACAAGCCTTTCGACTTGAAGGATAAAATCGAAGGCGAAGTCGTCGTTGTCGTCGAAGGCGAGGATGATTTTTCATACATTTGGAACCATATTTTAGTTCTATGTCGCGCCGTCAACATCGTTGAAGCGCTGCGAATGCGCACTTATAGATGTTGCTACGATGATTTCTTGGTTGTAAAGATCTTTTGCGTTAGAGAATCACCCCCCTGGTCACGACTTTATTGAAAACAACTCCAAAATACATCCATACCAAAATAACAAAACTATTTTCAGAAGGATCTTATATTCTATTTCTCGGAAATATTACGTAAATCCATCTCACATTTCCTTATTGCTTCCTACAAACGTAGATGCCAATACAATAATAAAAGATGGCCGTTACAATTAATTCCCTCGCAATAATATTGTCAACATTTCTTCTAAATGCGGACGAATGTAATAAGAGATATTATAATATGTTTTGCACCTATACGACAGAATGCATAGGTACAAGTATTATGATGTTTAATGCTTATGCTATTAGAGGAGTTCGTTATATCAACTCATTTACTATGTTGTATAAACTTTTTCGCGTGCTTTACTTCACCGATTGTTAATTTCTAGGTTCAGGACTTATTAAATGTGTCACTTACTTTAAGGTCTCTTGTTCACACCCGTTTTGCTCTCGTAAAAATCAACGGCCAATCAATTCATCGTACGTAGGTATGACGGGAAATTTTGTAAGACGACTTTTTGACGGTATGGCAAAGGACAATGGGCGTTTTGGTACCCCCATCCAACAGTGTTGACCGTAGTACCATTTCGTAGGTCTTGGCAAGGCCAAAAATGTTTACTATGGCAACTAGACTCAAATCCTTGTCCAATTTGCATGACATCGACTAATAGAATGTGCAATGATTATTAGGTCATCAACGTAAATGTAGTTCTTTAATTCAAATTATATCGAATAAAATCCGGTGAGAATAAAAAAAACAAGAATTGGTCCGTTTTAGAATATTTGCCTACCAAATGTGAAAAAAAACTGCGGAAACCTTTGCAGTTCATGCACAACTGTGGTGCATATGTATTTGATGAAAGCCTTTCAGTGTTTAAAACCAATTATGTAAGTGTTTAGAGTTGAACACTCTCTCGTGTTCCTCTTAGTGTAGGAGAGGTGAGTATTGACGATTTCCATCCGAAAAAAAACCGAAACATATGTATAATGATGTGAACCTTTGAACTTTTGTCAAATCTGATGACGATGATGTGTCTGTAGTTTGACTCCATGGTCTATTGAAAACCTCTAGATTATGATAAAGTGTATATTAAAGATTAAATAATGTCTAATAACTGAGTTTAAAATGATTATACTGGCGATATATTCCTTATAGTGCATTTGCGTATTTAGATGACGAGCTAATTTTTAGTCGAATCAATTTCAATAATTACTCGGATCGGACAACTAATTGAGACAAGCCCTATCGTTTTTAAGATTCTTCACGTAAATACATATCTAATGATGTATCACACATTACTGTTGGAGCTGGTACCAAATCCCATACAACTTGCCCATTGTCCTTTAAAAATAAAATAAAATAAACAGCTAAGATGTATTGTCCTGATGGTGGGTTGAATCTCTAACGCATATTTGGCTTAGACATCCGTCAAGTGCAACACACCATGAAGTTTTTAACGTAATTCACAAAAGAGGAAAACTTGTTTTCTGGGTGTTGTTTTACATCGTCGAGATTTGAAAGATTTCCCATATTTATTCCATCAGGTTCCACGAAAACTCAAACAGCATTTAATACCAAAATACATACCATAGTCTACGTTCATTTTCACGGAGTCAAAACAAGCTTGAGAGGATCGAAAGAGGCTTATGTCTCGAATTTCAAATTCAATTAAATAATAAAGCTCCCTCTGACTTTAAGTGAGGGTAGGAATTGACATTTGAAATCGTTTTAATTAAATATTTTGTGTCATGTAACGAGTACGTCAGTTGTTTGATATCTTGTAAGGAAGATCAAATGTAAAGGGAATAATTTAGGACGGGGTGTTTAGTATGTCAGCCGTTTTAAGGTCTTTAAATGTGTTATTTAATTAGAAACAGCTATTTTTAAATTAGGAACTATACTGACATAATAAAGGGGAGACAAATAAATTTTTTGTTTTTTTTTGTACTACTAAACTGATTAGAAATTTTTTTTCACTGTCGGCATAACAATATTCTTGAGTAACATAGGCCATATCTTATCCAGGTATGGGCAGTACTTCACATGAAACACGGCCGAAACCGCGGGATAACAACCAGTACTTTTACAAGTGAGGTTGAAGGAAAACAAAACGGCACATAGGAATAAAATATATGAACTTTAATAGAATATTATATATACCTTCTGGCCTTTATTAAGCGTAACTGCCTACATTAGAATGCATAGACTAATATATAGGTAGCTACTATTAGATTTATAGTGTTGAGCTACAAATGTTAGTAATTACGCATTTTCGTAACAACTGTGACAGGTAAATTGCCTATAAATAACAATAGTACCATGACCCAATTCCAGCTGGTGTTTCATTGGGCGAATAAAATTTAATAATTTAGCTGTTTGAATATTATAATATTAGCTAAAACCTAGATTATTCTGAAATAGTTTGGAATGTGTAGCTAAAATTGTTATGAATTTTAGTTTGTTTGCCGTTTTGTTTTGAGAAGTTAGGTTTGAACATTCTGTAGTTGGAATTGTTAAGCTCATCCAGATGTAAAAAGTAGTGAGGTTCTTAGTCCGTAGAGATGTATGAAATTGCAGGAAACAGCCAATAATTAATTTTATATTAGAAATCACATATTTTTTCACAATTTGAATACCCATTATCTTAACTATCTGCTAAGGCTTCCCCTACCAATTTTGGGGTCGGTCAGCTGAGCACCTATTGTTTCACATGGAGAGACTATCTACTTGACCTCCCTTGACCTACCCGAGCAACCTGATACGGCTTGGCAAGACTAGTTGTCACAACGACTGTTAATGTTGTTCAAATAACAATTAGGGCCCACTAATTTAACGTGCCTTTTCAAACATAGAGGAACTCGTCATGACACGATGATCATCCATCCACAAATGGTTCGTCGTAAGCGTTGCTTAACCTTATAACCAGTCAACCCATACGGCTGTTACTAAGCATAGAGCTCCTCCATTATCTTGACCATTACCAGATAAAAGTACATATAAGCTCTTATAAAAAATACAGTGTAGGAAAATGTAACCTTATAATAGTGCCGCCAAAGACATCAGTCAATGTCATAGGAGCAAAAACTGACCGAGATAAAATCTATTTGTAATAAGTTTTTTTTCTTTTTGCCGACCTTTAGGGGTTTGTTTGAAGCTAAAGGATATTATGATATCCTTCTCAAAATTTGTCTAGACTAAACATAAGTCTAGACGAGACCTTTATCGTCAAGTAGATATGATGGGTATGTAGGTTTGTTTGTCGTGTAAATAATCATTGTAAGTGGCGAAAGTAATACGTGTAAGAAAATATGGAATATTTGTTTGATGTTTGTTGATTGATTTTTGAAATATTTTTCTATGGGTGGACTTATATAAGTCTGATGCATTGTCACAGAATGTTAGCAAACATTGTGCTTAGTGCCAAAACTCAGTGCGTTTGTATCACTTTAAAGTGCATTTAGTGAATATATGGCAACAAGTGGTGCCAGTTCTGAGATAAGACAAGGAGAAAATTAAATTCACTTATTGTAAATCATAATGGCAGACTAACTAGTGCGTGTAGTTTCACAAATGCACTGAGTGCCTCACTAGAAGCACTCTAATTAATTTCATGTTATTCAGTATGTTGTCCTACCATATATATAATGGAAAAAACAGTCAAATACGTAAAAAACATGCTTACAAAATTCGGGTTGAAATGGTTTAAATATTTTTTGATTATGTCCATTGTCCAGCAGAACATTACAAGACTAACAGTAGGTTTGTATTTGCCTTGAGGCATACAAGTTAATGTGCATTGCTGTATTATGTTATGAAGTTTATTCTACTGCAACTTTGAATAAAATTGATTATTTATCTGTTTAATTAGTACCAAGAATTATAATTTATAGAAGAGATGGTTCGAATTGACAGAAATATCGTTATGTAATGGCATTTCGGGATTGAATATAACTTCATTGAAGATCAATTCATCAATTTTAATACGTAAATTTTAAACAGATTTAGAAGATAATTTATTTATTGATTTATCTTGTTTGCTGCATGACCAAGCACAATGTGTAGCAACGATCATACTAGGTAACATTTTGTCATTCCTATCTCCCTGCAGTCATATAAACTTCATGCGCGCAGAATACAGGTCACAAAATCGTCAAAGCAAAAGGTAATTTCCTTAAAATCACGCTCCACTCGTCTGCTTTGTAATACACTTGCTCTATAAACCTTCACAGAAACTATGTTATAGTAATAGTACTAACTAAAACTAGCACAACTACATCTGTTGACTTGACGGTCTTACCGGCTGTTATGAAATTGCACTGAGCGAACAATAGTTACCTGGGAATGATTCGATTATGAAACTCTATAGCGATTAATGTGGGTCTTATTACTTTCTTTGTTGAGATTTACAGCGCTTTCACACTGGTGGATTTTTATCGTGCTTAGGGTCCCAGTACATGGCGTTTTTTAAGCGCAGAGAGCGCACAGAGGGTGTTTATTTAGTACGTTTCCGAATGCGCTTTACACGCGTGTTCGTATAGAGTTTTACGCGAGTTTGAATTTTTGAAAACACACATACAGCATTTACGGTGCAGGAGACGCACGTCGTTTGCACTTTCAAAATATGCCATGTGCTAGGGACCTTAAAGAAACCGAGCATATCCGCGCAATACATTACGGGCGATAAAAATCTGCAACTTGTTTTTAAACGTCAAATTTTGTATAGATAGTCTTCAATTGTTTGCTATTGCTCGTATACGCGCAACACCATAATTATGAAAAATGTTGAAAACACCGAGCGGAAAATCCACTATTGTGAAAACGCTGTTAGTCATTTCTTTAGGAATTACTATTTTTTTCCTTTTATTTAGTGGTGTGTAGGTGTGAAAGGCGGTCAATGGGATAATGTCATTGCCAGTGACAATGATGTTCACCTTTGGCCTTTGAGGATAATATTGTTGGTGATAACGTGGGCCTTTGTTTATGAAAATATATTTGTTTATCTACGTTAAAGGTTGAATAAGTCACTTGATGCCCGAACAAACTTGGAATAAGAAGTATGTACTTAACTACTTGGCGCATCCGGATAAAAAATAGCCTTTAACACTAAATGGGCTATCTAACACTGAAATACATTTTCAATCAGATCAATAGTTTCAGAGATTAGCGCGTTCAACAAAATAAACTTTTCAGCTTTATAAGTATAAACACCTTTATAATCGTTGAATAATTAATATTGGCTACTTTTGACAAGTAAAATAATGTATTATATGCATTTTAAGATACTAAGTTCGATAAATTCCAACTGAGTATTATACAAACAAACAAACAATTATATAACTGTAGACGTACATTTATCAGTGATCAATTTGAACACACCGCTGCACTACCCAATTTATTATCATCACAATCCATCTTCTGTGACCTGCATATATCGACAGCATACAAACCCGACATGCATATATTTCACATATATATATGTAGAGGTCATTGCAGGTCAAGTCACGAATATCTAGGATCACGATTCTGAAGATATAAGCCTTTTAAATTCAAACAACCTGGTTTTCAGTGCATCGGTAGGTTGAAAATTGCTTAGAGTTGAAATAAATCGAGTTTATAAATTTTCTGCAGTGTAATAATGTGAATAATAGTAGAAATACGGAAGAACTCATAATGACAAATGATCACCCACCTTTGCTTACTGCGGAAATCAATATTCTGTCTATCTCTGGCTTTGCTTACTAGTGATAGAATTTTGACATTAGCCAACAAGTAATGCCAAATTCCTATCTCTGGTAAGCAAATCCAGAGTTAGATAGGTTATTGGGAACGGCCGTTAGCCGTATTATCAATCGATGAGGCTATTGCTTGGCCATGAACTGCTCAATTCAATATTATGTAAAAAGAGAATAATTTTAGCTTTCCTAACGCAAAAAATATAATTTTATCTACTTTTTCCACTATCTCACAAGTAACTTTACGACCTAACACCAGAGTATTAGGGAAAGAAATTTATTTTATAGCGTGCCCTCCGGCGATGGTAAAAGACACCATTGTTTTACGAGTCATAAATAATGGCTAACCCATGTACGCGCGAATGGCTTGTTTATTTCGTGATAAAAACTGACAACACTCGCATGGGAGGCATTCGTATCGTTACATGGGATAAATTAATAGTTAGAAATGTTATTTTCTGTTTCAGTACATCGCCTTTTTTTTATTGATGGGAAATCATCAGAATGACCCCTCCCGCTGTGGGTGACAGCGTGAGGGAGTGTCAGACTTTTACTGAATAAAACCCACCGTGTTCCTTCGGGAGCCCTTTGTGTGCCAGGGCCGTGGTAACTCTTTCGAACAACCCATTGCCCCGGTCAGTTCATCGCCTTAAAATATGTTTTCATCGTCATTATCATCGATACAGAAAAAAATACGTCCACAGCTGGATAGAGGCATCTTCCAAGTTGAAGGGATTTACTCACACTCATCGCGATGGGCATGCGTGTTATTGAGCACAGTGTGGGGTATTTTTAGCTTTGGAGATGCGGCTGCTCATCGATGTGGTCTAAAAACTGATAATATAATAAAATAATAGTCCTACCCCCAAAACACTGAATCGTAATTTTTCAAGGTTTACTTTTAGTTGCAGCAATTTACGTAGGTAAGTGTGACAGTGATAAAATGATGTTCGAGCATGAATTAAAATTGCATGTGGCATAATCTTTTCTCTTTAGTATGTTAAGTTTCATAAAATATTCTAACAAGATAAGCAAATCATAAAAAAATACGTAGGTTCACATTTTAGCATCATATTTTTACTTTTGACGAATGCCATTAATTGGCAATTGGTTTACGTAAACATAAAAAGACGAAGTTTCATAAAGCTTACTAATTGGGATTTTAGTCGTTCGTAAAAAAACTTCGTAAAAAAACTTCATAATAAAACTAGGTTTCATAACCTTTCTCAAAGTTCAACAAACTGTATTCAGGCCAGTAGGCATATTTCAGAGGCTTATTGACGAAATCTGATGCCTATACCTTATCCGAAAGACGAATAATATCTTCGAACCGATTACCTGAATCTTTTACTACATAAGTTTCTATTTGCATACATAAAAAAGTTTATGTCTCAGAAAGCAGCGAACCGGTTTGGTTCCTACAATTTATTTCTATCTCAAAAAAGGAAAAAACAATAGGCAGGTGATATTAAAATATTGAGGAAAAAAGAATTGGAGAAATACTAAAAGACGCCTCTAAGTGTGTGCTCATTTTCCTGTGAACCTTTATTTGACAACGGCCATTTGCAATACAGATATTTGTCAATTCAAACGCCGAAATAAAATGGTGTTTTTCGTTTCGCGTGTTTTATTTGTCATTTGGTGTTTACCATACGTTTTTTTCTGTAATCATAATACGTTCTCAGGTTAAAACTATAGCAACATCTACTACTTAGGTTTTTAGGTATATCCATAGTCATTAATTAAAATCGGTATTACTGAGTAAGTATAACAAAGAGGACTAAAGTTAAACCCAATTTGTTTTCTTTTGAATAATATTTAATCGAGCTATGCCAATAATTCTTACCGTACCGAATTTACATAGCTCCCCCTGAATCCAATTTTAGGGTTCCGCACCCAAAGGGTAAAACGGGACGCTATTACTAAGACCCTGTTGTCTGTCTGTAAAAAAAATATATTATGGGGTCCCCATTCAATAAACGTGTGAAACCGCAAATTATAACTTTGTTTTTCATATTTTTGTATGAAAAATAAAGTTATTTTTTGCTGCCCGAAAAATGTTTGTATTTTGGCTAGTGGTAGGTAATAGATACGTTCATTTTTCATAGATAATGGTACGGAACCCTTCGTGCGCGAGTCCAACTCGCACTTGGCCGATTTTTATTATTGGTGATTTTATTCTTCAGTACATTTTGAGTTAATCGTCGATATGTAAAAAAACGCGTTACAAGATTTTTCTGTATACCTGTCATAATCATTATTATAGTAATCATTTGCTTTCAAAGACGTTATTATTAAGTCAGTCGGTTTGTAAACCAACTGAGTTCTCTGTTAGGTTAAACTTGTTTGCCTAACTCACTGAGTAAGTACTACCAGTTCAGGTAATTTTCGGAGTTTGTAGAAGCTTTGTTTGAAACGTCAAAATAACATATAGTTAATTTGTATAGCAAGTATTAGTTTGAGTACTGATCGTATAAGCTTATCGAAGGAAGTTAGTATGTATAGGTACGTACTTATTTGTAGTATTTCAGCAGTCCAGTACTAATATCTCACGAGAAGGTAGGTAAAAAAGATTGAAAGTGGAACAGGCTTGGTCAGAAGCACAGTCTAGTCACAGTTTAAATATATGTAGAACAGTTGGGAAGCTACTCACTAAAGTTCGTAACGTCACACTCACACACGCACGCGCATTGACGAGCATTTATGTACCTTTAACAGTGCTGTCAGTACTGATTGTCGCATCAAGAGCTACCACGCCAGCTAGCATTTGGCAAAATTAGGAGCTAAAGTTTGACAGATATTTGAGTCAGTCGTCATCATTTTGACAACAAGGCTTAGCTTCATTACTGGTACAAGTTTATTATGTGGTCTAGTATTTAAACTATTATCTTATTTTCGAAGACGTGATAAAAAATGAACGATTATAGAATGAATACCTGCGAAGGACGATGCTAAGAATATCTTACATGGTACGTCTGTCTGTTCACCGTTATAGAACAAGTTTTATGAAGATAGGTGTGAAAATAACAGTTTATATTTTCGAAAGATAAATAATGTCAAGAAAGATAAAGCATATACTTAGAAATGTAATAGATCAAAGATACAAGATATAGTGTCGGGTTTTTCTATGGTCTAACATCACCATGGGATGGTTTTCCTCAATTCACTCTAACAAATTGCATTCAATGACACGCAAGACGACGTTCACAAGTATTTTCCTTTACAAATGAGCGAGAAAATATCGATATTACTTTTTCCTTTTCGATGTTTTTGGAAGCATGGTGAAGGGCAAGCAGAAAAAACATTACCTTGCATGAAAATCGGGTGGAACATATAATGGAACGATTATGAATGATGATCCGTCATTTGAGCTAATAAATGCATTACAGCTAAAAATAAATAGCTAAGTAAATCAGTCTCAGCGATTTTTGAAGAAACATACATCAAAATATACTCTGAACTTCTCAGTATTTGGCTGAAAATTTGCATGTCAAAGTCCTCAGAAACGTTAAAAGCTCAAAGACGAAGTGCATTGCCCCCTCTTAATTAAATAATCTTTGAACCTCGAAAAGAGAGTTAGCAAAAGTCTTGACGTATTAGGAAGTTCTGAAGTTGGCAAGTAATAGTGGAATTCGCTGCACTAGCAAAAGTGGAGCTCTTGAGTTTAATAATATAATGATCCAAATGTTAAAACTGGTTCTCGAGTAGAAATCATAAGTTTATTTTATGCGTCATAAGGGATTTATTTTGAAACGTACTGTTCACCGCGGCTTCACCTGTCACAAAATATTTTTTCTCTTAGGCTGTAGGAAATTTCATCTAAATCGTAATTCAGAAGTTTCAATAGGTTCAGTAGTTTTGACGTCACAGTGCAATAGACAAACATAGCTACTTTCGTATTCTCTTACTGCAGCAAGAATCGTGCACCTATTCTACCAAAAAAAATATCAATTAATGTAACATAAAACTAAGATTTTCATAAATCTTTAATGGTGTGCTTCAAAATCGAAAGTCTATAATTAACTCGCTCCTTATTTTGTAAATTGTTTATTTTGGTCCCCGTAATGGCTACCGATCGTAACTAAGATTGTGAAACTCCTTTTTAATTACACATCCCGGAAAAGGCTCGTTCCGTGACTAGAAACCATACAGCCTAATTATACGACCTTCAGTTAAAAACGACCCCCAAATAACACACCTTCGTAATCAGCAAATACATAAAGCTAAATAGAAAAAATGCCGAATTCTTTCCACATTCTGTAAGTCGAATGCCTAATCCTGGCCGAAATAAATTATAGGGATAAGGATAGAACGCTATCGGTCATTATAATCCGTGTGACGTCACTATTCACGATATCTATAGAGTAATCTGAACGGGAACGTGCCCGAACTCGCCTCGCAAAGTCGTGCTTAGTAATGAAATATTAGTTTTTAAAAGGAGGAAAATGCCAAAGAAGTTTCCCGCTGCAAGGTGAATTTCTAAATGTGAAGAGAAAAATGAGGTTCGTAATTTTTTGACTTTAAGGAAGCTATGGCTTTCGATAAGGTAAAGTTTTTAACTTGGTAGTTAAAATGTTTCATATTTTGTTCTTGCTAAAGCACTGTTCGTATTTTGATTTAAATAATAAACAAACATTGTTACGGTCACACAATGCATTGCGAAAATTTAACAATAACATTGAAATTAATAATACATGCATTTTGTATGCAGTATAATTTACCAGGAAAATGGAACTCCTATTTATAACAAACAATTTCAGTATTATGTAACTCTTAGTAAACATACCTGGTCTACATATAAACCAATACCTTAAAATAACAAAAACAATAAAACACAAAAAATCCCTCCCTAATCAGAAACTATGAACAATAGACACTCTAGAACAGAAAATAGAAATATTACTCTGCAAACTTATAAAAGACGGGAAAGAAAAAAGTGTTTAGCTGCAAGGCATATTGGAAAATTCTAGAAATCAATTTCATTCGAGAAAACGATTCTTTGTCTATTCTCTGCACGGTACGTATGTCTTCAAAGAAAGCCGATGCTGGGGTTCTGATATCACTTAGAGTCAATTGAGAATATAATGCCTTGATAGAATTTCCTTGATATTGTATCTGTAGTAGTGTATATCAAAAATTGGTTATGTTATGTGTAAAGTGACATTAATTTTGACCCATTAATATTATCCTGACGATCACTCTTATTACCAAAAGTTTGGTATACCTGACTGCTAAATTGTACAACGTCGATTTGGCATTTTGGGATATTTCTATTCGAAATACATAATTTCATACCTCTTTGGGTATAAACATTTCATGGACTATCTAAATTGCTATATCATAACTTTTTAATACTTTTAGTTGTACGTTGTACCTGTATCAGTTACCTCTATTTGACCTCTCAAAACATCTCTATTTACTCCTAGAAACTAAATAAATTATTAGACACACCCCATTTATCTAAGTTACAACTAAGCCTTATTGGTGCTGAATTCTTTATCACGGCTTCTTTTCAGTCTACCGAACTACGTGTACAAGGAAACAATTTCTTCTTATAAATTAGCAAGTTGCCAGGCAAGCCCCAACTAATTAATTTGGCAAGTTAAAGTCAGTGAGTGTATAAATGCTCTGCACAAACCTGATTTACAAAGAGGCCACTAACTCCATTACGAGGCTTCTCAAAATTTGATTAAAATACACAGAGCCAAGTTTTCATTGTATGGAACCAGAATTTGCTTCGCGGGTTTCGTAGTTGACCTTAAGGGTTTTGGGAAATCATATATTTACGAAAACTACTAAATTTTCAATTTAAAAGCTAATAAAACTATTATGTGTGTTAGTTATTCGTACTTATAATTGTCACTTTAACTGACAAAAATAGAAATAAATCAATGACAAAATAGCTTTTCGCATGACAAAAATACTCCGTCTAATAGTTCTAGAATATCTACTTAACCTTGAACGACGCAATCAAACCAGCCTTTCAACCGAACAAGTCTTGTTTCAATCCGAGAATAAACTAGAATAATTCACGAAATCAATACAACAATGATCACAGGTAACTATAAAAAGACTGTTTCAGACATACTAGTAACAACGTCTGTATCGAGGCAGCATAAAAGTTTAATACCTCACAACTAAAGTATAAAACTCTAGACTCTAGACATATAGCAACAGTGTGGCTGTTTAAAAATTACTTTCTTTTTCTTGGCGGTTACAGAGTCATCATCTTCTTGCCCTGTTCCCAATTTTATTTGGGGTCGGCGCAATATGTTTTCTCCTTCCATTTCTCCCTGTCACTCGTCATACTGGCGGTTACAGAGTAAAAGTAGGTAATTAAATAAGAATACGTTTGTTTGTTTGAAACGAGTTATCGAGGTAGCATCTGACCATACTGACAAAAAGTGGAGTAAAGTGCTGTGAAAAGTAGAAAATTCTTAGCTATAGTAGTTGTATAGTGAAATCATAGCTGTCGAAAATTTTAACACAAACTTATTACATTTAGGTACACACCTCAAAATAAAGGTCTGCATCACATTGATCCTCATTTTAAACAATGAGTTCTATGCACCAAAATGTTAAACCTATGTTCGGTTGTGATATTCGAGATAGAATAGTAAGTATTTATCAGTAATCTGTCCTCATAACTCTTCAGTATCTATCCGGCCATTACAAATGAGTCGATTGTTTGTGCTACCAACTGCTGCAAAGACTAAAATCCTGTTTCACAGGTTCAAGATAAAGTTTTACATAGCTATCTGACATATAATGCTATTAAAATAAAAGTCAAAATTACAAATATTTCTATGGCATTATCTGTGAAATATCTAGGTATCTCAAATTTTATATAAAAAATGTGAAATTGGCCGTTAGTTTTGCAGCTACGAACGTATACCAAAAAAGAAAGTAAAAGTAACAGGTTGTTAACAAAAATCCTTACAAAAAAGTAAAAATAAAAGGCACGAATGTATAATATGTCATGTTCCGACCTCCGCCTTCCAAAAGCCGTTATCTAAGTGATTTATATTACTGAAAAAAATCTTTTATCAATTCCTTGATCTGTACAAGATTGGTAAAGATAAAAGTAGATTGATATGAGTGTGTACGCGAAGAGATTTTATTAGGGTTTTTGGTAACATTTAGAATGTTTTTTTTATGGTAGGTTATGGCGTAATATTTTTTAGGTACAAAGCCAGTGGCGCGTCACCGCGTTGGCCAGATAGCCGAAATATAAAAGTTGTACATTCTTTTTTTGAGTTTTATTTTTATATAAATTTTGGCTTGTATTCTGTTTTTATTTGAAGCTATAAATTACTTGTCCGCGTAAGGTTCATTGAGTTTTATGGTAGGTGTACAATTGTACATGCAGGTAACTGTTCATTTTTTTAAATATTAATTTAGATAATAGTTATAGAAATTTTCTGTTATCACAAGAAGTTAAGCTTAGCCAATTGGGAAAAAAAGATCAATAATCAAGTTACTGAATATCATCAAGTTACAGAAGTTATCGATATGTTACTATTCAATAGCAATAATATCCATATTTACTTTACTTATAATAATGTCCATACATATAAACTTATGTCTAAGCTTCAATGCCCCATCTCTCATCTCCTATGTATATATTTAATACACCTAAACTATTAACTTAATGCAAATCAATACAATAACAAACAACACGTTATATTTCAGAAGCACTGGTATCTTCATAAAATAAATTTAAAAAACATTTTGTTATTATTCAAATAATTATAAAGTAGATGATGCCATCCCAGAGCTAAATGTTTGGTCCTACAATATCGTGAAAATATCTGTAACTACGACATAAAAAAACACCGATCTTTATTATAACCACAACATAAAGGAACAAAGCTTAAGTATAAGAAATGCTTATTAAAAGGATACTACGAAAATAAAATCAACGCCTTGTGGCCTTAAAGTTACGGTTATACTTCAGGTGTTCTAATTTCCAAGGTACTAGTCTCCTCTTTATATAGGTTAAACACTAAAAAAAATCCATCCTCTTTTACCTACTTTATCTCGTATGGAAATCAGCACCGCAGTACTCAAAAAGTCTTAAAAACAAATGTGTTTGTTCTGTTCACATTTTACGTAAAAGAGCCTTCTGAAATTAGGATCATAAATTCAAACAAGTTCGGTGACAAACTACAGACTTTATTGAAGATTTTTCTGTCTCAAAAAATCTCATATTTCTCAAACATCAATTTTCTTGAGTAAGCAATCTGAAGTTAGACCTAAAAACTCAGCCTAGGGCACAAAACTTAATTTAGCTAAAAGTATTTTCCATGAAAAAAGATCCACATAATCACGTTAGATATTTATAACTTGGAGCCCATAACTAATTATCTATAAGCGGATTTCATGGGTCACTGAAATTTTGGACACTTGAACGCCTCTAATCAGAAAAACCTGTTTTGTCAACTGAAAAAGATCCTTAAATTTGAGTACCTTATTTTTAATATTCCGGTTGAAAAACTNGCGGTTACAGAGTAAAAGTAGGTAATTAAATAAGAATACGTTTGTTTGTTTGAAACGAGTTATCGAGGTAGCATCTGACCATACTGACAAAAAGTGGAGTAAAGTGCTGTGAAAAGTAGAAAATTCTTAGCTATAGTAGTTGTATAGTGAAATCATAGCTGTCGAAAATTTTAACACAAACTTATTACATTTAGGTACACACCTCAAAATAAAGGTCTGCATCACATTGATCCTCATTTTAAACAATGAGTTCTATGCACCAAAATGTTAAACCTATGTTCGGTTGTGATATTCGAGATAGAATAGTAAGTATTTATCAGTAATCTGTCCTCATAACTCTTCAGTATCTATCCGGCCATTACAAATGAGTCGATTGTTTGTGCTACCAACTGCTGCAAAGACTAAAATCCTGTTTCACAGGTTCAAGATAAAGTTTTACATAGCTATCTGACATATAATGCTATTAAAATAAAAGTCAAAATTACAAATATTTCTATGGCATTATCTGTGAAATATCTAGGTATCTCAAATTTTATATAAAAAATGTGAAATTGGCCGTTAGTTTTGCAGCTACGAACGTATACCAAAAAAGAAAGTAAAAGTAACAGGTTGTTAACAAAAATCCTTACAAAAAAGTAAAAATAAAAGGCACGAATGTATAATATGTCATGTTCCGACCTCCGCCTTCCAAAAGCCGTTATCTAAGTGATTTATATTACTGAAAAAAATCTTTTATCAATTCCTTGATCTGTACAAGATTGGTAAAGATAAAAGTAGATTGATATGAGTGTGTACGCGAAGAGATTTTATTAGGGTTTTTGGTAACATTTAGAATGTTTTTTTTATGGTAGGTTATGGCGTAATATTTTTTAGGTACAAAGCCAGTGGCGCGTCACCGCGTTGGCCAGATAGCCGAAATATAAAAGTTGTACATTCTTTTTTTGAGTTTTATTTTTATATAAATTTTGGCTTGTATTCTGTTTTTATTTGAAGCTATAAATTACTTGTCCGCGTAAGGTTCATTGAGTTTTATGGTAGGTGTACAATTGTACATGCAGGTAACTGTTCATTTTTTTAAATATTAATTTAGATAATAGTTATAGAAATTTTCTGTTATCACAAGAAGTTAAGCTTAGCCAATTGGGAAAAAAAGATCAATAATCAAGTTACTGAATATCATCAAGTTACAGAAGTTATCGATATGTTACTATTCAATAGCAATAATATCCATATTTACTTTACTTATAATAATGTCCATACATATAAACTTATGTCTAAGCTTCAATGCCCCATCTCTCATCTCCTATGTATATATTTAATACACCTAAACTATTAACTTAATGCAAATCAATACAATAACAAACAACACGTTATATTTCAGAAGCACTGGTATCTTCATAAAATAAATTTAAAAAACATTTTGTTATTATTCAAATAATTATAAAGTAGATGATGCCATCCCAGAGCTAAATGTTTGGTCCTACAATATCGTGAAAATATCTGTAACTACGACATAAAAAAACACCGATCTTTATTATAACCACAACATAAAGGAACAAAGCTTAAGTATAAGAAATGCTTATTAAAAGGATACTACGAAAATAAAATCAACGCCTTGTGGCCTTAAAGTTACGGTTATACTTCAGGTGTTCTAATTTCCAAGGTACTAGTCTCCTCTTTATATAGGTTAAACACTAAAAAAAATCCATCCTCTTTTACCTACTTTATCTCGTATGGAAATCAGCACCGCAGTACTCAAAAAGTCTTAAAAACAAATGTGTTTGTTCTGTTCACATTTTACGTAAAAGAGCCTTCTGAAATTAGGATCATAAATTCAAACAAGTTCGGTGACAAACTACAGACTTTATTGAAGATTTTTCTGTCTCAAAAAATCTCATATTTCTCAAACATCAATTTTCTTGAGTAAGCAATCTGAAGTTAGACCTAAAAACTCAGCCTAGGGCACAAAACTTAATTTAGCTAAAAGTATTTTCCATGAAAAAAGATCCACATAATCACGTTAGATATTTATAACTTGGAGCCCATAACTAATTATCTATAAGCGGATTTCATGGGTCACTGAAATTTTGGACACTTGAACGCCTCTAATCAGAAAAACCTGTTTTGTCAACTGAAAAAGATCCTTAAATTTGAGTACCTTATTTTTAATATTCCGGTTGAAAAACTCCAATTCACCATACGAAGACACATAAATATGTCACTTGCAAAAATCCAGCGCTTACCGACAGAAAGAATACGATTAAGTGAATCGTAAAATCATCTCCAATAAATTAATCTTCCATGCAAATGCACGATTCCTTTTACAGCGAAAACAGATAATACTTTATCATATGAATACGATATCGGCACTTCGAAAACATTTTACACTAGAATATATCATAAAAAAAAATATCACTTCACTCACCGTTTTTTAAATAAATCACATTTGCAGCATGTAGAACTAGGTTAAGGAGATAACGGTGTTTAACTTTGTAGGTAACTGTAGTTCGGATAACGCGCGCCGAATTGTTCGCACAACACACGACAGATACACGTCTGAACGCAAGAGTTGCCCGCGTAGCACTGGGAGACGCGCAGTCTCCGAATCATGCCCGTACCAGCTCCCAAATGACTCGCGTAGCCCGTAGCGCTACACCGTAGCGCCGACGCTACGACGCTCATAAATTATGATAAACGCGTTTATTTAATTACGCCGATGGCATGACAATATTTTTTTTCATATTTTTAAAGTAGCTGAATAGAATTAAAATTTTGATCTTGTTTGTATTGAATTTGAGTTGTAATTTATTTTGTTTTAATTTTTTTTAATATTTTAAAACAAGATAATTATACCATATTTTTTTATGTAAAAAATTACACAGTTAAACTTCAAAGACGATTAAGATGCTTTCTTTCAACGGATAAGGCTATAACATAGAAAACGGTAATCCAGTTTACGGTGCAAGGTGTGAGAAAGTTTTAACAGTGTAGTTATCACTTTCTGAAGCTTACCTTATGCTTCGTTGAAGAAAATAAAGTAGTATGAAATAAAAAATAAAAGTCACTAAAATATTCCGTTGAACCTAATACATAATTCCATACGGCCTACAAAACACGTCACGTTTTCAGTACCGTACATTCTATTCCACGTAGACTTGTAATATCTAATACCACTTAATTAATAAGACATTGTCTGAGACTGGTGGAACAATGCGTAATGAGGCAGATTTCACGGAAGCCCTTGTGTGACGTCATCAGTTTGAACAAGAATGTCACTTTGGTTTCTTTATTTATGGAGGACGAGTAATATTTACTGTTTGATGTTCTGACTTCGTATGTTGTACGGACTGAATGTCTCCATAATTATTGTTCATAAAAAAGTAACCCAGCCTTATATTTCACTGTTATGGCTTTGATTTTCATAGTGTTTGAAAACTAAAAACACTTTCACCTACCCCCCCCATTTTTTTTTTTAGGAAATGACCTTGACTTTGAACACGAAAATAATTTTCCAAGTCACTCCAAAAGTTCTCGAGACTAGAAAGCGCGTCAAGGATAAAAAATAAGCAGTGCTTTAGTTTTTAATATTATATCGCCAGTAGGATAGTGGGTAAAGCATAGTAGGATTAGTACACATATATCGGAAGGTCCTTTTAAAAAAACAATACAATATTGTGAGGTAGGTACATTGCCCTTGACTTTTTTCCTTACAGTTTGAACTGCTACAAAAATGATATAGTGCTCTAGGGACTTGCTGTGAAGATATTAATGTATCATATCAAACAATACTCAGAGGTTTTGGCGGAGTTAAAGTCAAGGTCAAACATAGTATCGTGTTTTATTTTATCACATATTTGCCCTATAATTATTCATGTTTTTTCATCTGTCATAAAAATTGGCCAAACTTGTATAGTTACTAAGTATTTTTTCGAGGTCATTATTATTGGATCTAGAATTAAATATGAGATCTCACATAAACTTACGTAACACAATATTCATGACCTTAATGTTAATACTTTGTAACTTTTAAGACTCCTTTAAAGAAATGTCCTTCTTTTAAGGTTTAAGCGCCAGTTTCACAGGTTCTAGATAGCTATCTGACAGGTCATGCTGTAGAAAAGTAGTTAAAATTAAAAACATTTGCATGACAGTACCTGTCATAGCTACCTTAAACTTTATCAGAAATCTGTGAAACCGTGGATAACTCTTTTAAAGTAACAAGACTCCTTTTATGGGCTAAAATCGAATACCCAAAGCAACAAACATTGAAACACTAGACATACTAAATGTTATAGTCCTGAGAGACAGCTTTTAGTCTAAAATCTGTGTAATATACGTCCGCTCAGAGATTTCGAGTGACGTTATTATTAAGAACGCTTGATGCGTGTCACAAGTGTTACGCTTTCGTGGTTAGGGGGACAACCTTAAGGGCTGTGCATGATATTGCACACTTAATATTTCTCATTCAAATGTTTCCTAAATGAAGTAGCTTGTCAAGTACGATGGTTGAATAGTATTATTTAAAGTAATGGTAGCGGACGCCTCATTTGGTCATCACAGTGCAGCTTTGATGTGCTAATTAAGTATACTTCATTTGTCTGCTTGTCTTTTCTGTTCGCTATAACAACTACTAAACTAATTTTCCTATGATGCAACAATTATTTTTGTTATCGAGTGTGCAGCAGGTTTAATCACCTTACAAGCCCTAAAGTCAGAGTTTTTTCAATTCCGCCTGACGGTCTCCGACGTGGTATTATAACTACGACTGCTACTGAGTAGCATTCGAGGACGCTGGTTCTACGTGCACTCCCAGGCACGAGAGAGTAACACCGCATTCTTCCAAACTCCAGGCTTCAATGTGAAAGTTTCTAAACCCCAAAAAGCGATTTCGGCCTGACCTGGGAATCGAACCCGAGACACGTGCATGGCAGTTGCGCTGTGTGGCCACTAGAGCAATGACGCAAAAGCAACAATAAATACATGGTTACATCAGAAAGTTTAATTGTATTTTTATACCTGTAAAAGACCAGAAAGTTCTACGTAGTTTAAGATGTTGAAAACCTGGTGGAGATATATGCTTTGTTGATCAAAAGAACTAGGGTCTTTTTTTTTATATCGATGGGAAATCATCAGTATGACCCCTCCCGCTGTGGGTGACAGCGGAAGGGAGTGTCAGACTTTTACTGACTAAAACCCACCGTGTTCCTTCGGGAGCCCTTTGTGTGCCAGGGCCGCGGTAACTCTTTCGAACAACCCGCAGCCCCGACGGGCTCTGG
>NWSH02000535.1:12659994-12679545 GCA_002382865.2 Heliothis virescens
CAAGAACGAGGGCCTGGAAACTGTAAATCATCTTGGCCAACCGTGCGTTAATCCATGTATCCCAAAAACTTGTAGTTCAGACTTGTGACAACTTAATATACGATCTGAGAACATTGAAGGCATAATGACCTTGATAAGTTTTTGATAGTACAAATTGGGTTGTAGCGTAAGCCTCTACGCTAATCTATTTGTTATGACTTGAGTTAGTGACCCATAAGTTATGATGTTTTGTCCGGACCTTAGAGAAAATTATATTAGTCAATAATAATATGAACGAAATAATATTGCGTAAGGCGTGGCATTAAATTGCTGTACTTCAGCAGTAGTAACGTTATTTGAAAAAGAGTGGTGATATAATCTCTCAGGTGATTTGCCGAAAATTGTCCTATGTGTATATAAATATTTCTGTGTACCAAGTTTTAAAATCTTTATATACTTCTTTTATATTCCATAGTTATTTGTGGTTTCCAAGATGTGTGCAACTTATAGAACTTTTTAGCATTCGTAGTTTAAATATAAAGTCCTTGAAGAATATTTTAGCGCGATAACTAATTGAAGGGAAAGAAATCTGCTACAAAAAAACCCAATCGTCGTAAATTGCGCGTAGCCCTTGCGTTGAGGCTTAGAGCACTTAACTATCATCCTTCTTCACTGACAGTTAGAAAGTTTTTGTTCGAGATTTCACGTAAGTAAGACTAATGCTGGCTGAAACAGATCTTTTTTTTAATTGCGTAATTTCACGTAATGTATTCACAAGTAGCTGACGTGTCTACAATTGAAAGTATTATTATATATAAATAACAAACTATACCTCACGTTTCACAGAAACTGGTAAAAATATATTGTCTATGTCCTTTGTAAGCCTTGTTGTTTTAGACTGTGACCCCAAATGCCATTTAAATGGTTTGGTTTTACCGTGGAAAGCGCGACATACAAATAGAGTTACTGTTAATTTATTAATTAGAGCTAGAATGTTTTTTAACATCAAATAAAATTGTAATGTATTCTATTTTTACATAGTTTATGTTGAATGTTAAAAACCATTTCTTTTAATTAATAAATTAGACAGTAACTCTATTTGTATGTCGCGCTTTCACGGTAAAACACAAAAACCTATTTAAATGGCATTTGGGTCACAGTCTAAAACAACAAGGCTTACAAAGGACATAGACAATATTTTTTACAGTTTCTGTGAAACCGTGAGGTATAGTTTGTTATTTATATATAAATACTTTAATTGTAGTACACGTCAGCTACTTGTGAATACATTACGTGAATACCAATTAAAAAAAAAGATCTGTTCAGGCCAGCATTAGTTGTACTTACGTGAAATCTCGAACAAAAACTTTTCTGAACTGTCAGTGAGAAGGATGATAGATAAGTGCTCTAAGCCTCAACGCAAGGGCGTACCAGCAATTACGACGATTGGGTTTTTTGTACAGATTTCTTTCCCTAATTAGTTATCGCGCTAAAATATATTCTTCAAGACTTTATTTAAACTACGTGCTAAAAAAGTTCTATAAGTTGCACACATTGAATACACAAATAACTATGGAAAATATAAAGAATGTAATATAAGATTTTAAAACTTGTACACAAATATTTATATACAATAGGACAATTTTCGGCCAAATCAACCTGAGAATATATACCACTCTTTTCAAATAACGTTACTACTCTGAAGTCAGCAATTTAATGCCTCACGCATACGCAATAGTTATTCGTTCATATTATTATTTGACTAAATTAATTTCTCTAAGTCTCGGACAAACATCATAACTGTATGGGTCACTAACTCAAGATCATAATCAAATAGATTAGCGTAGAAGCTCTACGCTACACAATTTGTACTATCAAAACTTATCAAGGTCATATTTCCTTCAGTGTTACTCAGATCGTATATAAGCTTTGTTCACAAGTCTCGAACTACAGTTTTTGGGAAACATTGATAACCCCGGTTGGCCAAGATATTTAACAGTTTCAGCCTAGTTCTTGCAGAGCCCGTCGGGGTTGCGGGTTGTTCGAAAGAGTTACCGCGGCCCTGGCAACAAAGGGCTCCCGAAGGAACACGGTGGGTTTTAGTCAGTAAAAGTCTGACACTCCCTTCCGCTGTCACCCACAGCGGGAGGGGTCATACTGATGATTTCCCATCGATATAAAAAAAAAGACCCTAGTTTCTTTTGATCAACAAAGCATATATCTCCACCAGGTTTTCAACATCTTAAACTACGTAGAACTTTCTGGTCTTTTACAGGTATAAAAATACAATTAAACTTTCTGATGTAACCATGTTATTATTGTTGCTTTTGCGTCATTGCTCTAGTGGCCACACAGCGCAACTGCCATGCACGTGTCTCGGGTTCGATTCCCAGGTCAGGCCGAAATCGCTTTTTGGGTTTAGAAACTTTCACATTGAAGCCTGAGATTTGGAAGAATGCGGTGTTACTCTCTCGTGCCTGGGAGTGCACGTAGAACCAGCGTCCTCAATGCTACTCAGTAGCAGTCGTAGTTATAATACCACGTCGGAGACCGTCAGGCGGAATTGAAAAAACTCTGACTTTAGGGCTTGTAAGGTGATTAAACCTGCTGCACACTCGATAACAAAATAATTGTTGCATCATAGGAAAATTAGTTTAGTAGTTGTTATAGCGAACAGAAAAGACAAGCAGACAAATGAAGTATACTTAATTAGCACATCAAAGCTGCACTGTGATGACCAAATGAGGCGTCCGCTACCATTACTAAATAATACTATTCAACCATCGTACTTGACAAGCTACTTCATTTAGGAAACATTTGAATGAGAAATATTAAGTGGCAATATCATGCACAGCCCTTAAGGTTGTCCCCTAACCACGAAAGCGTAACACTTGTGACAGCATCAAGCGTTCTTAATAATAACGTCACTCGAAATCTCTGAGCGGACGTATATTACACAGATTTTAGACTAAAAGCTGTCCTCTCAGGACTATAACATTTAGTATGTCTAGTGTTTCAATGTTTGTTGCTTTGGGTATTCGATTTTAGCCCATAAAAGGATCTTGTTACTTTTAAAAGAGTTATCCACCGGTTTCACAGATTCTGATAAAGTTTATGGTAGCTATGACAGGTACTGTCATGCAAATGTTTTAATTTTAACTACTTTTCACAGCATGAACCTGTCAGATAGCTATCTAGAACCTGTGAAACTGGCGCTTAAACCTTAAAAAGAAGACATTTCTTAAGAGTCTTAAAAGTTACAAAGTATTAACATTTAGGTCATGAATATTGTGTTACGTAAGTTTATGTGAGATCTCATATTTAATTCTAGATCCAATAATAATGACCTGAAAAAATACTTAGTAACTATACAAGTTTGGGCAAGTTTTATGACAGATGAAAAAACCATGAAAATTTATAGGGCAAATATGTGATAAATAGAAAACACGATACTATGTTTGACCTGACTTTAACTCCGCCAAAACCTCCTGAGTATTGTTGATATGATACATTAATATCTTCACAGCAAGTCCCTAGAGCACTATAATTTTTTGGCAGTTCAACTGTAAGGAAAAAAGTCAAGGGCAATTACCTACTCACACAATTGTATTGTTTTTTAAAGGACTTCCGATATATGTGTACTAAATCCTACTATGGCTTTACCCACTATCCTACTGGCGATAAATAGTTAAAAACAAAGCACTGCTATATTTTTTATCCTTTGAGCGCTTTCCTGTCTCGAGAACTTTTGGAGTGGATTGGAAAATTATTTTCGTGTTCCAAGTCAAGGTCATTTCCTAAAAAAAAAATGGGGGGGGTAGGTGAAAGTGTTTTTAGTTTTCAAACACTATGGAAAATCAAAGCACATAACAGTGAAACCTACTAGCTGGGTTAACTTTTTAATGAACAATAATTGGAGACATTCAGTCCGGTACACACATCGCCAATCAGAACATCAACAGTGAAATATTTATCGTCTCCAATAAATAAAGAAACCAAAGTGACATTCTTGTTCAAACGTGATGACGCGTCACACAAGGGCCTTCGTGAAATCTGCCTCATTACGCATTTGTTCCACCAGTCTCAGACAATGTCTTATTATTAAGTGGTATTAGATATTACAAGTCTACGTGGAATAGAATATGTACGGTACTGAAAACGTGACGTTTTTGTAGGGCCGGTATGGAATTATGTATTAGGTTCAACGAATATTTTAGTGACTTTTATTTTTTATTCATTACACTTTATTTTCTTCAAGGAAGCATAAGGTAGCTTCAGTTTTTTTATATCGATGGGAAATCATCAGTATGACCCCTCCCGCTGTGGGTGACAGCGGAAGGGAGTGTCAGACTTTTACTGACTAAAACCCACCGTGTTCCTTCGGGAGCCCTTTGTGTGCCAGGGCCGCGGTAACTCTTTCGAACAACCCGCAACCCCGACGGGCTCTGCAAGAACTAGGGCCTGAAACTGTTAAATCATCTTGGCCAACCGTGGTTATCAATGTTTCCCAAAAACTGTAGTTCGAGACTTGTGAACAAAGCTTTATATACGATCTGAGTAACACTGAAGGAAATATGACCTTGATAAGTTTTGATAGTACAAATTGTGTAGCGTAGAGCTTCTACGCTAATCTATTTGATTATGATCTTGAGTTAGTGACCCATACAGTTATGATGTTTGTCCGAGACTTAGAGAAATTATATTAGTCAAATAATAATATGAACGAATAACTATTGCGTATGCGTGAGGCATTAAATTGCTGACTTCAGAGTAGTAACGTTATTTGAAAAGAGTGGTATATATTCTCAGGTTGATTTGGCCGAAAATTGTCCTATTGTATATAAATATTTGTGTACAAGTTTTAAAATCTTTATATTACATTCTTTATATTTTCCATAGTTATTTGTGTATTCAATGTGTGCAACTTATAGAACTTTTTTAGCACGTAGTTTAAATAAAGTCTTGAAGAATATATTTTAGCGCGATAACTAATTAGGGAAAGAAATCTGTACAAAAAACCCAATCGTCGTAATTGCTGGTACGCCCTTGCGTTGAGGCTTAGAGCACTTATCTATCATCCTTCTCACTGACAGTTCAGAAAAGTTTTTGTTCGAGATTTCACGTAAGTACAACTAATGCTGGCCTGAACAGATCTTTTTTTTTAATTGGTATTTCACGTAATGTATTCACAAGTAGCTGACGTGTACTACAATTGAAAGTATTTTATATATAAATAACAAACTATACCTCACGGTTTCACAGAAACTGTAAAAAATATTGTCTATGTCCTTTGTAAGCCTTGTTGTTTTAGACTGTGACCCAAATGCCATTTAAATAGGTTTTGTGGTTTTACCGTGAAAGCGCGACATACAAATAGAGTTACTGTCTAATTTATTAATTAAAATAGAAATGGTTTTTTAACATTCAACACTTACAAGAACTATGTAAAAATAGAAATACATTCCAGGATTTATTTGATGTTAAAAATACATCAGCGCCTCAATTAACAACCAAATTTTCCAAAACAAGAATAGCAAGCCAACACAAGAAACAAGACAAGAACAATATGTTCAACGAAAAGCTACGTAGAAACACCTACACACACAAGTAATTTTCAGAGGCAATTTTAATATAATTACGTCATCGGTCCGTACCGCTGGTTTGCTGATATGACGTCACAAAAAATAGAAGGGCCATTATTAGAGGCTTGGCTTTCTCTGGTAGATAGGTGTGTACAGTCGTGAGAAAAATTCTTAACGCTTTTTTGTTTGAACACGCTTCTTTTATACATAGTTAGAATTATATTATTTTTTCTTCAATTTTATTGACGATAGCTTTTCATTACTATGCAATTATATAAAAAAAAACTGTTTTACTGTTTTGAGTGTTTATGAGCATGTTTTCTTAAGGACCTTAAAATTCAGAACAACGTTTGAAATTGGAAACTTATAATACAAAAAACTATATATATTTATTGCTAAATAATTTGACTGAGCAGGGTTTAAAATGGTATGAATTTTAGCTGGATATATAGGTGTAATTTGTTTTCCTGGAATAGTAGGTACTAACCGCCGGCAAGCTGTTGAGTATTTTAAGCAATTTTGTTACTTTTGGTATTAGATTCCAGAGATTAGAACTATAGCAGCCACTAATTAATTAAATCCTGTCAATATGTACTGGAAGCTCTCATACAAATTCTCAGTAAAAGTATCAACTGTAATATTCTTAGAATTAAAAATTAATTACTGAGTTTGTTTACGTTCAAAACAAAAACTTTTCATTAGCAGTGATAGTGCTTTTAACATTTTCAAATTAATTCAGTTTTAGTATGAAATTTTGTGTACTTGAAATTTTATAAAATGCATCGATTTACTAAGAATTTTGTTTAGCTCAAGTATCAAGAGTTTGTATAGTTCTATTGAAGTTTCTTTTTGATTAATTTACTTTGTTTACTGTGAAAGTGACATTGGATAAAGTGTTACATTATGATCTTAATAATGAAAATCATAATTAATTATCACTTTGTTTTTGATGTTTTAATTTTGAATTACGTAATATTCTTTCAACTTAAACTCGTTGTATTTTCTTCGTCTTTTAGTTTTTATATATTTTATTTTACTAAATTGCTCAGGAAATAGTGCTATCAAAATGATCAGGCTCATTTGTCCTCAATAATCACTACAGCTTCTTGTCAATAAAGTAATATTCCTATCATAGTAACAAGTAGCACCACCTAGTTTGAAACTATAGAAGCTCGAATTTAAGAGTATTCCAAAATGCAGATTTGCATAATGAGACCGGTACGAAAATGGTTGTACTATTTTTCTTTTAAATAAACATTATTTTTTGTGATGTGTTTCATAAAGGAGAAATGAAGTAATTGGAATCAGTTCACAATAGATAATAAAACAACTATGACAAGATAATACTGACCTATTTCAACTTTCCTTTCGCTTATTAAAACGAAACTTAAACAAATATCATATTTGCAGATAGTAAATATACCAGAACAAGTTCTGAGCAGAAGCTATATCAATGATGAATTAATTAATATTACCGAGTACTGAAACAGCGTCAATAATTATTATTTTATCGACTTGTATGGCTATTCGCCGCAGTCAATGGACATATCGTCATATTCATACAAAATTAATAAGTATTTTAATAACAGAATATTGAAAATTTCAACGTTCAATGCAAATTGAAAAAATATTTTTGTCACTCCATTCACAGTTTCATAGAATTTGGTTTTATTTTTGTTTTAATTAACGGCTCATTGTTTTATTTTGATCAGTTAGTTTTTCCTTTATTGGAAAACTGTATTTTTAATTCAAAACCTTTCGTTATCATTAAAAATGTATAAATTAAAAATTAGACAAGCAAGAAGTGAAAAGACAATTTTACCTTACGTGACGATTAAGTATAATCTTCATAGAAAGAGGAAGTAAACACAGTGAGCTTATCGGCATTTCCATTTTAAATAATAGTAGGTAAATACTCAAATATGCAAATACCTTCTGTCACTTAGAGCAACACCGATACATAGAGCAAATTTCCTTCCTTAGACACGACGCGCAATTCGAACCATTAACATAAATAAATAATCTTCTAAATAATTCAATATTCGTAACACTTTAGTCGACCTCTGTACCAGTGCTTGAGTGTTTTGATAGATCATCGGAAATAGCCCCCTTTGTCTCATCTTCCTTACAACTTTCATTCCAAGGGGCTTGAAACGAGGGTGATTTATTAATTCCGTTTGCCTTGACAGCCAAATAAGTGAAATATTATTATATTTTTGCCTGTCTCGACGTTTTTTCTTGTTAGCTTGTGAGGTAGACAGGTTTATAAGAGATCGGTGTCGTAATTATGACATGAGAGGTTAAAAATATGTATTTTTTTCATGATTGGTGATTTTGAACTTCTGCTACAGATAAAAAATAAGAGTAGGTTTCTCGTGCATTAGTAATCAATGCGATGATGCGTCACTGTTTACATAAACAAAAGTATTCTTAATATGGTTAGTATGGAGCCAGAAAAAAAAACAACCAGTCTTACCAAGTTGTATCATGCTGCCCGGGTAACTAAGTTGAAGAAATCAGATATGCAGTCGCTTCATGTAAAACTAGTACCCAGCTGCATCTGGTTAGACTGGAAACCAACCCCAACATAGTTGGAAAAAGGCTAGGCAGATGATGCCGATAATGACGATGTATCTTTATCTACATACATCTCTTCACCACGGCCAGTCTATGGATGGTTTACTTGATTAGCTACTATCAATCCAAAAAATCTGTAAACATCCCGATCCTCACTATTAACGCTTGATCTTTTTCTATTCCGCATTCATTGATTATATCCTCAGTTATATTTATAGCTTTCACTTCGGTCAGATTGAACTTGACACTTATTGGATTACGACGATTGTAGTATACAGAAATAGCTTTTAGCTAAACTGTATCCAGGTCTGTTTCGTAGTCACATATTGCGATTGATATACACGGCGTCTCAGGTGCATTTCAATAGTCTGACCTAAATATTTTTGTGGGTTTATTTTGTGGTAATCTGAAAGTTGGTGATTGTGTATCAATCATCTTGTCTCGTTGGTCTAGTGGTCGCATAGCCAACTGCCGTGCATGAGGTCTCGGGTTCGATTCCCGGGTTAGGCCGAAATCGCTTAGCGGGTTTGAGAAACTTTTACAAAGCAGCGCGGAGTTGGAAGTTGGTGATTGATACACCCGTACATCGGAGAGCACGTTAATGTCGGTCCTGCGCTTGATTTTTCTTTGGTCGTGTCGGATTGCCGTCCCAACGGTTATGAGAGTAAGGAAATAGGGAGTGCACCTGTGTCTACACAAATGCTTGTGCACTACAATAAGTCTTGTGCAGTTGGCCTTAAGTTGATTATGTTTTTTTTTGATTGTTATTTCGTTTTGAAAACAACAACACAGACATTCGAAATCTAAATATATAAAACTCAAAGGTGACTGACTGACATAGTGATCTATCAACGCACAGCCGAAACCACTGGATGGATCGGGCTGAAATTTGGGACGCAGGCAGATGTTATGACGTAGGCATCCGCTAAGAAAGGATTTCCCGAAATTCCCACGGGAACGGGAAAAAACGGGATTTCAAGTATAGCGCGGGCGAAGCCGCTGGCAGAAGCTAGTTACTTATATAGTTACTTGTAATAATATTTGTAAAACAAAAAATAATACTCACTTTACCGTGGTAGCGTATACTTTATCACATTACCAAAAACAGAGTTAAGTAATAAATAAAGTTGGATTAACTTTTCCTCTCGCGATAATCACATATTTAGTTACAGTATGTTTTTATTTGATTACGAGGCAACGAAAGTTGTGTTATTAGTTGAATCTCGTTATTGCGGTTTATTTTATCTTTTGTTTTATTTTACTTGTAGCTTTTTATGTATTATGATATCTCACGTTAGTTAAAAGTAGTTTTTAGCCGATTTTTAACAAGGAGATTCATAATTCGACTGTTTTTTTTCTTCTTGAAATTGTTCTGGAATATTTTTAAAATCAAAATAACAATATTTATGATATATGATATACTAGCTTCCGCCAGCGGTTTCACCCGCTTCCCAAGGAAACTACTACCTGTACCCGTATAAAAAGTATACTATGTGTTATTCTGATATATAAGCTACATTACTGCCAAGTTTCATCAAAATCTGTCTAGTAGTTTTTGCGTGAAAGGGTAACAAACATACACATACATCTATCCTCACAAACTTTCGCATGTATAATATTAGTAGTGTAGGATTTCCCAAAAGTCGTGGTGGCCTAGTGGGTAAAGCACCAACCTCTCAATTATGAGTGTGTGGGTTCGATTCCAGGTCAGGCAAGTAACAATGTTACTCTTTTAATTAGGTATATCTTGGACACCAATGACTGATAAAAGGAGAAGGAAAACAATATGTAACACAACAACATAAAGTCTGAAATCACCAACCCGCATTGAGCAAGCGTGGTGATTAACGCTCAATGCTTTTCTATATGAGAAGGAGCGTCGCCCAGCATTGAGACGACAAAAAAAGCCGATGATGAAGCAAAATATGGGAAATCTTGACGCTACGCAAAATGTTGGTCGTATACTTCCAACCCTTNTCGTGTGACAGGAGGCCTGTGCCCAGCAGTGGGACGATAAAAAGGCTATTAAAAAAAAGGATTACCCGTGAGAGTCTTTGTAATCTGAAGAAAAATTTCACTGGGTGTCGATGACCCAAACTGTAGTGTCCTATAAGCCGTCCGATACTCCGTGGGCGGCTTAATTGGAGAGATAAAACTAAACTCTCAAAGTGGCTGACTTTCTGACTGACAAAACGTAATGTCCACGTCATCATCCGTGGCAACTGTCCAACTTTACGTATTTCTTGAAAACTTGATCGCTAATTAATTTCCTTGACGCTGGAGAGACATCAATCAATTCCGTCAATCAACTGCGGGATTCAGACCGAAATTCCGAAGTTTGCAGTTACAGATTTGGTTTACATGCAACGAAGTGATTAGGTCCAAGTTTATATTTATCGTCATGATTTCTCTTTTACTAGCTGTCCCTCGTGATTTCTTGTTGTTCTATGTCCCGGGAGAAGAATTTTCCGCAACCTGGTAGAAAGTAGCGTAAGTCCTTTCTTAGGCTTTTTTTACCTATAGGCATCTATGTTCTTACTTTGATGAAATCCACATAATTAACTGATACCTACTTTTTTTAAACTTATTTTCAGCCTGACATGAGAATACGCTTATCAAAAAGATTGCAGAAAAACAATTATTATAAACACATGAATAATTATGAATATTGAATTCCTGCTTTCCAATAATTGGATTTTCAATAAGGAACAAAAATTTTGTTGATGGAACAATACACTTACATTTTTAATACTGGTTACTTCCCGTAATTAATATGATCACAAAAGGGGTTTGGAATAATTGTTTTAATGAGTTTACCAACATATTTCCACGTCGATATTGATTTCACGTCAAAGGCCGTCAGGTGAATTTCAGACAAGTCTGACACGAAAGCTTGTTGGGTGATTAAACCTGCAGAAGAAAACATATTTCGTCTTTGTTATACTATTTTGCCCACGAGATCGCTCATTTGTGACATTTCAATATACCTCTTAATTTAAAATACCGCCTAAAAATAGCACTAAATTGAAGTAAATAAACACGGTTCCCTTAAAACGGTGTGTCCTAGAGAGCGATCTGGATGTAAACGCTGAGCGGCGCGGGCGCGGCGCGACGTGAAAGAGTCGTTTTCTTTTGACAAGGCCTACGTGACGTGGCGCAGTAAGGCGTACCTATGTAATTTGAATTCCCTACGCACCGCATTTGTGTGGATTTCCTCACATAGGACTTACCCTATTGACATCATCACGCACACCATCAACACTTGTTCGAAAGCCAATACAATTCGCATTGAACTGTGGAAGTCGTTTACATTATCCATTCACAAATGCCTGCAATCCCTGCATTGGGAATTAGAGCCTAATGTAGTAGTGAACGCACGATTATTGCGACATAGTTTAAATTTGCATTTTGCTGTTCGGAATGATGTAGTGAACTGTCAAACTGTTGGATTAACCTTGGATTATGTGTAGTTGCTTTTGGGGTATGGTTTGGTTGATTTAAACCGTATGGGAGACTTTTTTTATGGTTTTACGTGCGTACAGGGAAGTTCAGGCCGAAGAGAGGGGCTCGAAGCTAAGTGACAGCCGCACGGGTCGATCGTTCATAAGGTTAAGCAATGGTTGAAGCGGTCGATCCTTGGATGGGAGACTATCTTGACATCACGAGTTCCTTTGTGTTAGGAGCACAATAAATTGGTAGATTCTATCTTTTGTTATTTGTTAACGGAAACCTGAAAGTGTAACTACCAGTCTTACTAAGGGGTATGGCCTAGGTGACAGAATTGAGGAGGTCAGATAAGCAGTCGCTCCATATAAAATTACAAAAAGTAATTCAAGTACTAGCTGCATATGGTTAAGATTGGTAGTTAACTCTAACATACTTTGGTAAAAGGTCAGGCAGATTATGGCGATAATTTTATCATATTATATATTGCGAAGGCGATATTGTGAAGGCGACATCCTCCGAGCGTTGTCCCGGTTGCAGACCTTTCGGGCCCGGGGTCCGCTTTCCTACACCTTCTTCTCCACTTCGCACGGTCTTCGGCATCTCTGGTGGACAGTCCATTGGCACGCATGTCACCTCTTACGACGTCAAGCCAGCTTTTCCTGGGTCTACCCAGTCTGCCCCGGCCTGGCGGAGGTGCCATGGCTAGACATTTGTTCCCNCTGGTGGACAGTCCATTGGCACGCATGTCACCTCTTACGACGTCAAGCCAGCTTTTCCTTGGTCTACCCAGTCTGCCCCGGCCTGGCGGAGGTGCCATGGCTAGACATTTGCTCCCTACGTAAGTGGCCGGTTTCCGTAAAACGTGGCCGTACCAACGTAAGCGACACTCTTGCAGTTTGTCTGCAATGTCACGGACATGAAGGCTGCCGTGGATGCGCGAGTTCCTAACGCGGTCCTTCCGCGTAACTCCACACATCCAGCGCAGCATTCTCATCTCTTATATTGTGAAGGTTATGCAATATCAAAGACCTAAGTAAGTTCGAAGATCATATATTTTACTTTCAAGTTCATCTGTTAGAAAGTAATAAATATTACACTGTAAGAAATATCTATCTATGCAACATTTTTAGGACTAGTCCTAAATATTTTAAGGTTATTACAGTTCGGTCGTTTTACTGAAGTAGAAAAGTTTGATTTGTTCGGCAAAATTTTGATGAATTCCAAGTTTTCAAACGAGATATTATGTCGATAACTTTTAGTACCATACCTATAGGTTTTTGAGATAATTTAGAATTTTATATATGTATGCGTGAAATTATGTATCAGATATACTTTTCTTTTTTTGTGTTTTATTTTCTACATGACAGTGACTGAGAAAGAATACTACATACATGAAGCTCAGAATATTTCTATTCCTTCCTCGATAAATGAGGCTTTCTGATACTGGATGAATTATTCAAATTGGACCTAAAGCACCTTACATTCAAGGAAAGAAACAAACTCTTCAGGTTTATAATATAAATAAAGATGTTTCTTGAATATCATTGCCTAATAATGAAGTTAAACCAAGGAGCTGCTTATCAGCAGTAACTCGAAGTACTGTATTACTACAATCTTACTCCTTCATCCAATTGACAGTATATCTTCAATCTGCATTTAGTCTTAATCAATGACTTACAAAGCTGTAGGGCAACCATCTTGAAATAAAATAGGCCATTATGTATTTATAGTCGTTCTTAGAATAAGAGTTTACCTATTCAAAATATGGACTGTGAAATATTACGACCTGACAGAGGAAGGTGGTCTTCAAGCTCTCAGCATTCAGCGAGTATCTACCTCTCCATAAACCCTAAAACTCTTTTGGCCTATTTCTTGGTAGAAACTTTTAGAAGCGTCCTTGGATGGAAGTCACTCCCAATCTAATGTTATTTTCCAAGACCTGGACCGTGCCCTCCAGCAAAGTTCATTGAAGCAAAGTAAATTACAAAATCAAAAACATAATAACAATTTAAGCACATTATATTTTATAAAGGCTCCTTCAATTTAAGCTCTTTAACTTACCCAATTTCAATTGCTTTCAATTTATTTAGTACCATATCTATAGGTTTTTGAGGTAATTTAGAATTTTATATTTGTATGCGTGAAATTATGTATCAGATATACTTTTCTTTTTTTGTGTTTTATTTTCTACATGACAGTGACTGAGAAAGAATACTACATACATGAAGCTCAGAATATTTCTATTCCTTCCTCGATAAATGAGGCTTTCTGATACTGGATGAATTATTCAAATTGGACCTAAAGCACCTTACATTCAAGGAAAGAAACAAACTCTTCAGGTTTATAATATAAATAAAGATGTTTCTTGAATATCATTGCCTAATAATGAAGTTAAACCAAGGAGCTGCTTATCAGCAGTAACTCGAAGTACTGTATTACTACAATCTTACTCCTTCATCCAATTGACAGTATATCTTCAATCTGCATTTAGTCTTAATCAATGACTTACAAAGCTGTAGGGCAACCATCTTGAAATAAAATAGGCCATTATGTATTTATAGTCGTTCTTAGAATAAGAGTTTACCTATTCAAAATATGGACTGTGAAATATTACGACCTGACAGAGGAAGGTGGTCTTCAAGCTCTCAGCATTCAGCGAGTATCTACCTCTCCATAAACCCTAAAACTCTTTTGGCCTATTTCTTGGTAGAAACTTTTAGAAGCGTCCTTGGATGGAAGTCACTCCCAATCTAATGTTATTTTCCAAGACCTGGACCGTGCCCTCCAGCAAAGTTCATTGAAGCAAAGTAAATTACAAAATCAAAAACATAATAACAATTTAAGCACATTATATTTTATAAAGGCTCCTTCAATTTAAGCTCTTTAACTTACCCAATTTCAATTGCTTTCAATTTATTTAGTACCATATCTATAGGTTTTTGAGGTAATTTAGAATTTTATATTTGTATGCGTGAAATTATGTATCAGATATACTTTTCTTTTTTTGTGTTTTATTTTCTACATGACAGTGACTGAGAAAGAATACTACATACATGAAGCTCAGAATATTTCTATTCCTTCCTCGATAAATGAGGCTTTCTGATACTGGATGAATTATTCAAATTGGACCTAAAGCACCTTACATTCAAGGAAAGAAACAAACTCTTCAGGTTTATAATATAAATAAAGATGTTTCTTGAATATCATTGCCTAATAATGAAGTTAAACCAAGGAGCTGCTTATCAGCAGTAACTCGAAGTACTGTATTACTACAATCTTACTCCTTCATCCAATTGACAGTATATCTTCAATCTGCATTTAGTCTTAATCAATGACTTACAAAGCTGTAGGGCAACCATCTTGAAATAAAATAGGCCATTATGTATTTATAGTCGTTCTTAGAATAAGAGTTTACCTATTCAAAATATGGACTGTGAAATATTACGACCTGACAGAGGAAGGTGGTCTTCAAGCTCTCAGCATTCAGCGAGTATCTACCTCTCCATAAACCCTAAAACTCTTTTGGCCTATTTCTTGGTAGAAACTTTTAGAAGCGTCCTTGGATGGAAGTCACTCCCAATCTAATGTTATTTTCCAAGACCTGGACCGTGCCCTCCAGCAAAGTTCATTGAAGCAAAGTAAATTACAAAATCAAAAACATAATAACAATTTAAGCACATTATATTTTATAAAGGCTCCTTCAATTTAAGCTCTTTAACTTACCCAATTTCAATTGCTTTCAATTTATTTAGTACCATATCTATAGGTTTTTGAGGTAATTTAGAATTTTATATTTGTATGCGTGAAATTATGTATCAGATATACTTTTCTTTTTTTGTGTTTTATTTTCTACATGACAGTGACTGAGAAAGAATACTACATACATGAAGCTCAGAATATTTCTATTCCTTCCTCGATAAATGAGGCTTTCTGATACTGGATGAATTATTCAAATTGGACCTAAAGCACCTTACATTCAAGGAAAGAAACAAACTCTTCAGGTTTATAATATAAATAAAGATGTTTCTTGAATATCATTGCCTAATAATGAAGTTAAACCAAGGAGCTGCTTATCAGCAGTAACTCGAAGTACTGTATTACTACAATCTTACTCCTTCATCCAATTGACAGTATATCTTCAATCTGCATTTAGTCTTAATCAATGACTTACAAAGCTGTAGGGCAACCATCTTGAAATAAAATAGGCCATTATGTATTTATAGTCGTTCTTAGAATAAGAGTTTACCTATTCAAAATATGGACTGTGAAATATTACGACCTGACAGAGGAAGGTGGTCTTCAAGCTCTCAGCATTCAGCGAGTATCTACCTCTCCATAAACCCTAAAACTCTTTTGGCCTATTTCTTGGTAGAAACTTTTAGAAGCGTCCTTGGATGGAAGTCACTCCCAATCTAATGTTATTTTCCAAGACCTGGACCGTGCCCTCCAGCAAAGTTCATTGAAGCAAAGTAAATTACAAAATCAAAAACATAATAACAATTTAAGCACATTATATTTTATAAAGGCTCCTTCAATTTAAGCTCTTTAACTTACCCAATTTCAATTGCTTTCAATTTATTTAGTACCATATCTATAGGTTTTTGAGGTAATTTAGAATTTTATATTTGTATGCGTGAAATTATGTATCAGATATACTTTTCTTTTTTTGTGTTTTATTTTCTACATGACAGTGACTGAGAAAGAATACTACATACATGAAGCTCAGAATATTTCTATTCCTTCCTCGATAAATGAGGCTTTCTGATACTGGATGAATTATTCAAATTGGACCTAAAGCACCTTACATTCAAGGAAAGAAACAAACTCTTCAGGTTTATAATATAAATAAAGATGTTTCTTGAATATCATTGCCTAATAATGAAGTTAAACCAAGGAGCTGCTTATCAGCAGTAACTCGAAGTACTGTATTACTACAATCTTACTCCTTCATCCAATTGACAGTATATCTTCAATCTGCATTTAGTCTTAATCAATGACTTACAAAGCTGTAGGGCAACCATCTTGAAATAAAATAGGCCATTATGTATTTATAGTCGTTCTTAGAATAAGAGTTTACCTATTCAAAATATGGACTGTGAAATATTACGACCTGACAGAGGAAGGTGGTCTTCAAGCTCTCAGCATTCAGCGAGTATCTACCTCTCCATAAACCCTAAAACTCTTTTGGCCTATTTCTTGGTAGAAACTTTTAGAAGCGTCCTTGGATGGAAGTCACTCCCAATCTAATGTTATTTTCCAAGACCTGGACCGTGCCCTCCAGCAAAGTTCATTGAAGCAAAGTAAATTACAAAATCAAAAACATAATAACAATTTAAGCACATTATATTTTATAAAGGCTCCTTCAATTTAAGCTCTTTAACTTACCCAATTTCAATTGCTTTCAATTTATGGGTACAATTTTTCTTTCTCAATAAACATTCAATACCTAAAATATCTATTACGTGTAAGAATGAAAGTTGAATACGTATTACCTGCCCAAGGCTATTTCTCAATATAAGCTAGGCCGTAACTTTTATCTACGTCTCCGATACCATTTAACCTTTAGTCGATTGGACCGGGTATGAAATACTAATAAAAGTTCACATAGTTATAATTGTGGAAAATCTCACTGATGATAGCTTTGTAGTCTATAAGATTTATGTAAACTTGCGAGACCAATAATCTCCCTATGTTCCAAAGCAATTACTGCACTTCTGTCTAAGAAGTTTCTTTAAAAGTGTACAATCCGAAAATCTAGTACTAATATAGGTATTATATAACCTTCAAAAAATTGAAATTTATAATTATCTTCTTAGCTTATTTTTAACTTTAAAAAGGAAAACATCAAAGCAAATTATATAAGTGGGTGCTCCAAAAAATATTCTTATATAAAAAGATATCTTTCTCGCAGACTTTTCAAACAAGGCTGACTTTGCTTCAAGTCTAAAAATATGCGGCTGAATATCAATACTTTACGTGTAACAACTGCTATCTGCCCTCTATAAATCAACTTTTGGGTAATACCGTTTTTTACTAGTTTGCTTTTGATATCGTATTTGCTTGCGTAATACAGGAGTTTTTTTGATACTCAAACGATTATGATAACTATCAAGAAGTTCTAATTGAGGTCATCTGTTTATATTTTTATCATTTCGATCTGCTTCTTTAAAGCTGATAAAACAGCATGAGAAGTAATGGAAAGTATGCGTAAAGTAAGTGGCCCTCGGTCAGCTTATAGGAGCCGCAATAAGTGCGGTAAGCTATAGAAAACTATCGGCCTATTTGCCTGTCTTTTCAATGAAATCGTCAAACCTTCAAAACATACTAAAGTTAAGGAAGTACAAACTACCTCTTCAAAATACAACAAAGCTGTAAGAAGCACATCATACAACGGCCACGTCAAGTAAAAACATTCGACTCCACGTTGTAGCTTCATAAGCAACGTCATTTTAAAATCCAAAGTTTGTATACTTCTCTACGGAACTGCGGAGCAAGCAGTGCTGTGATTCCGCAGTTTTATTTGAATACATCGTAACAATGGCGAAGAAGCGGTCTAAGGAGCAAGCAAAGGGCGTATATGTTGTGGTCCAAATGATAAGTTGTGCCTTATACATAATGTCCGGTCATTATGAAAAATGCCCAATCTGAGAGAGCAATTTAATAATGTTCATTCAAATAATCAAATTGACCGGGCATTCTACATATTGTACTTCGCCCTTTGGGCAGAGTAATACAAACAAATTTAATTAGTAATTTTTCATTTTTATTGTTACTTAAAATAAACTAAATGTTTAACAATTTAAGTAATCAGTCAGATATTGTAAAGCTTGGAACGTCATTGAGGTAAATTCAGTTTTTTGCAGCAGGCATGATTTCTGCCACGGCTCCGGCGCTGCGGGGCTCCGGCGGTCCCACGCGAATTTATCGTCGCAGATAGGTTTAACGCTCACCACTGCAGCTTCGGCTTGCTGGCCGGCGCTGCCGGTCAGCCTCAGCCGCGGTGGCGAGTGTTACAACCACCTGCTCCTCAACTCGCGGCCCGCCTCGCCCCTCCGCGCCTACGCGATTTTGAATTACACTCTAGGGGTAGGGCAGACAAGACTGCGTGGAGTCGGATTTACAGCAATTCGTTTCTGTCATTAAAACCTAACTTTCAGCTAATATTCTAGGATATATATTTTTTGGACAATTCGCTTACAATGCAAAACTAAACACAAACAATAGCGCCCGCCGCACGAGCCGCATGCTGAATAGTGGTCTATGATTGGTCAAACCGTGTCACGCGTTCTTCCCTCCCCGCACCGCGTCATTTTTTGCTTTATCATCAAATTGCCCAAATGTCATGTAGCAATATAAAAATGACCGTGCAATGTGATAAATGATGAAGTTTAGATAGTAATCAATCACTCAGCCCGATAGAGCTAAACATTATTCATAATGCTCGCACATTATGAATAATGTCCGCATTATTCACCTAGTCCATAACATATATAAGGGCGTTTGCGAAAAAGACAGAATTATCCTGTCTGAGAGATAGAATAATTATTTAGGTTTAGATCATTTACTTTAACGGCCAACACATTAGATGTAACTAAAATATTGTAAGCAATATTGTTATGAAGCAAAAACTAGAATAATCATAATATAAATATCGTTTTTGCTAAAAGAAAGATACGAGCACTAAACGGTATAAGTTCGTGTTTCTTAGGCCCGTATTAATAAACCGATATCAGCCTAAGATTGAGATCTTAAGAGCCTGTTTGAGATTCCGACACATTAATAAACAAAACCTAAGATGTGGTTTAAGACTTTGTCATCACCTGAGATCGTGTTGTTTAATAAACAGTACTCGGGTTTCAAGAGCGGTATTAAGATGGTTTTCAAGATCATGATAGTTGAGTACAGTCGACCCCGGACTTAAGATCGTAAACTTGTATCTATTTCGCGGGAAAAATTGGATGTTGAA
>NWSH02000535.1:12691509-12701734 GCA_002382865.2 Heliothis virescens
AAAAAAAAAAAAAATAAAAAAAAAAAAAAACCAAATCCGTTATGTAGTTTCGGAGCTTTTAGGGAAACAATCAAACAAAATTTTACTTGTTTATTATAGAAGTAAAGATTTTTTAATCTTTTAGTATTTTTTCTTACATATTTCTTATTTCCTTTTGTTACAACAAATATAATAGCAAAAAAATATTGAAATAAATGTTTTTATTTTTCAGGGCCTCCAGATCGAAGCTGTTTCGCATCTTTTATTCCGGAGCAACTTAATAACAGACAATTATCGAGTAAACGGGAACCAGAGCTGGTCAACAGAAGAGGAATTCCTAATGCAAAAAACGTAAATAAGGATAAAACCCTCTGAAGTGAACCAGTCGAAGAAAATTCCACGTTTGTTATGTCGGTATTAAATTACAGCTCGCGGTACAGTAATGTTCCTATGACGACAAGAAAGCCCAACGGTTCAAGAATGGGTCACAATTTCATACCAAGACTTCACAGAGATCTTCGTAATTGAGAGTATGTGTCCTAAGAGAATACAAGGCAAGAAGGTAAACACAGCTGCATTTGATAACTATGTAAGCTGACCAAGTAATTATTTGGGAAGGTTACCCGAATAGTTTTCAACTCCATACTAAAGAACAAAATGTGGCGATGAAAATTAGTGACGCGCGAATTTGAACTTATTTTAGTAGAAGAACATTGGGAGAAATTTTCGCATTAGAAGTAATGCTTTTATGTAAATGTACTAGTTTTAAATAATGTAAAATTTTGTTTATTGTTGTAAAACAGTAAAAACTTTAGGTCACTTTAATATTTCGTTGTTTTATTTTGTGAATAAATTCTTAGTTTTTCAGTACTGTCTACAATTTTCCTTAAATTATTAATCGTCTGTGAGAACTGAGGGACCACACTTTATGGGTCGTAGTTTTTATTAATTTTTTTGTTTACAAATTCCCAGATTCGTTCTGCTACTACCATTTAGCCTACTACTAAATCCCAGGATATTCATTTCGCAAATTCTCAGTGTGGTCTCTCAGTTCAAACGCACATAAATAATAGACCATGATCTTTAGACATAACAGTTCAGGGTCTGCTATATAACTTCTAAATTGGTGGCTCTGCTGAAGAGTATGACACCTAGATTTTGGTAGGTAGACTTCATAATTTACAACTTGACAATAGTTTGATGACCGCATAACATCCACGCTACTAGCGCCATCTATTGAGTTTTGTAAATAAGCTCCTGATTATCTTGACCTCAACAAACATCCGTGACTACTTTTTCACAAACAGGAACCCCTTTTTTTAAAAAATGTGAATGCCAATTATTGCTAAGCATTATTCGGGTTCTAACGTAGGTTATTCGTCGTGTAAACGACGACGCACAGAAATGAACGCCTAAAAAGTTTATTATATACAAGAGTATTTTTAAACAACAACAGAGGACCAAACTTAACCACCGATAGACATACAACAACATACACTTTATAAAAAAGAATAAAGTACTCAAAGAGAAAAGATTCTATAAGTCAGCGAGTCTCCAGTGAACGAGGCAAAACATTTCATAAAGCAAACTATCTTTTCTCACTGCATTTCCAGATCAAGATCAAACAATGAAACAGTAACACTATACACATAAAGGAAAAGGAGACAATCTTCAAGAATTTTCTATTTTTCTACTCATAATAAAAATAGGAAAACAGATATTTGTCAAAGAGAATGGCGTAATTATACCTCATTGTCTGCGGTGCCGTCGTCCGATTGTTCGATACGAGTGATTAAAATAAAATTGTCTTTAGTTAAATAACAAACAAATATAAACCTTATTCCTATCCAGCTGAAGTTGGGATTTAATTTAAGCTTTACACCCGTTGAATGCAAGAATTACTCGCACAGAGCAGCAGGATGCAATTAATGCAATTGATTAAAGTTGTAAGTGGTAGGTAGGACAATGAACATTAAACGTGAGTGCTTTTTAAAACAGCCGGTTGTCCCAGTGAACTTTATGAGTATTCACTAACTTATTTAAAGGATATTGGGAAACTTCCACAGATGAGTTCTCAGGGAAATGGTAAAGACGAGGATGTTTACGAACTAAAGTCCTCTATATATTGCTGTTACAAAACACAAACATTAAGACCAAATGAAAATGCAAGCTCATTTTCCGTTAGCCACTTGCATAAAGGCACGTCAGTGCGTTATAAGGGACTCCGGCACACTCGTGAGAGATTGGTAATGAAGATGTAGCACTACGCATGAACGAAGGAGCAAAAATATTATGCCTTGCGTATTGGCCATGTAATAGGTATAGGCGTCGTGAACTTAAGCCTAAATGGATGCTTACAAAGTATAGGACCACTATTCTACTATACAACAGCCAAACTGTCTGTCAATCGGTACTCCAAATCCTGTTGGCTCCAATCCTGTTGGCTCCCCTGGGCAGGGCTACCAACAGGATTTAAAAATCTAGTAGGCCCTCCCAAGAGCATCAAGGGACCATGTGGGGTGTGAGATGAGTGGGGGACTACACGAGACCAAAGCCAAAATCTTACCATAGTTATCTACCAAGCTGTCTAATCTATCTGTCAAAGCTACTAGGTACTATGTTTTTAAAATAAGATAGATGAAAGTTTCACAACTGTCTAATAAACTGCATAATAAACTAGCAAATCTTCAAATTGGCACAAACTACGTACTTTACGTAAACAGTTTTAAACTTAATTTGCACCGTGTAAAAATATTTTCCCACCCGCTTTTTAGAGCTGGAACTAAACAGGCAAGTTTTATGAGTACCAGCGTTCACAGAACTAGGACTTTCTGGAAACGTTATATTCAACACGTGTGGGCATTGAATGTGATACCTATTTGATTTTTCATTTCATTTATATTGTTCAAGGTTGAGGACTCCAACCTGAATTAAAAATCAGGTCAATTCAATCAAATCAAAAAGGTGTGTGTGTTTATTATGTTGGGTACTTATAAAATATAATAGTGCTTTAATGTGGTTCAATGATTAGTAACTAGCTGCTTCCTGCGGTTTCACCCTCATCCCGGCGAACTGTTGCTTCCTAAAAAGGAAATAATTTCACTCATTTTTAAGCCTAGATGTAGAAGATAATAAAATAAAAAAATCCTAAAAGCTTTATTTCAGAAAAAAAAATACAGCTCTTTCAGTTTTTCTTTACATCATTGTACCTCGGCTAACAAGGTTGCGGGCTTGAAGGTAATTGTATGACAAACGATATCCCCGTAGCCTGTAGTCGCGAGTTTTTTATATTTACCGTCAGTTGCCGGCAAAATTAGCACGCTTGATATTGCCTATAATGGAAAATATGGGATTCTGCTTCCAGTACTTCTGGATTTTACATTGCTATGTTGCAATCAGGGACTTCTAGTCGTACAACGTGTCTTACGTGGATAATAAACCTGGGATATCAGGTAGCCCAAGTAACTGGGTTGAGAAGGTCATATAGGTAGTCGCTCTATGTTAAGACATTTGCTTGGACTGGAATTCAACCCTAACACAGTTGGGAAAAAGTAACACTTCGGTAGTCCGCTCCGTTCTCGCTTGGGCCGTGGAGATTAGATTCGTAATTTTCCTCGTAATAATGAATCACGGGTCACATTAAAAAAACAAACTTTGTAGCCCAGGCCGATGTGGATTATCATAGTTTTTAACATGGATGACATGATCAAAGTACATTCTATTACTGAAAGAGTTTTTAAATTATATTAGTAGAGCCACCCTATGTAGGTGGCTCTACACATTATAACTTCTCCAAGTATGAGCATGCGTGACTACAAAATATTAAAGTAGATACGTGAATAAGTAATATGACCTCTAAATAACAGCCATCGAGACAGGCGTGATAATTTGTAATAAATATTATATATCTTGTAAAGGTTTTTCTGTTCAACATTCAAAAGCCCTGCGCTCTCACTTTAATTTATGGCCAATTTTAGATGTTCATGTTTAAATTATTGCTCGGAGACATCTCGTATATCGTGAGGGACAAATTGAAATTTTGAAAGCGTTTCTTTTTCAATTATTTTTTATATTTTTTGGGCGATTATTGCTTGGTGATGACGTGCTGAAAGAAATACTAAAGAACATCATTGGTTTGTAATTGAAAGATTGATATCTTTACTTTTGTTTGGACCTAATTTTTGTTTAGAACGATAATTCAAGTTTATTAAGGAAAAGTTATAACATGTTTTTGTTAGAAATGTGATGAATGTGATAATTAAATCCTACTTATGCGTATAACCATACAATATATAATAATATTGACAAATTTTAATGTAAGGGAAAATAAAATCAAAGTCAAAAATTTGCCGTAAATTAAAAAATATAATTTCATTGAGGATTTCAGACTTTTACAGTCTTAGAATCATTTCAAATGATAATATTCACAAAGATTCTTTCGTTTGAATTCTTCCAAGAAAGTGGGGTCAAGTGTTTTATTTACAATGTTGGAGACTCTGCAATCGTAAGGTGCTGCTGCAAGGTCAGATTCTATTTGGAAAACTTTTACTGGCTGCTTAGTATACTTGTATAGATCATAATCTTCTGATAGTCTTTCTACTTTTGGATGAGGAATGCCTTTAATAAGCACTATTTCAGATTTAAGTTCAAATTTAGGCTTGTAATCTAGCGCCAAAATAATTCTTCTGTACGATGACTCCAATAATGTTCTTATGTGTTCACTTGAAAAGTGTACCAATCCTCGTAGTCTTTTCATACAAAGTTTTAGTTTGTCTGGCCAGTTGTCTAGTTTCTCTAATTCTTGTTTTAATTCGTCGCCGTTTTGTTCAGTCATGAGTTGGTACATGTGAAGCAGTACGTTGTTTTGTAGTTCCACTTCTGTTTGATCACCTAAGTAAGCCTTAAGTTGTGATTTCAATGCGTCGGGGCTGCTTTCCAGGCAGTATACTACCCCAGTGTGACCTGTCATTATGAAATGATTGTACATGAATATGGATCTTGTAAATTATTTAAATATTCTTTTATCTATAATTAGCTAACGTACCTTCATTTTCCAACAGTTTTGCTACTTCCAATGCAACATTAACTCCGAATGAATAGCCCAAAATATAGAACTTGTTTCTCACCTCCAGGTGTGCTTTGATGTGCTATAAGAAAAAATAAATTATCAACATAAAAATAAGTAATTTTAATTTTTCAAATTATAATTCATTTTTTTTGGTTAATCTTACTTTGGAAAGATGTTGAGCAATCTCAGGTATACTATCATAAATGACATCAGCTCCTAGCTGCAATGTGGCTGCTCTGATTTTGAGCCTTTCAGCCACAGTCTCAAGAACTTGATGACGTCCATCAAAACCAGGTATTAACATAAGATGGTTTTGAGTTCTGTCTATGTATCCGTGTTCCTGTAAATCAAGTGTTGTTGTATTAAAATAAATTCATTTTGATTATAAGTATGCCGCAGTCGTTTTGCCTCTGGTAAATCTTAACCTACCTCGAATGATATAAGCTGTGTTTTCATAGGAACAATGGAATCTACAGCAACGTATTCATTGTTTTCTATATGGCTATAAAGTGCTTTCAAACCAGCATCGAAGTTAATGTTCTTCTTTTCTCCCAATTTCAAATACAGCTTTTTGAGACTGAAAAATAGATAAACCATTACTAATACATGGAATTTGTTTATTTATTGCATACAATGCTTGTTATAAATTCTGAAATTACCTGGCAACGGTCATATCTAGTAAATCATCTGTGTAGTATGTGACTGGAGTAAATCTAGCCTTGATTTCATCCATCATCATATCATTCACGTTTGTTTCTTTGAGCGTTAGATTTTCATCAATTTCATCAATATTTTGTACACCTACGAAAACGAGACATGGCTTAAAATGTAATTCTATTCGAGTGTATACACTCGAATAGAATTACATTTCATTCAAACATAACATAACCCTCTCTTTGGTGCGGTCGGGTAAAAATATATGATTACTTACCAAACATAACAGCCATTTTTTCAGCCATATCATAGGAGGATTTTGTTGGCAAATTGACTGCCAGCACATTATTGTGTTTAAGTTTAATACTTCTTTCCAGAGCATTGAAAAGTGAAGATAAACTTAGTGCGTCCAATTTCGGTAGCAACGTTTTTTCGTTTTGGTTAGCCTGCAACATAATTTAATTATGAATTTAGCCATATTCAGCACTTTTTGTCCATGTAAAAAGAACTTATATAGTTCTGCACATCCTTGCTATTATTTGTCATACTCAAAATCCTTTAAAAATACTTACCGCATTTGAAGTATCAAATCGTAAAACAAGGGCTGGCAATCCGACTTTGGTACGTGCTTCACAGATTTTTTCACATGCTGAAGTTGCATGCTCACTGCCAATATTTTGTGATGCTACGGATACAACTACAAAGTCCCTGAAAGTCAATAAAATAATTAGGAAGATTATTAGTGAGTACATTTAAAATTTCAAAATATATAAAAAATATTAACCAACACAAACCTTAAGTCAGAACAAATGTTTCTTGATACCATGTCCAAATTAGCCGTTACCGCAATCGTGTCATCATAGATTGACTTGAAGTCTTTATTAGCGTTGATATCATTATTCAACTTTTCTTTATAATCTTGTACTATAAATATACTTGCAACTGAGTCCAATTTTTGACCAACTTTAAGCAATCGCTCACAACCTTCTTTCGTTTGGAGGTTCTCCAAATTAAGTTCAATGTGTACATCAAACGGTTTCCATGAACTGAAAAAATTACACAGTTTTATTAATTATGTGTATTATGTTTTTATCTTTCTCGGATTTTAAAGAGTTATTAATATATTGACTTACGCTGCTTTGGCGTATAAATAATTCGTTTGGTATTCTTTCTTCAAATGTACAACAAGCTTTTTAGCTCCTTTTCGGATTAAATTATCAATTAATTCCACAGCTAGATCACTACTATCACAAATCACAATATGAACACCTTGGTTGAATAATACTCTGAAAATAAATATGATAAAGATATTAATTCCCAATAGTTACTAAAATATATAGTAGACAAGGTAATTAACGATTAGTGCTTGGTACCTTGGTACAACGTTGAAATTTGAAGACAATGATTTCAAATCACTCATTTTTATCAAAGCTCTTCCACGATGTTTCGAAGCTGACACCAACTTGAACGCACGAGATACCTCAAGTGGTGAATAAACCACTCGACTAAGAGGTCTTACTGCCCCAGTGGCTATACCCTCAGCCAGCAGAAGTTGAAGTACCTGTCAATAGGCAATTCCCATTTCATTACAGTATCTTTCAGATCGTCGTTTGTTCCAAATCTTTTGACTTACATACCTTCCTATTTTCAACATTTTTAGGTTCAAATATTGTTGAAAAGTTAGCAAAAATGTAATGCTTTTCTTCTGCTAGGTAGAACATACCGAAGTCTTTGTTAGCACTAATATCCACATGGCTAACATCGATAAACTTTCCTAAAAAGCCAACACATTTCATGGAAGCCTAGAAAAAAGGTTAAAATAAGTATGCAGTCCTCCTTAGGATAATAAATTATGTCTCACTTCATAATTTCTTTCTATATTATTATAATCTTACTTCACGTAAAGGTCCACTGCTGCAATTGATGACAATATTACATCTTTTATTGTTAGTAGCTGCTTTGATTCTAGCGTAGAAGGTGTCGTGACGAGAATAAGAAATGTTTTCGTCTGCAATATCACCATAAAAAGTAATTAAATTACCTTACCATTTTTTTAAATTGATTTTTTATCTTTAATAATATAATATTCCTACCTTTTAGTTTTGGGAAGAGTTTCATCAAAAATCTTTTCTTTGCTTCGTCACTTACAGTTGTGAATACTGTACAGTCAAAACTATGGCAAATAGATATCACAGCTTGACCTAACGCCCCTGCTCCACCTGCTACAAATACTCTTTGGTTTCTTTTTAGTAGACCTTTTAGAACCTGAAATTAAATCTTAAAGTCTTAACCTTCCTATATTTCTTGAATTTTTTGAATTAAACATAAATAATAATGTCAAAATTTGAGAATTACTTACCAAAACATAGTATGCGTGCAAGTACGGCAAGGGTACAGTAGCAGCATCTTCTAAAGTCCAGTGCTTTGGCACTGGCCACAACAGGCTATGATCTACTGCTACTGAGCTACTGAGTGCACCATTAGCAACCAATCCCATCACTTGATCACCCCTAACAACATACATATTACCTATTAATATCTGCAATTTTCTTTTCACAATTCAGAAAAAATAACACTGGTTGAATTTAATGACTGACTTGCTATCAATCCCACTGAAGTCCATTCCAAAAGCTTTTTTCTGATCTATTGCATCTCCATGCGCTTTTTGACAGTCTCTTGCTGAGATTCCTGCGTAACTGACCTGAATAAAAACAATAATTTGAATTGGTGATTTTGTAAATCTACTTTAAATTCATAAATTTAATTAGTAAAATCTACCTGAACAAGGTTTCCATTTCCTTTGGGTGTTTCTTCCCAAGTGAAGTCATTGAGATCTCCTGTAGCTGAACTAGTCAAACTTAGGTTTTGTAATTTAACGGTTCCTGCATTTGGTACAACATAGTAGTAGCTGCCCCATTGTCCCTTTTGAAAAAGTTAACGATGTTTATTAAAGTGATTTATTAATCAAACAAATTTTGTAAATCTTCCAAATAATTATTTTCGAAACATGTTCTTTTACCTTTTTCAAAATATTAAACGCCAGTTTCTTTTGCAGCTGGTTCTTGTAAATGGCTATTTCTGGATTAAATGATGGCGCATGATAATCATCAACTATAACTATGCCTATATTGTTCCCTTGATTTTTCAAATGTTTGACGTAACCTGGAAGAAAAGCGAATACAATTTTTTTTTTGATTTAGACCAATTAGTAATTAGTAGGCAGGATCATAACTGTTTCAATACTTGCCTAGGAGGCCACAGTAGGGTTGTCTTTCGGAAATTAGAACAACACGTCTAGTTTTCTTCAGCTCGCTCTGCACTCGTTGCAACCATGAAAATGTGTTGTCATGCTGTATTGGGATGTATATGACATTCTCGTTGTCAGTATTGTCTTTTTTCTTCAATAGTGAAATTACCCCTCCGTAAACAGGTAACGAAGTAATAATACTAAATTCTTTCGTCTCAACTTCGGATGTATTACGTTCAAATGTTAAAATAAATGCATTTGGTTTGATAACTTGTTTCAGAGCACTTGAAATCTGAAATTTGTAATTTAAATTTATTATAAGAACTATTTATTCATTTGTTATAGATTTTTTTGTCATTTAAATATCATCTACTTTTATTGTCCAGAATGAGACAAATTTTATTGTTAAGCAGAAGATGCAACAATTGTTTTTCTTAGTCTTACCTAAATTTTATATTTTGTTTAATTTTATACTTTTATCCACACTAAAAGCGAAACACATGTCCGATAGCAACATTTCAACTAACTAAATACATATGTAACCGCAACCCGGGCCCCCAAGATACAGGCCTCGCCTAGTTTGGGGACCGCCGTTCTAATAAAACATGTCTGCTACTATAGTTACACTACAACAATGTACCTAGTATTAATCTAATTTTAAGGCAAACTGATTTTTTATGTAACTGTGGATAAATAAAATTTATTATTATTATTATCTTTGGATTAATTTACCTGTTCGTTACATAGTAAATTGTGAACAACAAACAACTCCACGTCAGCAATATCCTGGACTTCAACATTAACAGCTATAATAGAATTGACATCAAACTGATGAGATGTGACTTTTTTAGCAGCGTCTTTGATTATACTTGATAAACTTTCTGTAGCCGAGGTAATCAGTTCCAGTACTTTGATTTTATTCGATGAAACGTTATCCGCAATTACTTGTAGGTTTATGGAAGCAGCGGTCGGAATCTGAAAAAATATGATTTAAAATTTGTATTTGCGTTTTCAATAAAAATAAATATATTTTTAAATATTCATGACCCAATTTACTTACACTGACTGTTTCTTCGAATTCATGTGTAATAAACTCTCGAGTTTCTAAAACATCAGGTTGCTTTTCTACTATTGGTTTATCATTATAAATAACACCATCTAGTTCCACTCCACCACATCTAGAATTTTCAATAAATTAGACAACATACAATGTCAAGCAGCCCAGCCCGATATTAACGAAGTAACAACGAATGGATAGCCAATTAATTATAAAGAAA
>NWSH02000535.1:12702507-12713808 GCA_002382865.2 Heliothis virescens
ACTATAACTATGCCTATATTGTTCCCTTGATTTTTCAAATGTTTGACGTAACCTGGAAGAAAAGCGAATACAATTTTTTTTTTGATTTAGACCAATTAGTAATTAGTAGGCAGGATCATAACTGTTTCAATACTTGCCTAGGAGGCCACAGTAGGGTTGTCTTTCGGAAATTAGAACAACACGTCTAGTTTTCTTCAGCTCGCTCTGCACTCGTTGCAACCATGAAAATGTGTTGTCATGCTGTATTGGGATGTATATGACATTCTCGTTGTCAGTATTGTCTTTTTTCTTCAATAGTGAAATTACCCCTCCGTAAACAGGTAACGAAGTAATAATACTAAATTCTTTCGTCTCAACTTCGGATGTATTACGTTCAAATGTTAAAATAAATGCATTTGGTTTGATAACTTGTTTCAGAGCACTTGAAATCTGAAATTTGTAATTTAAATTTATTATAAGAACTATTTATTCATTTGTTATAGATTTTTTTGTCATTTAAATATCATCTACTTTTATTGTCCAGAATGAGACAAATTTTATTGTTAAGCAGAAGATGCAACAATTGTTTTTCTTAGTCTTACCTAAATTTTATATTTTGTTTAATTTTATACTTTTATCCACACTAAAAGCGAAACACATGTCCGATAGCAACATTTCAACTAACTAAATACATATGTAACCGCAACCCGGGCCCCCAAGATACAGGCCTCGCCTAGTTTGGGGACCGCCGTTCTAATAAAACATGTCTGCTACTATAGTTACACTACAACAATGTACCTAGTATTAATCTAATTTTAAGGCAAACTGATTTTTTATGTAACTGTGGATAAATAAAATTTATTATTATTATTATCTTTGGATTAATTTACCTGTTCGTTACATAGTAAATTGTGAACAACAAACAACTCCACGTCAGCAATATCCTGGACTTCAACATTAACAGCTATAATAGAATTGACATCAAACTGATGAGATGTGACTTTTTTAGCAGCGTCTTTGATTATACTTGATAAACTTTCTGTAGCCGAGGTAATCAGTTCCAGTACTTTGATTTTATTCGATGAAACGTTATCCGCAATTACTTGTAGGTTTATGGAAGCAGCGGTCGGAATCTGAAAAAATATGATTTAAAATTTGTATTTGCGTTTTCAATAAAAATAAATATATTTTTAAATATTCATGACCCAATTTACTTACACTGACTGTTTCTTCGAATTCATGTGTAATAAACTCTCGAGTTTCTAAAACATCAGGTTGCTTTTCTACTATTGGTTTATCATTATAAATAACACCATCTAGTTCCACTCCACCACATCTAGAATTTTCAATAAATTAGACAACATACAATGTCAAGCAGCCCAGCCCGATATTAACGAAGTAACAACGAATGGATAGCCAATTAATTATAAAGAAACTTACCGGACCAACTGATTTAACTCAGCTAACTCAGCTTTGTAATAAGTAGCACCATCGATTTCAGTAGTTTCAGTATTATCATGACTCTTCACATGTATGCTCAACCTCTTAATGATCTTAGGAGTTGATACTCCATTATGGCCTCTTACGAAAGCGTTGAGCTGTAGGAGTGAATCAAGGAACGTAGCCCACTCTCCGGTCCACTTGACATTTGCTGTGTTACGTGTAGTGTTCACTGATTGAATGGTTTTGAAGTCGTCCCTAAAAGAAATCAGTTGTATTTTCACCAAAGTATCTCGGAGATAAATCAGGAGATGGTTGAGGATTATAGATAAAATAAATTATGACGAACGTCAAACATTTTTTAACACCTGTTGGACAGGTTGGTCTTCTGATCTCATCTTATATTGTTAGTAATAAATTATAGTATTTTATATTTATTTAAACTTACCCATAAGAGTAACCTTTCATACGTAAAAGTGTGTAGAAATCTTGTCCACTAATTATTATGTCATTTTCATTTGTGTCATCATTTCCATATTTACGTACTTTTTCCGCAACATTCTTTACGAAACCAGATACGATGTTGGTTTTTCCAGTGAATATCTAAAAAATAATAAAAGATTTTAAATCTAAATTGTCTGCTTTTAGATAAGAAACTAATGGAATAGTAAATAACTTAACTTACCTCAAATCTATTTGAGCCTTCCTGAATGGTGACTCTTAACCTAAGCATGTCTTCAGGATCAATCTTTAGTTGGCAATGGAAGGTAACATCGTAGAATGTGACTGGCATATCTTTATAATAACTTTGTCTGTACATAGCTAACGTTTCCCACAAGAACACCAACAAAGCGGTTTCGGGAACTTCATTGATGCCTGATTGCGAGAAAAAACCAAGTAAAATTTACTTAACTCATTTTTAATGGTAAATGAGAACATTCTAGAGGAAGACTAAATAATAAACAAAGACCAATAACAAAAAACCCGTTTCGAGTTAAATCTTTGAAAGTGATGTTGGATGTTTTCAGATTAATGGACGGAATAGTTAACTATACTAACCATTTCTCACGTATCCTTTCAAAAATTTGTGTTCATCATCATAGGCTGATATAACGAAATTTCTTGCCGATGTCTCTTTAACTGTTTTGTTAACAACAATAAGTTCGGGCCTGAAAAATAAAACAAATTTAATGCAAGATTTAATAAATTGTATTTTTTCGAAACAGCAAAACTTATTAAGACCTATTTTGTAACTAATTAATCCATTACCAGTCGACGCTGTGTTCCCACTCAACTAGATGAGACAATAATGGCGTTTCTGTTGAAACTGGGAATTCCACTTTAGGATACAAAATATCAATAGCGGGATTGAGTCCATTCTCGTACAACCTAAAAAATAAAATACTCCATTGTTGTATCGGTTATAACAATAAAATATTCCTAAAAAAATTAAAAATCCTAATAAGAATCCAAAAAGTTATTTTTGTACGGAGTGGATTATACTTTATCATGCAATAGCAGCTATGACTTACTTTCCAACAGCTTGTAATAAGAAAGTAACTGGATCAGGATTTGCTCGTTTGGTCAAGGCAACATTCACACATTCAGAATGAGACTTCTTTACAATGGCTTGTAGAAGACCGTGAGGCGCTATTTCAATCATTATAGCATCTTTAGGTACTAGTTTAGCATTCTCTTCAAACAACACAGGGTTCTGAAAGAAAAGTATGTTTAATTATTATTAAATATACCAAAAAAGATTCTGGAAAGGCTTAAAATGTAAGGGAAAGCACCAGTAAATTGTTGGTGAAATACGCTGACGATGAATATTTCGCTTCTTCATCATTCCAGTTTTCTTGTGGCACTGACGTTGAAATCCATTTTTCAGTTCGTAGTTTTGGATTGGGTATTAACATTTCCATTGACGATAACAATGCTGGACCTTTACGAGCGACAAAACAAAACTCGATTAATGAGGAAAGTGTGGTTGAAGAAAACGAATAGAAATTGAATAAAAGCGCTATCTAAGATAACCAATATAAAGCAAGTAAATAAGAGGAACTTACCAGCTTCAGCAATATACTTAGAATGGTAAGCGATATTGGAGCAGGCAACTTCTCTAGCGAAGATACCACGGTTAGTAAGGTCAGTAACAAATTCCTTCATAATATCAGCGGGGCCAGAAATGGTAGCAGATTCAGCACTGTTGTGACAAGCCACTTCAATTCCTGGTGGACACAATGGCAGGACCTGCAAAATTAAAGCAACACATAAAATCGGTGCAATTGAAGCAATATGTGAAAATTTTCAAGGAGTTAATAAAAATGTTTAGATTTGATATTATGTCAGGTAAGACACTAGTTTTATCTAGAGTATCTCTAGATATATCAATGGATTTGATCAAGACGGTATCAAGAAAGTCAATAAAATAATCATCAAAACATACATCATTATAACTGAGACCAATGGCAGCCATTGAGCCCTTGATGAACGGCGTTTGAATAGAGACGAGTCCTCTATTATAAGAAGATATTATAGTCTCTTCAGCTGTGAAACATCCGTCTGCGTATGCACATCCGAGCTCACCTATACTGTGGCCTAAAATTGTTGAACAAAAGTACAATTTTAATTTCGTGGGCGTATCATGTTATTTACATTGAATGCTTAGCATAAGATTTACATAACAAACAGAAAGTGTATAATCTTAATCACTAACACTTTGCAATCGTTCTTACCTACAATAACATCGGGCGCAATTCCCATTGCCCTCAATATATCAGTCAAACCAATTTGAATCGCAGTTATACCAACCATAGAGTTTAAAATATTGTCGAAAATAGTTTTGTCTGGATCAGTAATAATATTGACTAAATCTATTCCAAATGGTTCAAGGACTTTCTGGCATCTAAAACAAATCCAAAATACGTCAGAACATGATAATTAGGTGCTAATGATAAAACAGCTAAACGAGATAAGCTATCTTCTATATCTAAATTCTTTATCCCTTACTTTTCAATGGCTGCAGCAAATAACGGTATGCGCAAGAGCTCACGACCCATACCATTCCACTGAGATCCCATGCCACTGTATAAGAAACATACAGGACGGGTTGTACCCGAATAGATTTCGAAGCTTCTGGCCAGACTGATTGTCTCGTTATCCTCATTAGTATCTGAAAATTTTATGTTAACATTAACATTGACTTTCTTATGTGAAAGAGCAGCAGCATGTGAATGAAGAACTTGTCATATATTCTTTTCTTAGAGTAACTCTGTAATTTTTCATAAAACAATGCTTTTATGAAAAATTACGTTCTTTTGATCTTACAGTATTTGCTTTTGATCTTTCTTTTTAGCAATTTGCTTATTTATTTTAATCTTTCTGACAAAAAAGTTCGTTTGGATCTGAAGGGAGAATGATATGGATGTAGGCAATAGTAAACAATTTGGATTTACCAAGTACAGCGTAACCACGTCCTGTATGGCCGGGGAAGTTAACTTTGTAAATGTTATGAAGCAAAGCAATTTGTTCTGGATCTAATGGTTTGCTGATCAATTCATCAATTGCCTTATCGACACCGATTTTTTCTCTTCCTGATAGTAATATTAGACGGGGGATACTTGATTTGTAGCGGCTACTATCCTGGAAATAATTATATAGTCAAATTTTATATGTTACTGAATATGAACTTTCGTATTTTATTTCAAAACTTACATAAAATATGACACATTTTCATTACAACCAAAATTGCATTAAGGATCACTTAACGTACCTTATCTTTGTGATGTCCTTTAAGCAGAACGTGGAAATTACATCCAGTGTAAGAGAAATTGTTAACAGCAGCATAACCTCTGCCAAAAGGTGTATTTTCAGTGACTATCTGAACTCTTCCCTCTTTTACAGCAGAAATGTGGTTCTGAGGTTCATTATAGTGTAAGTTGGCAGGCAATTCTCCTTTGTGATATGCTAAACAAAGCTAAAATATTACACAGTAATTTGTATTACAATGCTGAAACGTGACACCATGCAAATAATTTAATTTATGCATGTTAGAATTTTAAACTTGTTTACAATAAAATTAATTCCAACTATTTGTTATTTAAATCTGTTTCGAACTTGTAACTGAATAAATTCTTAGTGATTACCTTTGTTAGTGAACAAACACCACTTGCAGCTTCAGTGTTACCCATATTAGATTTGACGGAGCCAACCTTTATTGATCGTGACTTAGCAAAAAAATTTCCAACTGCCTCCAGCTCATTGCCATCAGCTTCCGCAATGCCTATGTGAAATCATGGAGAATAACATATTTAATATTTTATAATTAACAATCATTATTACCTACGAAATCTGCGACAAGTATTAGATCTGCGATGAGATATTAGAATTTAAAAGTCACTACACAACTGACAAAAACAAAACGATGCATTGAATTATTCAAAAGTTTCAAGTTATATAATCACCTGATCCATAAGCTTCAATATATTCAACATCACATGGAGACACTTTGACTTCTGCATAAAATTCTTCCAGAAATTGTTCCAAATCCTTAGGCTTGCGGATTGGCAAGAAATTTGCATCAGGCCTTGTGAAATATTTTCCTTTGATGTGATGAATTTCTGCGTAAATCCTTTCGTCGAAAAATAAATACATTGTCAAATTCAATACCAAGGATGTTTGATGATTTTAGAATTTCAAATTTCAATCATCTTACCTTTTAGCATCCTTGGCCTTTTGTAAAAATATTAGATTGACAGCTTCAGCCCTTACAAATCCGTCACCATTTTTATCGAAACTCTTTGTTTTCCCATCTCGACATACTAGTCCAGCACTGAAAATAAATAATTTTCAGTGAGGATTTTTTTTGTGTTCAATGTTTATTGAACAATGGAATGTACCTACATTTGCAAGTTTAAAGACAATAGAGGGTGCACGCATGTGTTACAGCCGCCAACTAGAGCTGCATCGCAATCGCCTCGTCTCATGCTGTCAACTGCTATTTCTAAGCATGCCATGGCACTTGAACAGGCCTGGTCTAACCCATATGATGGGCCTTTGCCGTCGATCCAGTAGGAAATCCTGTTAGCTAACATGGTTTTGCTGCAACTGTAATAAGAACAAAACCAAGCTTTATAATCAATTTTAAATAGAAATATTTATAGGAATTATTTAAAAAACAGATGAATTCACTCACCCAGATATAACAAAGGCATTACGTTGCAGGGTTTCATAAAGATTCATTGCTACCGTATCCGAGAAAGAAGAACCGATGAAGACTCCCAATTTCGTGCCACTGAGTGTAAGCGGGTTGATACCTGAAAACAGTTTATACTAAACAGGTCGCTAGATCTTTTGAGAATGGAGAAAATTAAAAAAAATATATAATTATAAAGAGGAGCACACGTTTGATATGTGCAAGAGTCAAAAACTTCTAGATTTACTCCCTTTTCTCTTCCTACTTTGCTGTTAACAAATTCACTTCTTACACACTGGAAATTTCCACTGGACAGTTCTTGGTTGTCTATACTAATATTATAAAGAGGAAAACTTTGTTTGTTTGTTTGGTTGTAATGAATAGGCTCAAAAACTACTGGACCGATTTTAAAAATTCTTTCACCATTTGAAAGCTACATTATCCACGGGTGACATAGGCTATATTTTATCCGGGTACGGGCAGTAATTCATACGGGATGCGAGTGAAACCGCGGGAAAACGGCTAGTTATTCATATTTGGGACGAGAATAGAAATAGAATACAAAATAACCTATATACATATGTCCCTCATTAAACCTACCATACTGTATAATACTTTTTCGTTATTATTATAAATTACTATCTAAATCACAATGCTATTATTTTTGTCCAATTTAATGTTTCTTTAGTTGCCGCAAGTCTTACCTGAGTCGTATATTGCACTAAATGCATTCTCCATAACTTTTCTGCTCAAAGGATCCAAAGATGCTGCTTGCTATGGAGTTACTCTAAAGAATTGGGCATCGAATTTGTGTTGGTTTTTCATTTTCCCAAAATATTTTGGAAGACCAGGATGTTTCACGGTAGAGCAATCTACTTCTTCAACCATGTCTACCTAAAATCATACAATAATTGATTGTATTTAATTAGACCCTTGCTAAGCTAGCCTAAAGGATATTATTTATTTTAAATTAAAATCCAGTGTATGTAAAAAAAAGGAAGAAAGCCATTTATTTGATTGACTGGATTTTTTTTGGACTGGATTGAATTTCACTGATTGTCATTTGACCATATTTGGCAGTCGTTACGGGTAGTCAGAAGACAGAAAGTTTGACAACCAGTCTAACCTAATGAGTATCGGGTTGCCCGGCTAACTAGGTCGTAGAGATCAGACAGGCTGTCGCTCCATGTAAAACACTGTTTCTCAGGATACACCCTAAGAACCAGTGTTTTACATAAGGTATTTTAGGTTAGACTGGAAGACGATTCCAACATAGTTGGGAAAAGGCTATGCAGATGAACTTCGATGTACTCGTATTACTCGTACAGAAATATTACATTACATAATATTTCAACAACATTATGTTTAAATAAAGTCTTTTGTATATACATGAGACATTTTGTAAAAAATAAATACAATAGTCTAATGACTCACTAGGAATGTGTAATGATGACTAATCCTACTTTTTTTTATAAAAAACGCTAATGTTTGAATATTTGGGTTTAATAGTTTTAATTAATTTTATACAGATATTTATTATTCTTTCACGCAAAAACTTGGCAGTAATATAGCTTTTGTATGATATTTGGTTTCCTTGAAGAATTATTGTACGATATTTGCGACTTTTACTTGCGTCTGATTAAGATTACACTAATGATCATGATCCATAAATCGTAAATGCAGGTTGTGCCTAAAATCCTTACTTTGCTATCGAATTTACCATCGCAGTTATCACCAAACTGGTATAAAGTCGAAAATCTCTTAAAATATTAGTAATAGCATGACTTGCTAAATGTAACACTTTAACGAAACTTAACACACCCAGACAAACAGTTGACACTGTAAATGACACTTTTGCACATTAGAAATTTGGAGAAAACGAATTAGTTGCACTAATCTTGTCTTTTTTTTCTCATGAAGATGCTAACCTTATTGTAGAGATTGTCCATAAGTTCCACAGTATTCTCGGATTTCGGGAACGCTCCCGAGACTCCGCTGATGACGATCTCATCTCCGCCCAAGGGTCTTTCAAAGACATCTTTAGTTTCCCGATCAGTGATCACAGTTTTCGGATTTGGAGCCATGATGGGCCGCCACACAGTCTTCAAAAGCCGGCCGGATTTAATGACCTAATCTTTTATAGTTTCTTTGTATGCCAATATGCTAATGTACAATCAATGGAATTGCTAATTTTTGTCGCACATGTAGACGTGACATCAAATTACATCGATCAACTTAAAATCACTAACATGATTAAATTGGAACTCAGCTTACAACAAAATACAACATAATACAGATTAGGTAGTATCTGAGCACGGCTGATACAGTGTCTTATTTTAGGGATCAATACAATTTATTAGATATTTAACAACATAATTTTAGACAAACATAGTACATACTAAGCATCGTATCAGCTGAAAGAGGTCTACTGCACCTATTGGAAAAAGTGGAAAAAGGCTTCCCCTGAATTTCGGCCCTTTGTACTCTTCAGCAACCTGCATCCACTGCTTCCCGCTTTAACAACATGAACAGAAAATGGATAAATGGAAATAATATAATATATTCCTCCAACTTTTATAACTTTAAGAAAGAAGGCAGGAAAACAAAGAAGATAATATTAAATAATAATTCACTGGTCTTTGTATGTAGCCCTTTGGCATACCCAATTGATAATTAAGGCCAATAAAAATGAAAAATATTGAAACCAAAAAGCATTGTCTATTAGAAACAAATCATGTTTAAGACTATAATCTACTTCAGAGAGATCAGTTATTTATATACGGAACAACACCTTGTGAATAGTTCGTATCCATTGGTGAGAATTGATAATTTAAAATTCGTATGTGTAAATCCAGTAGACAAGCACTACTAAAGTTCAAGAACAAGGTCTAGATTTATTAATAGCGAGCCTAACTTTACCGTGTCATTCATTTGATTCTGATAAATGTCTAGTTTTAATAGTAGTTCATCAATGTTTCTGAAGTAACCGTTAAATTGTGGATCCCGGTTGTTATGTGTACAGACAACAGCAGGTCACTGACAGGCAACCGAATCTGTCATTTTTTACCAGTCAAACATTAACCCACTTCCATTATGATAAGGTTGAAAGTCTATTGCAGGAATTTGTCAGATTTTGTTGACTTGATGTGCTGTCTTCTGTACATATGACAGAGATAGGGGTTATCAGAAGCCAGAATGGCTGGCGACTGTTACCAAGGAGTTACCATGTTACCCTGGTAATCTGAATGAAGAAGTCAACTAGGTAGACGCTGTATGTTAAATATTTACACCTACATCCAGGTAGACTGGAAGTTTAAATCAATATTTGCTAAAAGGCTGGACTAGTAGCGTACAAATTCGATAATGTAAATTTTGTTAGAATGTAATAGAATGCACAGATTACTAAATAGAAGCGTAGTGGTGCCAAATTATGCACAAGTTTAATCACGTGTTTTATTTGGCCCTCTATTTATAATTCATGATGATGTCAGATTAGCTGGAATGATCATAATATTAATGTATAACAAGTAATTCATTGTAATTTATCTTCATGTTTATTATGTAGTCGAAATTAGAATTAGCAAGTACTTACTTTGAATTGTGTTTTTTTGTATGCGGGTTTGTCACCATTACTCATCACTAGCTTTTTTGCCAACCCGCCTCATGTACATATGTAAAAAGATTAAAATTTGACTCTGTTTTTAATAGGTACTATCCGGCCCGATATAGTATATCGCACCAATGGGTAGCCACACCATCGGATACCGGGAAGCCGTCGGTTGATGGCTGACGATTGTAAGTACTAAACAGAAATGGAGTATAAGTACCTAGTATCGATAAATCCCACCAAAAACATAAATGTAAAAAAGGAAAGCCAAGTTCAATACAAAACCTATGCTTGGTTGTGGGCTTCGCCGCAAAAAGAATGGAGATCTAAATGAGTACCAAGTTCTGTACAAAATCCAAATATGTATTTATAGGAACAAGATTTGACTTGGCCAGTTTTCATTAAGGTCGGTAGGGGCAAGATCGAATGGTTTTTCAATGAGATGAGCAGTGTTGTGTTTGAAGACGTGTAGAACCGTACATATAAGCGTATTCTTAAATGTTTTTTGTCATGAGTAAAGAGCAAAGAATATATTTTTGTATCAAATTAATACCTTCCTATTAAATCTATTCGAAAGCAGAAAAAAAAATAAGTTAAATGTTGTTATTACGAAAATATGTCTAGGGGAAAGACAAAAAGGTGATGGGGAAAGACCGAAATAGTTTCTAAAATCGTTCAAATGAATATCTGACGCTGTTGATGCTCACTAGTCTTTATCTTGAAGTGCCAAGAATACTCGGAACTACCAGTAGTGTCAAAATGCCTTGGCATAACAAAGATAAAACGAATTATTTGTTTTGTATATTTCAATCTTACCCCACCGGGGAAAGATTGAAGAAGAGGTTCCCAAACTTTTCACTACAGCTTAAAAATGAATTTAAAAAAATACTGTCAATCAAATAAATCCTTTTATTAATAATAATAATTAAAATCCACACAATTTGAAATGAAACTATGAGTTTTGAAATCGGGGTCAGATCGAAATTTTTATATGTTCTTCTTACCCCGTCAAATTTTTATGGGTGAAGATGGAAAGTTGTAATAACTCCTAAAATACGTTATAAAAACATATTTAGGTGTA
>NWSH02000535.1:12713902-12730595 GCA_002382865.2 Heliothis virescens
GCCTTGGCATAACAAAGATAAAACGAATTATTTGTTTTGTATATTTCAATCTTACCCCACCGGGGAAAGATTGAAGAAGAGGTTCCCAAACTTTTCACTACAGCTTAAAAATGAATTTAAAAAAATACTCTCAATGAAATAAATCCTTTTTTTCATAATAATAATTAAAATCCACACAATTTGAAATGAAACTATGAGTTTTGAAATCAGATCGAAATTTTTATATGTTCTTCTTACCCCGTAATATTTTTATGGGTGAAGATGGAAAGTTGAAATAACTCCTAAAATACGTTATAAAAACATATTTAGGTGTAATAACACGACAAAAAATTCAAAATAATGAGCAGGTATTCCAATAAAACACTCGTACCTACCTCATAAGTGAAGTTATGGAACTCGGGGNGATCGAAATTTTTATATGTTCTTCTTACCCCGTCAAATTTTTATGGGTGAAGATGGAAAGTTGTAATAACTCCTAAAATACGTTATAAAAACATATTTAGGTGTAATAACACGACTAAAAATTCAAAATAATGAGCAGGTATTCCAATAAAACACTCGTACCTACCTCATAAGTGAAGTTATGGAACTCGGGGGAAGATAAAAAAACTCGATTTAACTTCGTAAAAGTCACGACTCGGGTATTTAAGTTTTTAACACAACCAATCACTCGAAATGGCAAACGCTGAATGAGAAAGTTTGGCGTAACAAAATGGCGATTCTAATAATGTTGCTATCACTGCAAAATCTGCACTAAATCTGGAGTTATGGATGACATTTTGTGTTACCCCGTTTTTCATCTTGCCCCCACTGACCTTACCTCAGTTATTAATAAAATATAATAAAACATTTTTCTTTCCTTTTTTACATTTATGTTTTTGGTGGGACATCATTACTTTTTGTAAAGAAGCAGGTTTAGATTTAAATTCTTTTCTTGCGTTTCCGCTGTATAGTTTTCTTTTTAGGATTTCGTACCCAAAGGGTAAAATGGGACCGTATTACTAAGCCTATCTCATAAACCGTGATAGCTAGGAAGCTGAAATTTTCACAAATGATGTATTTCCGTTGCCGCTATAACAAGAAATACTATAAATTTAAAAAAATGTTAAAATTAGGGGGGGTCCCCTTACAATAAACGTGTGACGTTGTATGGGGACCCCCCTATTTTTTAACTTTTTCTATTTTCAGATTTTTTCCTACGTTTACACACAATTACCGAGCTAGGTTCCAAATTTCATATTTCTAGGTTATCTGGAAGTAGGTTAGGTTTAGGTACTATAAGTCAGTCAGTCAGTCAGTGGGAATTTTACGACTTTTGGACCTTCATATCTTTATAACCGTTTGAGCTAGCTTCATGAAATTTGGACTTCTAGGTGTCCTTATGGCCATAATGAAACACGCGTAGTTTCAAGTGTTTACGTTAAATAGGTTTTGAGTTATGGAGGGGTGGCACCAAATGGTTCGTGTAAATATACACGTGGCGCTGGCCAGCCAGTTCTTTGCTTGAACTTGGCTTGACACGCTGCCGCGTGTCTAGATGTACCTAAACTATATCTGTGTGCGAAGAGCCAGCCCGCGCTAATATCGATAATAAGATATCGAGCAAAGTGTCGAATCGAAATGAACGTGTTGAAAATATGTGAATACAGCACGTTGTATTAGTTATTATGAAAACGGTCTGACAATGAAATGATTTCTCAAATCAATTTGAAAATAATGACAACATCATGCCATGTATCTGAGGATGACTTAAGTGAAATTGACAAATAAACATATAACATTATCCACGCGCTTCAGAGGCACTGGTCAGCAAACTCAGCAGTGCTCCGTAGGTACAAGGCCTGCCGAAGCTACGGGATTGGATGACAGACTTTTGAGTACCCGTAATTACTGCCAAAGATGTTCAAATGACAGCCGGGAACCACCAGTTATCGTGAATTTCGAAACACAGAAGAACTTGTCATGACAAGATGGCCACCCATTCATGAAACAACCGCGCTATGCGTTGCTTAACAACATGATCGATCGCTCCGCGCGGCTTTGTCTTAGCCACGAGCTCATCTCCTTAAAGCATGACAATCATGATAAACCAAGTATTCCATTTTACTAATTTGTGACTAAATACATAACAAATACCTACCTGTATTGTTGTCTGGTCATTTTAATATTGAATTTAATAGGTACATTAATAATTCAGTAGCATTCGTTATGGTCTCTTTTGCAAAAGGCGTAGGCACTGAACTTTAATTATTTATATATACAGTTTTTTTTTCTTGGGCCAAAAATAAATAATTGTCATACTGTTTAAGAAACTTCTGCATAATTTAAGGCGTGTTTGTCGATACTTTTTATATAAATAGTTTTATGTAACTATACTTACGCATTTTCAAATTATGAGTCATATCAATCTGAAGGCCTTTTCAATGTAACTTTTTCCTCCGTTTTTTACGTCATTTGACAATACTTCAGAATTTAGAATTCATTAAAAGCAGAATGCCCAGAACTCATACTAAATTGCGTCAAAAAATACAATGTTACGAAGAAAAGTAAATATAATATGAACCTAATTTAAAGTAATTATAATAATAATTTTTAATTTAACCTCATAAAAAAATGTATGTTAAATAATTAACTATTTGTTGACTTCTTTGCAAAAGAACTTTTTTCTGAAAAACTGCGTTCCACCACCAGATTCCTAGATATGAGAAGCCATATTAAGACCTTATTCAGGCGACTTGCATTATATATTTCCAGGCAAATGACTGTGAAAAGATAAGTAAATATACAGGGTACCTATGTATTTAAAGCGATACTTGCAACGCATAATCTGTAATGTAAGAACGCATCGTTGACGCTTGTTGTAAGTGATGCGACTCAGGCGTAGCCTATAGACTCTTGCACACCTGTAGAAATCTAACGCGCGCACGAATGCGCATGTAGCTCTTTAGATAGATGAGATGCAAATGTGTAGTGATAAAAAATGGCTTTGTAGGCCAAAATTACGTTTTTAACACGCTTTTATTAAGTCGACCTGTATGTAACTAACCTGAAATCAAATCTAAGGTAACTAATTTAACCATTTTCTTAGGATCGTAACGTCATGAAAATTAGCAATTATATGTATTTCGAATGACAATACAATAATTAAAATATGGTACTGTTGAACTGATCTCACGATGGAGCCGGAAGATATTAAGTGGAACTTCATGATGGAACACCGTATCATTAACTTTTTAGAAAGGTCTTGTAATGGACTTTGACCATGATAAGGTTTCAATATTCAATTTCAATTTATAAAAGCGTGTTTTTTTCTATTGTTTTTTATAAATGTTTGTTGACGGCGCACTTTTTACACGCGGTTTTTATAATAAGCCCTTGAACACAGAAGATCTACACGGATGGGTGATCTTGGCTGCGATTGAACTATAATATTATGCTTAATGAATGTTTATGATACACATGAGAGACTAATCTCATTTTATAACGCTTTCATATAAAAGTAATGCCTAAGTAAATTACAGTAATCACTAATCACGATTTTGTCACATTGCTAGGAAAATAAGATCAGGCATTTTAATATATCTAGTTTTAATTTGTCGAAAGAATAATGTATTCCAGTTAATAAATCCCTTCTCTAGTTGTCATTTGACAGGGCTTTTCAAATTCAAGATTTTGTTTCAACATAACTCCTTCCGATTGTCAGTACTCTATAAGGTCTACATCTCTGTACTCTAACTCAAACTTCAAACTTCAAATAGGATTTATTGCGATCATGAGTAGTACAAGATGTTACAAAAGGTAAAAGCACATACATGATACTCTCCTACTACGGGTCTGCTGGAAGAGATTTCATTAGAAATAATCAGTACCTTTGTACTATTTTATAATACTTCCTCTTCTGTCATATATTTACTGTGTACATAAATGGTTAAATAAATAAATAAGGTAGAGAAGATGTTAGAGGTAGTTTTTAATTCATTAAAAATGTTCTTACTCCTTAAATAAACAAATGACAATAGACATATTACAAGAAAATGTTCTAGGTACGTTAAATAAGCTTTCTTTTGATATATTATCGCTTAATGCTAGGGGAGAGGAAGACAGCTGATTATATTTGACCTATGCCGAGGCTGTTATGATATACAAATGATTAGTAATGATAATGATTTTAGGGTTAAGCCCAGATTTTTTTTTCAACCCCTTCCGGTAAGATATAAGGATATTAACTTAATAAATAAAAACCACTGAAGATAAAATTATGGAGTTTCTTTATTGGTGAAATGGTGTAAGTATAGCTAGGGACATGATTTTATATATTGCTGGCCCGTTATTGTATGGAAGTATTTTACTGTACATCGTTTATTTTCATCGACTATTATATATTTTATATATTATTCTCTCTTTTTTTTTTTGCCAAGTAATTTCGACGCTTATATTAGCCGAATACTTCAGAACTTAAAACAGTATGTGGTGAAAAATTATACAAAGACGGTAATGTAAGCTTATTATTTCTGTTACATGTTATTCAAAACTTATGGCTATTACAATTGAGACAATCATAGAGAAACAGCAGCACATTTGAAATACTTTTTTAACTAACAGATGTACATAATATGATATTACTAAAATACAATAAATTATACTGCACTTCCAATTATAAGCAAACACCACAACTATAGGTATTATGTCATAAATAAATCTTTGTACATGTCTTAAACTTTAAAAATAAATTAAGAGAGGGACAAACCACCTTATAAACATACTTTGGATTATTAGCTTATTTGTCTTAGTTATAAATAATAATATACATTTCATAAATGACAGAAACACCTCGTAAATTATGCAACTGGTACCGACTCAACTAAATATGAATCACAAAGAACTTCTTTCTCAAATTTGGATAATAGATCAGAATCCAAAAACTTATTTACGATGTTAGATACTCTAGAATCGTAGGGTGCTGTTGCATGATCAGATTCTATTTGAATTACTTTGACAGGCTTTGTGGTGTATTTCGATAAATTGTAGTCTTCAGGTAGAGGCTTAGCCTTTGGATGAGGAATGCCCTTTATGAGAACCAATTCTGACTGCAATTTGAAGTTAGGCTCATAGTGCTTCGCTTCCATAATTCTTCTATACGCCGCTTGAAGTATAGATGTTTTATACTGATTTGAATATTTCGCTAGTCCCCTCAGTCGATTTACGCACACAATAACCTTTTCTGACCAGCTGTCTAAATTCTTCAAATCGTTCTTCAGTTCTTCGCTGTCTGTGCCAGTCATGAGCCGGTACATATGTTCCACAATACTGTTCTGCAGCTGATTATCAGTTAAAGGACCAAGGTAAGCGTCAAGTTGTACTCTTAGTGCATCTGGGCTGCTATCTAAACAATAAACGGTTCCCAAACAACCTGAAACAAACGAGTTCAAATATCTTAAGTTACTCCATTCTTTACACTTGTGTGTGCCTTAAGTTTTCAAAATAAAATGATCTCAAAAAATAAAAAATCTGACTTCACTAAGCACTGTAAGTGAACTTTTGACCTCGTCTTATCACAAATTAACATCCATACGAAAACAATAAATACCTTCTTTTTCAAGCAGTCCAGCCAACTCCAAAGCAACATTAATGCCAAACGAGTAACCGAGTATGTAGAAATTAGATTTTGGTTGAAACTTCTTTTTCATGAACTGAAAACAAAAGGTTTAATTTGATTACTCTTGTATTTTTCGAAAAAAGTTGGTTAAAAGATAGATAAAAAGATTTTATACCTTCAAAATATTGTAAGCCATGTTCTGGATACTGTCATCAGTCATATCAGGACCAAGTTGGAAAGTCATAGCTTTGACCTTTAATCTTTCGGAGATTTGAGTATAGATTTGGTGGTGGCCTTCGAATCCAGGTATCATCATCAGGTAAGTATCTCCTAGATCTAGTTCTATCTCCTCCTGTAGATAAATGCATAGTATATAACATTAAAAAGAAGTTAAAAAAGGTTTAAAGTATTTTTAGTTATTAAAATATTAAAAATTAAGAGTAATTCGTATGAAACTAATTGGATTTGTTTCTACTTTATAATTAGGAAAGTGACTGATTTGTCTGTGTTCGATCTTACTTGCTTTTGCAAAATGCTAAAGCCAGATAATCACGGGAAAATTTGAAGAAGATTCAATGAAAGAGCGATCTATGTATATGTAACTACAAACCTCAGAACAATTGCTAAGTTTTGTCGGCATTTGCACCACGGGTTCAGTAGCCATGCATTCGTCTTCATCAGTAAATGTATAAAATGCCCCCAGACCGGCATCAAAGTTAGTGTTCTGTGTTCTCTTGTTAATGTAACCGATGCTGCTTAGACTAAAAATAAAAAATAAATTATTGAGATTTCTGGATACCTAATCTTACGAAAATACGTTTTTACCAAAATTTTTGAAAGACCCAGCCGAAATGGATTATCATTTTTCATATATACTCGTATATGATACGTGACAAAGGAACTCCATGTTTAATAAAAGACTCACCTTTTGATATCTAGTTGTGCAACATCCTTAGTTGAAAACTTCAAGCCATAAACATTTTCTATGAGTAATTTAATTTCGTGTAAGATGGCATCATTGAGGTTCAAGTCGCTCAGCATAATGTCTTCGTTAATATTGTTAATATCTTTTAATCCTGGTAAAAAAGAGAAAATTTTCACTCATAAATCTTTGCAGACTATAGTTGGGCTGCCAGTATTTTCATAAATTAAACTAATGTTCTTTGAATCAGTGGATTTTCCGGTTGTCCAAGCAACATGACTCGGTTTGTATGGGCGTTGTGGCTCGTATACGAAGGCAAACAATTGACAACTTGAAATTGAATTGGTCAATGTAAAAGATATGTATTGTGCGTGTTATATGCTCGGTTTTGCATGCGCACAGAAAATCCGCTAGTGTAAAATTGCTTTCAATTAATTTAAGAAAATTTGAGGCAATGTAAAAAAGAACTTACCAATTATTTTAGCGACATTTTGTAGGAAATCACAACTATTCCGCTTTTTCAAATCAAATGTCAAGACATTCTTATAATTCAGTTTCAAACTGGTTTCCAGTGCGTTCATGACTGTTGACAGTTTCTGCGGTCGTGCTTTTTTTCCATCGTCCACAGTTTGAACAAACTGGAAAATAAAATAGTTAGGCTTTCTTACAAGAATATAATGGTACAGAGTCGTTAAGTAGTGTACAGGAAATTCTAACTCCTCCAAAAGTGACAGGAATTAATTTCGAATCTTGTTAAACAAGAGTACTGTGTGTATTCAGCTGGCTGTTATTTATTAAGAACCAGCTGATCCATCAAACTTTTTAACTCCTCATAAACCTTCCTTGTAATTCTACAAAATTTAAAAACTAAAATAAGATAAATTGGTCCAGCATTACCAAACAGGAATTCATATTTATACTTAAGAAGATAATTTTTATAAACCACGAGTCATTGATTTACTTTTTCATTTTTNTAAACAATAAACGGTTCCCAAACAACCTGAAACAAACGAGTTCAAATATCTTAAGTTACTCCATTCTTTACACTTGTGTGTGCCTTAAGTTTTCAAAATAAAATGATCTCAAAAAATAAAAAATCTGACTTCACTAAGCACTGTAAGTGAACTTTTGACCTCGTCTTATCACAAATTAACATCCATACGAAAACAATAAATACCTTCTTTTTCAAGCAGTCCAGCCAACTCCAAAGCAACATTAATGCCAAACGAGTAACCGAGTATGTAGAAATTAGATTTTGGTTGAAACTTCTTTTTCATGAACTGAAAACAAAAGGTTTAATTTGATTACTCTTGTATTTTTCGAAAAAAGTTGGTTAAAAGATAGATAAAAAGATTTTATACCTTCAAAATATTGTAAGCCATGTTCTGGATACTGTCATCAGTCATATCAGGACCAAGTTGGAAAGTCATAGCTTTGACCTTTAATCTTTCGGAGATTTGAGTATAGATTTGGTGGTGGCCTTCGAATCCAGGTATCATCATCAGGTAAGTATCTCCTAGATCTAGTTCTATCTCCTCCTGTAGATAAATGCATAGTATATAACATTAAAAAGAAGTTAAAAAAGGTTTAAAGTATTTTTAGTTATTAAAATATTAAAAATTAAGAGTAATTCGTATGAAACTAATTGGATTTGTTTCTACTTTATAATTAGGAAAGTGACTGATTTGTCTGTGTTCGATCTTACTTGCTTTTGCAAAATGCTAAAGCCAGATAATCACGGGAAAATTTGAAGAAGATTCAATGAAAGAGCGATCTATGTATATGTAACTACAAACCTCAGAACAATTGCTAAGTTTTGTCGGCATTTGCACCACGGGTTCAGTAGCCATGCATTCGTCTTCATCAGTAAATGTATAAAATGCCCCCAGACCGGCATCAAAGTTAGTGTTCTGTGTTCTCTTGTTAATGTAACCGATGCTGCTTAGACTAAAAATAAAAAATAAATTATTGAGATTTCTGGATACCTAATCTTACGAAAATACGTTTTTACCAAAATTTTTGAAAGACCCAGCCGAAATGGATTATCATTTTTCATATATACTCGTATATGATACGTGACAAAGGAACTCCATGTTTAATAAAAGACTCACCTTTTGATATCTAGTTGTGCAACATCCTTAGTTGAAAACTTCAAGCCATAAACATTTTCTATGAGTAATTTAATTTCGTGTAAGATGGCATCATTGAGGTTCAAGTCGCTCAGCATAATGTCTTCGTTAATATTGTTAATATCTTTTAATCCTGGTAAAAAAGAGAAAATTTTCACTCATAAATCTTTGCAGACTATAGTTGGGCTGCCAGTATTTTCATAAATTAAACTAATGTTCTTTGAATCAGTGGATTTTCCGGTTGTCCAAGCAACATGACTCGGTTTGTATGGGCGTTGTGGCTCGTATACGAAGGCAAACAATTGACAACTTGAAATTGAATTGGTCAATGTAAAAGATATGTATTGTGCGTGTTATATGCTCGGTTTTGCATGCGCACAGAAAATCCGCTAGTGTAAAATTGCTTTCAATTAATTTAAGAAAATTTGAGGCAATGTAAAAAAGAACTTACCAATTATTTTAGCGACATTTTGTAGGAAATCACAACTATTCCGCTTTTTCAAATCAAATGTCAAGACATTCTTATAATTCAGTTTCAAACTGGTTTCCAGTGCGTTCATGACTGTTGACAGTTTCTGCGGTCGTGCTTTTTTTCCATCGTCCACAGTTTGAACAAACTGGAAAATAAAATAGTTAGGCTTTCTTACAAGAATATAATGGTACAGAGTCGTTAAGTAGTGTACAGGAAATTCTAACTCCTCCAAAAGTGACAGGAATTAATTTCGAATCTTGTTAAACAAGAGTACTGTGTGTATTCAGCTGGCTGTTATTTATTAAGAACCAGCTGATCCATCAAACTTTTTAACTCCTCATAAACCTTCCTTGTAATTCTACAAAATTTAAAAACTAAAATAAGATAAATTGGTCCAGCATTACCAAACAGGAATTCATATTTATACTTAAGAAGATAATTTTTATAAACCACGAGTCATTGATTTACTTTTTCATTTTTTTCATTAATAGATCGAGTGATCGTCGTGTTAAATTGCATATTTTTGTAACTTAGTTTATTAACAGTACCTCAGAGATTGCAAGGCAGTGGAAAGCGAGCGCGGGTAAGCCCGCCTCATTTCGCGCCTCACATATTCTCTCCGTTGCTGCCACCGCATACGCATCGCTCGTACTCTTCGGAGAATGGTTCAACACCACGAAATGCCTGACAACGTGATTTTCGATAAAATATGTTACATAGAAAATATCACACTTTAGCTTTTTTAACGATTCAGGTCTCTAATGCAAAAATTTAAGGCCACTATTGATCAAGTCAGTCAGATATCGATAAATATAATGAATGATTTTTAACTACTAAGATAAGTTATGCCTGTTATTCTTTATTCTTTCGAGAAACACTTTGTACTAATAATACTTACTTCAAATTATTACAAATTGCTCTCGAAGATACGTCCAAATTTGAAACAACTTGAACGGAATCATTAAATTCCTTCATCATGTGTTCTGGTTCTTCCATTGTCACATCCTTGTCTTTATTATTGAAATTCTGAACTATGAAAATGCCCAACACAGGACCCATTTTTGTTCCTTCTTTTAAGATATAGACACATTCCTTGTCTGATGATAATTTTTCAGAAGCAAAATTCACTGATACCTTTAGTTTCTTCCAGGATCTAAGCAAAAAAAAATGTAGGAGGGTTATTGATAACTAAGACTATAATATCTACAATTCTATTTAAAATAATATCACATTCAATTAATCAATAACTCTTTTTTGGAAACCTACTCGATCTTCAGATGACAATATCCATCCAAAACTTTTGATGCCGATTGTTCCATATGCAATAATAATTTTCTAGCTCCACGCTTCACGAGTCGGTCAGCCACTTCAACTCCGAAAGTACTTTCGTTGCATACAACTATGTATGTCCCTTCAGAGGAGTAGTTTAAGCTGCAAAAAAATTATATTTGTATACCATGAACTTTTACACTAACTTAATTCGTGACTTTATTTACTACAGCATAATAAGTTATTTTGTCAAAATCATGGTAAAAAAGAAGATATACCTTGGAGTAGCATTAATTTCTCCAAGAGCTTGCGACTGTCCAATTTTAATTAATATCTTGCCACTAAACCGCTTCAACGACTGAAGTCTAAAGGCCTTGGATACGTCTGTTGGTGAATAGACCACACGGTTCAATGGCCTTACTATTCCTTTTGCAATACCTTGTGCCAACATGTGTTGGATTTTCTGAAAAAAGATGAAATAATCCATATGAAAATTCCAGTAAATTTAATTGCTGGAAGGTTCGGTGCTGGGTTATCCAGTGCAGATAATGGGTCAGCTTATATTCCACTTGCTGTATATATGAAACTGTTTGCTACTCCTCAGTGGCACCTGATGCCTGAGTGTGGCGGAGGGGTCGGACATCAATGTGACAAGCATAAAACAATCAGTACGAGAACACATGACGTTATTACCATGAAAGATAGATGCACAATGGTGATGACAAACAGACGGATATTACGAATCTACAAGAATTATACATTTACGGAAAGGTAAAATGTATTTCTGTGAATTTTCTTGTCTTATAAGTTATGCTTACCTTCTTTTCAGCTGCATATTCTGGTTTAAATATACTGGATGGACGAACAGCTTTGTAGCTTTTTGCTTTCATCAAGAAGTACATGCCAAAATCTTTATTACTTTTCATGTCATCTTCACATATATCCAAAATGTATCCCTCACCATCAACGCATTTCATTGCCGACTAAAAATAAATAATATTAATGTATCTAGTCTCTAGTTTGTCGTTAACCTCTGTATATACAAAATTACACATCGCACTAATATTATAAACACGAAAGTTTGTGAATTTACTTATGGCCGGTTTCTGAGTCTCGCTATCGAAAGGTTATCTATTCATTTTTAAGGGAAAATAAATAGATAAACCACCGATAAAGGTGCTCAGAAACTGGCCATTAATTAACAGATTTTTATCAAATACGTCATAATAACATATAGTTTAATTTTTATTCGGATCTGGGAAATAGTTCCTTCAGGAAGCGGGTAAAATTGCTGGTGAAAAGTAGGTATTTATAAACCAATCGACAGAAAGAACATTTGTGATCAGAGAAAAACACTTACATTACGCAACTCTCCGCTGGCACAATTGATTACAATACTGCAACCGGTTGACTTCGAGTTCCTGATGACCATGCAATGAGAATCCGTTCGCGACCAGAAAATATTCTCTTCTAAAATTTAAAATCAACAATTGTTCAAAACATAAAGAGCTCGTGGCTAAGTCAAAGCTGCGCGGATCGATCGATCATAAGGTTAAGCAACGCTTGGCGCGGTCGGTCCGTGGATGGGTGAACATCTTTTCATAACGTGTTCTTCCGTGTTTCGTAAGGCACGATAAACAGTGGGTCCCGGCTGTCATTTGATCATCTTTGGCAGTCGTTACGTCAGAAGCCTAAAAGTCTGACAAACAGTCTTACCAAGGAGTGCCAGGTTGCCCAGGTAACTGGGTTTTGGAGGTCAGATAGGCAGTCGCTCCATGTAAAACACTGGTTCTCAGCTGCATCCGGTTAGACTGGAAGCCGACCCCAAAAATAGTTGGGAAAAGGCTAGGCAGATGAATTGTTCAAAACATAAACTACCAATAATAATAGTGTTCAATAAGTAATAGTAATAATATTTGAAAATCTTGTACGTAGACTTCATAATGGGGTCTATATTATAATGAGATAAAACCTACATGGGACACAAATAAATGAACATGATAAAAATATCTTCCATCAAGATTCATTCAAATCAGCTCATAATCTGGTAGAGCATGGCAAGTGAGATTCAATCAATACAGTAAATTTCTTACCATTTAGCTGCGGATACATTAGCAGTAGTAAGGATTTTTGGGCAGCATTTTCTACATTAGCATATATTGTGTATCCCAGGTGTAATAATAATGATATAATTGCCTGACCAAATGGTTCTGCTGCACCATTTATAAACACAGCATTCATTTTAAATATTTGTAGGTTTAAGATCATGTCCTGTAAAAAAAAAAATATTAGTAAGGTTAAAGGTACTTCGTTTAAAAATAATACTGGTATTCATCTCACACAATTAAATATTAAAATTATTTTGATTCAGTACGTTAGCTGACGCATTTGAATGGGAGCTTACCAAACAGTAATACGCATTAACGTAAGCCAGAGGTACAGTGGCAGCATCTTCCAAGCTCCATTGCTTTGGAACTGGCCACAACAGTGAAGGATCAGCCCGCACTACACTACCCATCGCACCTTCAGGAACCAACCCCATAACTCTTTCACCGCTGGAAAGTATAGGTTTCGTTATTTGGGTCTTATTTAAATCTATGACAGAATTAACAGATAAAAATAGTGGTTAATTAATAACGTACTTGACATTGATACCGCTGAACTCTTTTCCAAATCCTTTGGTTTCATTATGAGATATGCCAGCTGCATTTTCAGCGTCTTCATTAGAAATTCCAGCATAAGATACCTAAGCAATGCAAATGAAATAAAAACATTTTATTAGTTAAAAAATTATCTTTGGTTTTATTTTCGAAAAAACTACAAATAGTCACTCTCACCTCAACTAGAGAATTGCTTTCAGGTATTTGAGGTATTTCAATCCATTTTAAACCGTCCAGATTTCCAGGCTGTGTACTGGTCAGCGAGATGTTTCTTACATTTGCAGTTTTAATATTTGGTAAACTGTAAAAGCCGCCCCAGTATCCCTAAAATATAAATGTGAATTTTCAATAAGGAATTTTAAAGCTGTAAAGTACTATTGAATAAATCGATCATAGCCGATTGACTCGATCGTAATTTTGTCGTGATTCCCGTTAAATAATAATAAATAAATTACGTTTCCTTGAAAATACTGTCCTTAAAAGCTTCAAATCCAACTAAGTCGAGTAGAAGAAAGAAAAAGAGCAGAATCAAGTTATCGGGATTCTTACCTTGTTCAGAATATTTATTGAGAGTTTCTTTTGGATCTGCTCTTTGAATAGTTTACATTCTTTGTCGAAATGTTCCACATTATAATCAACTAATATCAATGAAATTTTCTCGCCATAATCTTTTCTAAGTTTTTTGACCAAACTTATAAGACCAGCATGTGATTTCCATTCTGACACCAGTACAACTTTACCTGGCTTTTGAATCTCTGCAAGTACTCCTGGGAGATAAGTTAAAATATTATCATTACCAATGGGTAGATATGTAATACTTTCTTTAACATTGGTACTTTTCAGTGTCATTAAAACCAATGTAACCAAGTAATCTTTTGAATGTATAACTGTTATGATATTAAACAATTCATATGTTGGCAATATTTCCGCAGATTCACTTTCAATTGATAAAATGAACGAATCTGATGTTGGTATGAATGTTGATATGGTTTCCATTTTCTGAAAAAAAAAGGTGTTGTTATAAATTAATGTAGGTAATTAATAAAATATAATTGTTAGTCATACATTATTTTGAAAAATAATTGGAAGCTATCAGGTATTATAAAAGATATGACTGCTACTTACACGTCCATCTTCCAACAAATTGTCAACTATAACAACAGGACATGCGTCGTCGACATCTTCGACGGATCCATTAAGAATATACTCTTTGTGCGGAATTTCATCAGTTACTTCTTTAAGAACGTCATATATATCCGGATAATCCGTGGAACTTTTATTTATAATTTTAATTTTATTCTGAATGGTGTTATCTGCTACAACTTGCATATTCACATGAAGCGCCGATTTGAGCTATAAAAGATTATTTTTTTAATTGCAACAGCCACAAAACCAAAAACTGGAAAATTGATCCAGTCGGTCCAAGTTTAAAATAAGCAAGCGCAAAAATATTTCGTTCAAAAGGTAAGGTATTCAAATGTTAGGTACCTACTGTATTCAGCCTTATAACGTTTCAATCATGATCATGTTATAGACAAAAAACAATAAAAAAGTCTTATACGAAGAAGTTACAAATAAACACAAAAATCGTTGAATTATCATTTTTGTTCTTTTTGTAGTACACTTACATCAACTACGTCTTGGAGCAGATGTGGTACAAAACATCTAGTATGAAGAATATCAGGATCAGTCTCGATGATTAGTTTATCATTATACATTGTACCATCGATTTCTATTCCGCCACAACTACAATAAAACATAGGCACGTTATATTTGTGGAGGTTGTAGTATCAAAACAAGTAAAGCAATAGTACAATTGTTTCATTTCATGAAAGCGGACCATACTTGTGTGTGCAAGTGTACATAAACACGTTGTCTTTGTATGCGTAAGATCAAGAGTACTCAGTAGTATTCGAGTTGCCGATTCAAATATAGTTAAAGCTGATAATGAAAAATTATTATTAAATTTTACCTTGTAATGCCGTGAATGTCATAGTACTCAGCTCGAAGGCAGGTTAATCCATCTAAATTTATATGCTTAGCTCTCGCATGTTTTTCAACATTAATCGTCAACTTATCAATCTGATTCAATTTTGATAATCCATCGTGTTTTCTCTTTATCACATCAAATTGTAAGAGGGAGTCAAGTAGTGGAATCCATTCATCAGTATATTTAATATTTGCCGTCGAAAAGTCTGATGTTGCTGATTGGATTGATTGAAATTTATCTCTGAAATAAAAACGTTGTTAGATATTTTCAGTAGATTTTGTTGCTTTGAATGATAAAGGATAATTAAACTTACTCATATGAGTATCCTCGCATACGAAGAATTTGGTAGATATCTTGACTACTAAGGAGAATGTTACTTTCATCATTCCTTTTTATAATTAGACGTTCTTCATCATTTAAAAGATCCAATTCCTTAATGAAGCCTGTAGCCACCGCAGTTTTACCACGATGAATCTAAATTTAATAATTGATGTCAGTCAAAGAACCATCTCAGTTTTTTTCACTGATTCACTTGGTTTCAAGATTTATTTTCATTTTTTTCTTTTACGTACCTCAAAACAATGGTTTCCCTTAAATATCATCACACCAAGCTTGAGAAGATCATTTATTTCGACTTCTTCATAGAAATATACGTTTGTAAATTCAACCGACATAGTTCTGTAGTCTGACTGTCTGTACATTGCATAAGTTTCCCAAACAAGAGTCAACAATGCAGCTTCAGGGAAAACGCAGACACCTGAATGAAAAAAAAATATTATCGATATTTTCTCTAGAAAAAAAGACTTAACACCAAGAAACTCGAGTTTGCGAGAATTCGGGAAACTTAACGTAATTGGTATTCCTTAACACGATTTCTGATAAAAAAAACCCACAGATCCTGCCGGTATATTTTTTTAATTTAGTAATTTTATATATATTACAACTCACCGTCTCTTTTGTAATATTCAAAATATTTGTAGTCGTCATCCTGGGTAGACAGTATAAAATCTCTGCCGGCGGTGACAACTCTGGTTTTCGTAGAATATCTTGTTTTAAGCCTAAAAGTCAATACTAAAATATAACTTTTGAATTACATATACCTATGTAATATTAGATTTTTATAATATTAAATATCTTTAAATTTTAAATTCATCTGCATCTCGATGGATGCTTACTGCCTAGTTTTATAAAAATCCATCATTCACACAAACATGTAAACGCAATTCTAATATTATTAAGATTTCAGTTTTAGGTAATTACCATTCTTCGCTGTGTTCCCATTCTACTAAATGTGATAGTAGAGGAGTTTCCGTGGAGACGGGGTATTCCACCTTTGGATAGAGTGATTTCACTTTTGGAGTGAGGCCAGCTAAGTACATTCTAAAAACAAAAAGTAATTTATTATAACAATAAAAGTGCTATAGTTGATTGATCATATTTATAAAAAAATGGCTAAGTATCCTTTTTTTTATATCGATGGGAAATCATCAGTATGACCCCTCCCGCTGTGGGTGACAGCGGAAGGGAGTGTCAGACTTTTACTGACTAAAACCCACCGTGTTCCTTCGGGAGCCCTTTGTGTGCCAGGGCCGCGGTAACTCTTTCGAACAACCCGCAGCCCCGACGGGCTCTGGCCCTAGTGGGCCCCGCAGGGG
>NWSH02000535.1:12731703-12791069 GCA_002382865.2 Heliothis virescens
TTTTTTTTTATATCGATGGGAAATCATCAGTATGACCCCTCCCGCTGTGGGTGACAGCGGAAGGGAGTGTCAGACTTTTACTGACTAAAACCCACCGTGTTCCTTCGGGAGCCCTTTGTGTGCCAGGGCCGCGGTAACTCTTTCGAACAACCCGCAGCCCCGACGGGCTCTGGCCCTAGTGGGCCCCGCAGGGGATGGCTAAGTACCATTGGGTACGAAACCTTAAAAATTAGTTTTTTTCTTAATGAACCTCTTTTTTATAAATGAAAAAAATATATATGTATATTATTTAATTATATTTTTACTGTCTGTCAATGCATTTTTTGTTAGGAGTTTTTTTTAATTCTAAGATTTTTTTACCGAATTACTGCAAAGGTACCTACTTGCCAACAGCTTCCAACAAGAACTTGACTGGGTGTTCATATCCACGTCTCGTTAACGGTATGTGTACACAGGCAGCTAGAGAACGCGTCAGAATGGCTTGCAGAAGACCATGGGGGGCTACTTCGATGACAATAGCGTTCTCTGGAATAAGCCTTGACGATTCCTCAAAGAGAACCGGATTCTGTAAGATATATAAAGTAAATGTTAATGTTTTTGCAACTTAAAAAAGATATTTACGTGCAATCGTACTATCATTCATAACTTTAGTAATATGTTCCATTCAATCCTAATGTAATACATGTGAAATAAACTCTATCTGTCTGCCTCCGCTTTCATACCGAAACTACTAAACCGAAATAAATAAAATTTGGTTCACAGGTAGTATAGAGGAAATGCGAGGTATATAGCACTAAAACATAGTTCTGATCCATCCTGGATTATAAAGACCATCCAAGTCCTGATGTCACAACATTGTTTTAAAAGTAAGTAAGGATTACCAATAAGTTGTTGGTGTGGTATTCAGCAGAAGAATACTGAGCCTCGTCGTTATTCCATTGATTTTGCGGTACTGATGTTGATATCCACTTTTCGCTGCGTTTTTTTGGGGATTTGATGATTTCTCGCAAATATTTTAGGAGACTTGGTCCTAGAAAAATTATCCTCATTATAAGTCGGTAGGCATATTTTTTTCAGGTGAAATTAAATTGGAAATGAGGGTTTATGTTCACTGTTATAACAATTTCTATATTTTTTTTTTTATGAGGAAATATAACTTAACAACTACGTTTTAATTGTAAATAAAATATTTCATACCAGCGTTTTGAATATATTTTGAATGGAACGCAATATTGGAGCACGGGACTTCCCTAGCAAATACACCACGTTCTGTAAGTTCAGCTACAAAGCTCTTCATTATATCGGCTGGACCTGATATTGTTGAAGATTCGGAGCTATTGTGGCAAGCTACTTGGATTTCTGGAGGGCACATGTCCCTTACCTGAAAAACACATTACAAAAATTTTAAGTAGGTACTTATATTTGGTGAGCTAGTTAGGCTCACACTTAGATGCTATAAGATATAAGTTTTGAAACCTACAGTTTTGAAACCCAATCCAACGGCAGCCATAGACCCTTTGATCAGTTCTGTCTGCAGCGAGACAAGACCACGGCTGTAAGCGGACAGTATCATTTCTTCAGCTGTGAAGCAACCGTCGGCGTACGCGCATCCCAGTTCACCGACACTATGTCCTGTTATTAAATAAAATTGGTTAAAAATTTTAAAAGGTGTTTTTTAGTTTAAGTAATGAAAGTAAAATTTTAACTTAACAATAGTGTATTTGGTTTGTAACTCACCGATTATGTTATCAGGAACTATTCCCAATTCACGCAATACATCAGTCAGACCAATTTGTACAGCAGCGATGCCGACAAAAGAATGTAGAATATTGTTGTAGATAGACTTGTCTGGATTGGTTAGGATATCCACGATGTCTATACCTTTGGGTTCCAGAGCTTGACGACACCTGAAAGTAGCATCAGTAGTGTAGTGTGATAAAACGGGTACTACAAGTAAGGTCGAAGGGATAAAACAAGAACAACAAAATATAAACTCGTTGTGATATTTTAACCACACACTTAATACCTATTACATGCTTACACAGTTTGGGGTGCCAGGTTGCCCAGGTAACTGGGTTGTGGAGGTCAGATAGGCAGTCGCTCCATGTAAAACACTGGTTCTCAGCTGCATCCGGTTAGACTGGAAGCCGTCCCCAGAAATAGTTGGGAAAAGGCTAGGCAGATGAACATGCTTACACAGTTTCATACTTTACAATACGCAATCATCTGTGGAATTTTCTTTTTGTAGTCACTTCTTCAAAACTAAGATACTTACTTTTCTACGGCAGCGGCAAACGTTGGTATACGCATCAACTCTGCCCCCATGGTTGGCCACTGCGATCCCATACCACTGTATACGAACCATACGGGTCGAGATAATCCGTCAGTGTACTTTACTTCTTTACCAATACACACTGTTTCATTGTTAGCATTTGTTTCTGAAATAATACGTAAAATTTGAATACCTAGGATATTTTGTTTTCCCATATTACAATAAAATTTACACTGATAAATTTAACAAAGCGAACTAAAATTATTTTATCATCAAAGGCAAATAAAGTAAATCACCAAATAAATCAATCATCAAAGGCAATTAAACAAAATTAAAGGTATTTAAAGCTAATCTAAATTGCACTAGCTACTACTATTTTACTAATAATGCAAAATGAATAGATTTCATGTTTTGTTTTTGAGCACGTTTCATTAATTAAACGCCAGTTAAGACATGAGCATTTTTTTGTGTTTTACAAAAAATAATATTATTCGTATTTTTTCTAAAGTTTCTCTTGAAATTTTATTTTTGGCTTTTTAGTGTCAGTTGCTTTTTATTTTTAGGAATTCGTACCAAGTATAGTGTAGCCCCTGGTCGTATGTCCAGGAACGGGAATTTCATGCATGTCATGTAGAAGGGCGATCTGTTCAGGGTCCACTGACTGTTGGTTCAGCTTCTTGATCATATTTTCCACGCACTGTTCTTGTCTCCCAGACGCGAGGACCAGATGTGGTATACTGCTACGATAACGCTCTAGGTTCTGAAATATAAAGTTAGGCATTACAATTATGACTAGGTTACATTTTCTTTACGATACGAAAATAACTACACTAATTTTGACTGGATTTTCACCAAATAATAACTGATATCGCAAGGAATGTTTTACGCTACAACATCATGTAGTTTTTCTAGGGGAACTTTATGTATAACTCTGCCCAAATTAACTGTTTATTGCATACAAAGTTGCTGGAGAAATTTAGTGTTCTATGTTATTTAAGAGTATTATACCTTAGGCTTGTAATGGCCTTTCATAAGAGCATGGATATTGGTGCCAGTGTAAGCGAACGAGTTCAGTGCAGTAAAGCCTCGTCCAAAGGGAGTGTTCTCAGTGATCACATGTATCCTCCCTTCACGTACTGCTGGGATGTTGTCTTGAGGTTCATTGTAGTGTAAGTTAGCAGGAATTTGACCACACTGGTAGGCGAGACAGATCTGTGAATAAAAAGAAGTCTTTTTTTATCAAATATACCTATTATCAATACGTATAGATAATTTTTACACACTTTGGTAGTGTGTAAGAAATGATCTCTCATGACAATGGCCAATTAATAAATGCATCAAATCTATAATACTTCAATTATTTGACAAAAAGTCATTAAAATGACCAAGGTTAACAATTAACAAATAAGAATAGAATGGATTCATTTATTTGCATACAATGAATGTAATTACTTTAAAATGTTTGCTATATGACACGTGTACATTTTGCCTAACTGGCATGCATAATATCTAAAAATATGCTTTAGGAGTACATGCTTATTTTATGTGTAGCATATTTTCAATCACGTTAATATATTCACACTATTCAAGGCGATAATTTGTGAGTGCATTTATGTGTATGTTTGCTGATTCTCCATGCTCAAGCAGCTGAACGGATTTTGATGAAACTTTTGCCATAAAAAATAAATATCAAAATGAAAACTACCTTTGTAAGAGAGCAACCTCCTGAAGCCGGTTCGCTGTTTCCCATATTCGACTTGACACATCCTACATGGATGTGTTTGTCCTTCGCGAATACTTTACCGATTGCTTCCAGTTCATTGCCATCGGCTTCGGCTATTCCTACGAATACAAAATTATATTTTTCATGTGTAGAACAGGAATTAATGCATTTGTGACAAATATAAATACAATGAAATAAAATATAAGATAGGCAGTTGATATCCATAATTACATATGTAAAGCTCGGGTACGAATGCGACTTAATTTGTAGACAGATACATATGTCATCACTATGGTGATTAATAAAAAAAAAAATATTTAAATCATCATAATAATATCTTAAGTACTTTTCGCCCTGCAGGCTAGATACGGGTTTTTTCTCACACAGAGAAGTTTGAGAGTTTCCCATCATCGTTAATCTTTAATGTTGTATAAGACTCAAATATGTTTGTACAAAATAAATAATAACTTGGAAAAGTTAAATAAAGTGGCAAGCGCATTTACCACTAATCTACTACGTTACTAATACAATGCCTAATTTTACCAAGATCCCTGAAACTGACACCTAAGTATGGAATCCTTTACTTAAAACCTCCCTCTATCCTGTCCTTAAATAGTATGTAGTTTGACCGACATTCTGCCCCACCAACGGTTGGTGATAACGAAAACGTTTTCTAACGGTCCCCCAAAACTGTCAGGTGCAAACTTAGGTGCTGTTGTTGCAATTGGGAATAAGTTTCTCTCTCATAAGGTTAATTTTTCATAGCCTTTGACGTATATGGACTTACCTGGAGCACTAGCTTCAACGTATTCTACCTGACGAGGAGAAACGCCTGCTTCAGCGTAGAATTTTTCTAGAAAGTATTGGATTTCTTCTGGCGTACGAATTGGTAGGAACTTATCCTGTATTGTGCTGCTGTAGCTGGATTTAGCGAATTTTATCTCTGCGTAAATCCTGGTAACAAGTTTATGTTTATGTTTAGACGAACAGAAAAAATACAGTGTCATGGGGTTACAGATTGCTGTTCTAATTATTGCCTCAGAGTTTCAGAATAATGTTTAATTAGTTCAAATTATCATATTCAACATTTTGAAGGTATCGCTGTCCTTAAGATAACCACTTTTTAATGAAAATAGTCAGAGAAATAACACTTTTTTATGTTTTTTTTCGTTAAAGAAGGGGAATTGTCAAAAATGCTATATACCTCTTTGCATCCTTAGCCTTTTGTATGAAGAAGACACTAATAGCATCAGATCTTACAGAGCCATCTCCGTGCTTGTCAAAGCATTTCGTCTTGCCATCCAAACAGAGGAATCCATATCTGAAATACATTTTATTATCAGAAGGAAAAATTTTTTTTTAAATAGAATACTTTAAACATAATTCGATGGGTGATTCAACTATGCCCTTTCAACAAGCCATAATTAATATGTGCATTAAGATAATTTACCTCTTCATATTCCAAGATAAGTTAGGATGCAAACACAAGTTAGACCCTCCAATGATAGCAGCATCGCAGATGCCGCTAGCAATGCTCTTGTAAGCATGCTCTAGACAAGCCATGGAGCTTGAACAGGCGGCATCAAGCGTGTATGAAGGGCCTACAGTGTCCAGCCAGTATGAAATCCTGTTGGCGTACATAGTCTTGCTGCCCCTGCATAATAAAAAGTACTCGTTGGTCAACAGTTTTCATAAAAAAATCTATGGACGCTTTCAAAGTTTTCTTTCAAGTATTGAACTTCTGCGTTATTACTTTCTCCCTCTTATTGTATCTTATGATTTAATGCATCTATCAGCAATTTGTCTTTGACTTTAAATAATTGATTTTCTATGTCAGGGAGTAAGAACCATTGGTTACTAAGAACTGAACAACAGTGATTTTAAATAAATACTACACCATAGTCTAGCACTATGTTCCTACAAGTTACTCTACACAAAACAATTTTTATGTGACAGCTATTACGTGATAAAATTTTTAAGCCATCTAGAAATTTTATGTGCATTATTAAGTCCTATTTTATTACGAGAGTCTAATTATTACTAGTAGTGATACTAACCCTGTTATACCAAGTCCATTAATTTGCTTAGTTGAATATAAGCTAAACGCCTCTGTATCGGAGAAGGCAGCTCCAATGAAAACACCGACCTTTTTTCCACGAAGTTCCAAAGGGTTAATACCTGGTCAGAAATCAATTTAGTAGATGTTGATAGATGATTTTGGTAGTAGGGTTTAAAATGGAACAAATGGTTTGTGCACGTAAAAAATACGTAAATCAAACTCACTCAAAATTTCAGAAACTACGAGAGCTACAAAATTTCTAAATTTTACCTCGGGGGAAATTTTCAGAATATAAGCGCTCACTAAGACCACATTTAACTCTAAGGCAGCTGAAATAGGGGGGCAAAGTTTGTATGGGAGATTCCCGGGTTTTTTCTTTGACTTCACTTTCATAATTTATTAAAACTAACTTTTTTTTTAACAGTTCAATCAAATAATCGTTTAATTTCAATCAACAACTCACCTGCGTCGAATATGGCACTGTATGCGCTTTCAAGTAATTTCCCGCTCATAGGTTCTAAGTTGAGAGCTTGTTTGTAATTGACCTTGAAGAACTGGGCATCAAATCGGTCTACGCCGGAGATCATGCCGTAGTACTTTGGGATCTCAGGGTGGTCGATGTCAAAGCGGTCGTTTTCATTTGTCACCATATCCACCTAATTAAGTTTAAAAATATTTCAGTACATTATTATACTTATTTTCATTATTTTGTAACCGGCTTCTAAAAAGCACGAGGTTTTATGTTTAACGTGTATTTGTTTTGTGTAGGTTCCTCGATTTTTCTGATCAACCAATTTTATTTGAAAATGTATCTTTGCAAGGTTTTCCTACTGATGCCAAGTCAAGATCTGATGGTGGGAACGTAGAGAAATCGAAGATAACACTCTAAAGAGAAAGTTTTGAGAAAAATGTCTACATAGCTACCTCAGATGTTTGAGCTTATTTTATAAGCATACTAGCTTTTGCCCGCGACTTCGTTCGCGTGAAATAGTGACTTGGAACAGCTCGACATTTATAGTAGTTACGGGATTGAACAATAGATGGCGCTGTATGTCCGGAATAAATTTATTTTTTATTTTTATTTTTTGAATTAAAAACTATCCTATGTCCTTTCTCAAGTTCCAAACTATGTCTGTACCAAATTTCACACAAATCGGTTCAGTAGTTTAGGCGTGAAGAAGAGACAGACAGACAGACAGACAGACAGAGTTACTTTCGCATTTATAATATTAGTTTGGAAGTTTGGATTAACGAGCAATTTACACTTTTTTTATATCGATGGGAAATCATCAGTATAACCCCTCCCGCTGTGGGTGACAGCGGAAGGGAGTGTCAGACTTTTACTGACTAAAACCCACCGTGTTCCTTCGGGAGCCCTTTGTGTGCCAGGACCGCGGTAACTCTTTCGAACAACTCGCAGCCCCGACGGGCTCTGCTCCTAGTGGGCCCCGCAGGGGTTTGCTGACACTCTCTGAGGAGCGCGTTTGCTAAGATGGGCTTTGAACGCATTTCGGGCTCGATGATGAAGTTAAAGTTTGATGATAGTTTAGAGATCTCTTTATCAGTTTGTTGCAGCTATCCAGTATTTGTATTAAAGAAAACTAGTAATCATGTCGATTTAAGACTTGGAAAAGCAAAAAAAATATGACTTATTACCGTTAGAATTAAACACAGCACAGCCCTTTTTTACGAGACCAGTATACACCATAACGACCAAAATATTTATTTTTAAGATTTTTTGTAAAGAAAACTGTTAACTACAGTTTTCCAGAGAAAAACAGGATCTACCCACTAATACTCTTTCTAAAATTAAAAACATCTTGTAGCATATAGTATCTCACCTTGTTATATAGATTCTCCTTGAACTCCAAAACACTGTCAGACTTGGGGAACAACCCTGACATACCACTGATCACCAACTCCTCCCCAGTCAACCCTTGCGTGGTCTTCGTGTACTGGTCCATTTGCGATTGAGGAGAGGGCGCCATGATCTTTGAAAAATGAATTATATAATATTTTTTATATAATGAGCTTTTTCCCATTGTTACTTATTGTCCTTCAATATACAAGTAATAATAAATAATTAAGACGTAAGAAATAATATTTATATTTATTTAACTACGTAACAAAAAATACACATTACAAAATTCGGTACCCTAAGGTAGACTGGTAGAGAACGCCTCAGGCGTTAAGTCCGCCATTGTATGTTTAAATATGTGCAAAAGTATTAAATAAATAAAAAAATCGGATAATATGCTACATTGTTATAGTGAAAGTTTATTTTCTAATCTCGCTTTTACACTGCCGGTTTTCCACTTGGGCCCTCCTCGGCTTGAAAAAAACATTTGCAACTGAGCGACAGATTTTGAAAATATAATAATTTCTAGATTTAATAGCGCTTTCATACTGCTAGATTTTTGTCGCTCGATTAAGCTACGCGCGAAAAAAAACCGACAGTGTGAAAGCGCAGTTAGTGATTATGTAATTTTTTTGTAGCTCTCTATGCCTCATACGACGACGATAAAACAAAAAATTTAAGCTAAAAACTAATAATTACTAAGGATTCTAGTAGGAACAAAAACACGATGTCAAGGCGTTTTACAAAAAGAAAATATGGAACTTACTAAATGTAAAGAAAAAATGAAGCAGCTGCAGGAGAGGAGCAACAAACTGGAGTGTTGATTGCACACTGGCCAAAATAATAGCTGTGACGATCATTATATATGCTTTTTTTTATAAATATAAGAATGCAAATTTCCGAATGAAAAAAAAATCAATGCCATGCAAACTTAACCCGGAATTAGCGCAGCCAAAACATGTAATTTTGATAGCAGGTGACGGGTCTAGTACGTCCGAAAAATATCTATGATTTTGGCAAAGTAATGATTTTTACGAAATTATATTGTCATCGGTAATTAATACCGCTGATGACAAAGTCCTTGACTCAGATAAAGTGCTTCGAATAAAGCTGTAGTTTTGTCCTTCATGAATAATATCAAGTCAAATTAAATGAAAAGTGGTAAAGGGGCTTTTTTAAAGACTATGTTCTGTATTTACTAGTTTCTTCGGCAGCAGTTTCACCTACGTCAAGTGGGAATTACTTCATTCACCCGGATAAAAAATCTCCATTTTGATAAAAGGGCTTCTGACATGAAAATAAATATGGGTATATTTTTTAAATCGGATCAGTTAGTGGTATCTAAAGTGCTTCATTTAACTAAATTAAGACGTCCTAAATAGTCCAGCAACAAAATAAATCAAGTGAATAGCATTCAGGGGGTTAAGATTTTCATTATCATATTAAAGTGGAAGTGTCGCAAAATTCTAAGTGTATGTGTAAAAGTTGCAATTTCTTATAATAATAGTATTCGTTAGGATATTTTTTTCTAGATTTTTTGCAATAAATAACTATGCCTTTGACTTTAATATAAAAAATATATAATATAACTAGCTTCTGCCCACGACTTTGTACGCTCACATCGCTTATGCAGGCGTTAACGGGATCGTAAAAATCAAAGATCTGAAACGTCTGATGTCGAATTCTAAAAGTCCGGGGAAAAAACAAGATGCACGAGACGATTTGAGACGTTTCAAATCCGATTTTTTTCCTATTACTTAAATATAAAATACGTTTGATTAAATAAACATCTAGGTCAAGGTCATTCTTCAAGGGATCCTAAACTTATAAATTAACGAGATCTTTACTTTGAAGTAGATTACGGCTGCCACTGCAAGCTCGATATAAAGGTGAAGTACAGTTTCCTTTAACATATGGGTAAGAGCTTTTTTTAATTTCATAAAAGCACTAGATCAAATATAACTGGCAGCTGTCATTGGCACAGTTTAAAGGCGCGATTCTATACGCGAGTAGGTTGCAAGCTTAGTCGTGGCACTGCAGCTTCACAATCATCCTGAGGGAACTGATTTGCGCATGAGGATAAAAAAAAATAACGTATAAATAACCTTCTTCGACGGATAGGAAATATTGTGAAATCGACCAGACAGACATACAAATTAACTTTTCAGCTTTATAATATTAGACAAAAAAATTGATCAATATGCTTGCATATATTACCTACATGTATGTTTGTAGAACAATAATATTATTTGCATGTAACACAATGGCCTGTTTCTAGCTTAACATATTAATCTAGGCATTTGCTGTGTGCGAATTATATGGTGACAGAACACAAGTCGATCACAGTGCGCATATTGTGAAAAAGGAACTGAAGTCGGACCCTTTTTAGGGTTCCGTAGCCGAATGGCAAAAAACGGAACCCTTATAGATTCGTCATGTCTGTCTGTCTGTCTGTCTGTCCGTATGTCACAGCCAGTTTATTCCGAAACTATTAAGACTACACCATTCAAACTCGGTAGATAGATGTATTATGTTAACCGCTTCACGATTTTTATACAAAAATAAAAAAATAATAATATTAGAAGGGGGCTCCCCATACATGGAACAGAAACAAAAAAAAAATTTTTTCGTCTTACCTACACTTGTGGGGTGTCTATAGATAGGTCTTTAAAAATGAGTTTGAGGTTTCTAAAACCATTTTTTCTCAAAGTCAATCATTTCAGAGTAAGACACTTTCAAAGTGCTAAAATGTGTGTCCCCCCCCCTGTAATTTCTAAACTACCAAAGTGAAAAATCTAAAAAAAATATATGTTATAGATCTTAATAAAAACTATCAACCAAAATTGGTTTGAACGAAATACAGTCAGTAGTTTTTGAGTTATAGCACTTTTTCAGTAACCGCAAACTATAACTTTGTTATTCATATATTTGTATGAAAAACAAAGTAATTTTTTGTAGGTACGTTTATTTTTCATAGATAATGGAACGGAACCCTTCGCGTGCGAGTCCGACTCGCACTTGGCCGGTTTTTGGGAAAGATTTCAATAATGGTATTAAAATAAAAAAAACATGATGCAGCTGACTTTTATTTTAAATCACATAAATAGCATTAACGAAGACACCATAGCATTTCTTTAGTGTTTTCTTCTTTTGAGTACCATTTTTTGGCGGACGGTCTGTATGTCTGTCTGTGCATGTGAATATCAGTGCCACAATATTATTTTCATCTCAGCTGCATCTGGTTAGACTGGAAGCCGACCCCAAAAATAGTTAGGAAAAGGCTAGGCAGAATATTATTTTCATCTGTAAGTCCAAATGATTTCATGTTGTTCTTATAAGCTTGAAGAGCTCGTGGCTATGTCAAAGCCGCGCGGATCGATCGATCATAAAGTTAAGCAACGCTTGGCGCGGTTGGCCCGTGGATGGGTCTTGACGAGATGACGGAGATAACGGATCTTGCCATAACGAGTTCTTCCGTGTTTCGATAGGCACGATAAACTGTGGGTCCCGGCTGTCATTTGACCATGTTTGGCTGTCGTTACGAGTAGTCAGAAGCCAGAAAGTCTGAAAACCAGTCTTACCAATGGGTATCGGGTTGCCAGGGTAAGTGGGTTATGGAAGTCAGATAGGCAAATAGCTCCATGTAAAACACTGGTTCTTATCTGCATCCAGTTAGACTGAAAGCCGACCCCGTTATAGTTGAGAAAAGGCTAGGCAGATGATGCTATTCTTGTAACCAAAAATACATGAAATCTGCATTATTAACGACAGTAGTGATAAACATGCTGCAATATAGTTAACTAGCCGTTTTCCAGCGGTTTCACTCGCGCTCCGTGGGAAATACTGCCCGTACCCGAATAAAACATAGCCCATAGCACTCACGAATAATGTAGCTTACTACCAGTGAAACAATTTTTAAAATTGGTTCATTACTTCCAGAAATTCACAAATAAACTTACAAACAATTTTACTTCTACATAATATTAGTATAGTTAAGCTTATTGATTATTCGATTTACCTACTACTCGCCATAAAATAAAAGTGCGTGCGTACTTTACAGACTTTCTACCTGAAATAATACTTAATTTGCCATTTTAGACATGAGAGTATTTTTTTTTTTCAATATTAACAATATTAAGATTGACATGATCGAATAGAATATTTACGATATTTTATTGATTAAATAATATTAAATTGTTTGTTATTTTTTTACTCATATGCTAGCTATTTGACATTTCAACGTCCGCTGTCAGTATAATCGCTAATTTTCGAATATCAATCTTTTATGTGATTTTTGTTACATTTAAAATACATCTCATACAGTATATTGTTCTAGTGTTGAATGTTTAATATACAGGGTGACTGGTAATTAGTGACCGATACCTGAACACGTGATTCTACCCATGATTACAAACAACTTTCCCAAAGAAACTTTTTTTTTTACTCTTTAGTTTAGTTACAATAGCAAAATCACTTCAACCTGCACACGCGTAATGAAAGTGTCACTTTTCACTATCTCGAAACTGTTTTCGATCCTGGGTTTAAGTTCATCTAAAGTTTTCACTAGCCCCATAGAGGTATATACTAGAGAAGCAATGGCCGCGTCGTAGCCAGACAGCTCTATCTATGTCTTAAGACATAGTTTTGTGTCATGTCAAATCAGTCATCTATCGGACGCCAACTGATTGACAGGGGGGAAAAAATGGCCGAATTCGTAGTAAAATACTGCGCTTAAAAATCACTTATCCTCAGTCGTGCACTCTTGACAGAGTGGTCGTGGTTGTTTCGATGGCGTAAAAGGTGGGGGTACGCATATTGCCTAATTGTCTTTGGCCATTTCAGATTTAAGCGCCTTTCTAGCAACGTCTTTCCATTTTTTCCGATTTTCTGCATTGCGAGAACATTCTGAGATGGAAGCTTTCGTGGATGTTTTAATAAGATCGGTCCATCGGGTAGGTGATCGACCTCTAGATCTTTTGCCCTCAACATGGCCCTGCACCACTAGTCTTTCGATCGAGTGCTCGTTCCTGGATATGTGGCCAAAGAACTTAAGTATTCGCAATAGTACAGTCGACGAAAGCCGCTCCTTGACCTTGATTTCCTTAAGAATGGAGGCATTGGTGCGGAAAGCAGTCCACGGGATTCTCAACATACGCCTCCAACACCACATCTCCAGAGCATCGATTTTCCGGCGGTCTTGCAAGCGTAAGGACCAAGTTTCAGCTCCATAGAGGAAGATTGGAAAGATAAGACATTTCATAAGTCGAACCTTGGTGTTTTTAGTTATTCTCTATAAAAATCACTTATCTATACAAAATTAAACGGAATTATTTTTCCTGCGTGAGCTTGTTGTTTAAATTGACTTAAAAATACTTTTAAATATATAAAATGTAAGATTTTTATACCGGGTTCAGTGTTACCACTAAGAAGGGTCGTTTGAGTTTCCCACATTTGTGGGAGATGATGATTATTTATTGAATAAGTGATTTTAAATATTTTTGTAACAATAATCACACTATAGGATGAAGATGCAGCTTGCCGTATTAAATGAGTGGAACTAATAGAACTTCCGTTTAGAAATATATGATTTAGCAAAGCGAAGTATGATTTATAATAAATAATAAGTATTCAAAATGAGATTATCTCAATAATTTCACTAATAATAAAATTCTCATTCATCCCATCAGAAATTCATGAGTAAAATATTAAATTTATATTTATCAATTATTTTTATATTTAAAAAAAATGGGTAACATTTCACATGGGTAGGCCACCCCATACCGCCATTGGAAGCTTAGATTGCCATCTTTGTCTAATCAAAGTGACAGTTATGTATTTGTGACTTGTGTGACAGAGACAGATATACGTTTTTTGTTCAAATGTCATTTGGATGTCAAAAGTTTCAAAGCTACGTCGTTGCGTCTAAAAAATGGCATCGCTTCTTACGACGCATTTGAACGAGGTTTGCTACTCTAGTATATATTTACTCTATGACTAGCCCACTACGATTGCTCATTGCTTCACCATAGCCCCATTCTGAATAATAGCACATCACCATATCGCTGTCCTCACTCGCGGAGTAGTTGAACGGCACAGTGCCGGCGGGTGTCAAAAAAAAACTAATAAATGGCATCCGATGGATTTTACGGCGTGACTGTTATTTTTAAAATAAGTTTTGTAAAATTAATCCTGAAGGAGACGAAAAATAAAAATTTTCGCTTTTCCCTGTTAATTTGCAATGACATTATTAATCTAAAAACGTGACAGATTGTTAGTGGCCAATAGAACACAAAGAGGTTTAACACAATTACCGTAATAGCTCATCGGGAGAAGGCGCGACTGCTAATTGCAGTTTCAAACAGCTATTGTGACTAAACTAGTGAGTAAAAAAAAAAAGTTTCTTTGGGAAAGTTGTTTGTAATCATGGGTAGAATCACGTGTTCAAGTATCGGTCACTAATTACCAGTCACCCTATATAAAATTCCTGTCACTAATCTCGCGGTAGGAATGATATATTTATGGATGTGTAAATAGTAAAATAGTAAAAAAAAATAATTTGGCGGTATTACGTATGAATTTAATTTCGTTCTTCTGATAACTAGAATGAAACAGACGCTATGTACAGTTACTTCCAATGGACTGACAAACCGGCCTCGGTCTTGCATTCGTTGTTCGCACAATTTCAGGAAGTGGGCGTAGGTGTCACTCCTTCAATCGAGTGAGCTGCAGGTTTTATTATCTACCTAACAAGCCATAGTGCTAGTTTTCTTGATTATTTTTTTGTAAAAATCTTTAGAATTTTTCTCTTAAATAAATTATTGTCTGTATGATACTTCTTCTATTTTGGTTTTTCGTCTGTATTTTGTTGTATATGCATCGTGTTCCCGCGAATCAATGTATAAATTATTTATTTTCTTCTTTTCTTTAGGACGCAAGTGAAATTGCGGGAAAATAACTATTAAAAAAATATAGGCATCAACTTTCTACAAATTACCAATTCAACTTTCAAATGTAAATCGTCTGACGTAAGTTATTGTCAGCAAAAAGGACCTAACATTTATACGTAGTTACGAAGTCTATTAACTTCATACATGTTATAATATAAAACAATGTAAGGCAAAAGTCAATGTAATACTTCAAAGGCCAAATTATTTTTTATTTTACTCCTTAATAACTGCACATATACCTGTATTCTAGTCTTGACGTATGGGAAGTGGTGTGCGGCGGTGAGGATGGACTTGCGCTTGCACTGGTCCGCGATGTCGCCGTGTGCAGTATATGACAGTATAGTACCTGTATCCTAGTCTTGACGTATGGGAAGTGGTGTATTACGTATCATCTAGTGATGTTTTCTTTTTTATAGAGATGTCGTTTAATGTTGACAAATTTTAGAAAGCAAACGGGTCTTGCTCGCGATGAAATTATAAAGGTTTACGATACCTCTTTTCTCCCAACGTTTTGGTTGAATTGCACCAACCGTGGTCGCGGGTGGACATCACGGCTGGTGGTGGTCAATTCACCGTTATCGTGAACCTTTATAATTTGTTTGTTGTCTAAAATATGTGTAAAAGTTTAAAAACATTTTATGTTGACAAGTTTTTCGGCACGCTTCATTGATGAAGTGCCTCACCTGGATTCAGCTCTGACTGGACTGATCATTTGTTTTACATTCTTATAAGAAGTTACTTAAAATATTTGCAAATACTGCAGTCGTATGAGCATTCCCTCATAGATCGTAAAATCAGAATATAATATTCATTTTTCATGTTAATAAATTTTTAATAATTATCTCGCGTCCTGTTTCATATATTATAGTCCAGTCTGCAAAGTAAGGCTATGTGCGCACTGGTGACTTTTGTCAGGGCACGTGTGATGACAGTGACGAACTTTTTTTGGATCTCGAACAGATGGTTGTGTGTGCACTTTTACACTTGCTTGTGCACATTTACTATTTGAATAATTTTTTTAGATATTTTTCATTATAGCAATGACCTCAACTGTCGTTGTCTATTTCATCTTCATGAAAACACGTTTTGCCTTGGTGATGAACTTAACGCCATTCTTGAAATTAAAATTCGGAGCTAGCAATGCAACACTGCTGTTTCTTGTTTATCAGATAGCGTGCACTAGTGATTCTTTGAGTTTTATTGTTAAAATGACAAAATTGAATGACTTCGAAATATTGATAAACAAATTACACCATCATCCACAATCCACACCGTCCCCCCGCTACACCGTCCCAATTTTATTTGGATTTGGAGCAACTTGTCTTTCTATGTTTTGTCCAGGTACAGAAAACAGCTATAGTTCACACGAAACTCAGTGGTTCCTTGTTACCAGCCTGTTACTCGCCATATTCGTAAAGGAAATTAGTTTTGACACATAAATAAATAATAATCATTAATCGTAATCGTTGCAGCAATTGCGACATCACATCAACCTTACGTTTACGTCTTCTAACAAAAAATAGTAATGTTTTATTAATAATGCCTGGTTTTAGCAAGTTCGTAAGGTTAATTTATTTACTGATTACAATTGCAATTAGTTCATACATAAGTACTAGGTAAATTATTCAGACAATTATATTAGTCCTTGTCAAATTTTATTGTTCACCCACTTACTAAGGCAACTTCCTGAACCCGGATAAAAAGAATAAACTATATAATATTAATATGAAAATGGAAACCGAAAAAATTATCTAATAAACATGGAATATAGAAAAGAAATCTGGAAGATCATACAAAAATGAAAATGGACGTTAGGAACTGTTAATCGAAAATGGAAACGAAAATGAGACATGGCTATCAAAAAGAAAATAAGAAAAAGTAAAATGGTTTCACGAAAGAAAAATAGTGTACGTAGCGTAGCAAATGTTACAATCTTAGAAATGGGAAATCACTATGATAATTTAGTAATATTTGTTATAGCGGCAACGGAAATACATAATTTGTGAAAATTTCGGCTTTCTAGCTATCACGGTTTATGAGATACAGCCTGGAGACAGACAGACAGAAAGACGGACAGCGGCTTAGAAATAGGGTCCCGTTTTACCCTTTGGGCACGGAACCCTGAAAAGATCGTTGTTATAAATCGCCTTTAAATCATTTTTGGGTTGTTTTTGCTTATGACAGTTTTTCATTTTTAGTTTTCAAGTTATTTAATAGCAAAGCCATTTCACTTAAAACCTTGAACTATTTAACTATCTCATGATGCATCAGTATTTAAATACATCAGCAGAAGAAGCCCTGTGTTAAATAATAGCCGTATGAATCCACACTTCGTGGATAGGTATCCATATTGCCATGATGAGCCTCCGCATTTCGGAAACACGTTCAATTGGTGGGTGCCCGGTTAACATTTTAACATCTTTGGTAGTCGTGACGGATAATCAGAAGCCAGAAAGTCTGATAACCAGTCTTCCCAGTCTAGCATAACAGTGCCTAAATAGTCTAACTAGCCTATATGACTTTTTTATAAAGTGTCATCAAGTTACATCCCCATCAGGCTGTCATTTGTCCATCGTTGGCAGTCGTTACGGGTAGTCAGAAGTCAGAAATTCTGATAACCAATCTTACCAATAAGTATCGGGTTGCCCGGGTTTGGGTTACCAATAAGTACCGGGTTGCTTAAATGAAAGAATGATGTGACGAGGAATATTTTATTTCGAAGATACAATTTAATTTAATTAGAACAATTTCCCACAAAACCGGTTTAGCGGTTTGGAATGCCTCTTTGTAGGCATTTGCGCAGACTACTTGTACAGGGTGCCGAAGCTATCCTCTCGACTTATTGTAGGGTTGTAGTTAAGCAAAGACCCATACCATTAAAAGGCATGATGATGATAAATAAAAAACAATTTAGAGTTGTAATGCGTTTTACTTATAAAAAATGGCCTAATATTGCCTTATTTAGCAATAACAATCAAAGATGAGGCTTTTAATAAATTACTTAGTAACGAGATAAAAGTTAATGAAACAAAAAGCCGTAGTCAGTTAGATAATTGAAAACAAGTCAGCTAAATATGAACTGCAAAGATTTTCTTTCTCGAATTTTGACAAGATCTCAGGATCTAAGAACCTATTCACGATGTTTGATACTCGGCAATCGTAGGGCGCTGATGCATGATCAGATTCTATTTGTATAACTTTGACTGGCTTTGTGGTGTATTTAGACAAATTGTAGTCTTCAGGGAGAGGCTTAGCCCTCGGATGGGGGATTCCCTTTATGAGTATCAATTCTGACTGCAGCTTGAAATTAGGTTCATACTGTTTAGCTTCCATGATTCTTCGGTACGCCGCTTGAATAATACATGTTTTGTACTGGTTTGAATAGCTAGCCAGGCCTCTTAATCTATCTACTCCTGCTTTGATCTTTTCTGACCAGTTCTCCGATTCTTTTAAAACCTTATTAAGTTCTTCGCTGTCTGTTCCAGTCATGAGTTGGTACATATGTTCCACAATACTATTCTGCAGCTCACTGTCAGTCAAATGGCCGATATAAGCATCTAAATGTACTCTTAATGCATCTGGGCTGCTATCCAAACAGTAAACGATTCCCAACCGACCTGAAAATAACGAGTTAAATTATTTTGATTGGCGTCAAGCTTCAATATTCGTTCAAGTTTTTAGTTTTTATGAGGATGGTAATAAAATTCTACGTTTTTGATGCATACCATCTTTTTCAAGCAGCGCAGCTAACTCCAAAGCAACATTAACGCCAAAAGAGTACCCGAGTAGGTAGAACTTTGACTTAAGTTCAAACTTCTTTTTCATGAACTGAAACAAAACATATTTATAAAATTTTAATTTGGGATCGCGGAGTCCTGTGGAATACAATGGAGGACATATTAATGAGTACAACTTAATGGTTATCCGCGGGTTTCTAACATAAATCATTTTATCCCTGATAGAATTTTTTTTAGTTGGATTTTTTACATTTCTAATTGCTAAACTTATTTACCACAAAAATATTTTGGGCCGTTTTCTGTATGCTGTCTTCTGCCATATCTGGTCCAAGTTGGAAAGTCATTGCTTGAATCTTCAACCTTTCCGAGATTCGAGTGAAAATTTGGTGGTGACCTTCGAATCCTGGTATCATTATGACATATGCGTCTGGTAGATCTAAGCCAAGCTCGTCCTAAAACGAAATGATATATGAGTCATTATAAGGGCATAATTATTATCTAGATTAGTATTCCACTGTATTATGTCAAATTCACTTTACAAAACTTCTAATGTGTCCTTTGATGTTTGTCATTTACATAATAATAACAAGTTTCTCCATGTTTCTGAAAGAACGTTATTTGTGTACCGGTTGTCATTTGAACATCTTTGACAGTGGTTACAATAACAAGAGCCCAGGAAGTTTGACCGCCACTTTCACCATGGGGTATCGCGTTGCCCAGTCATTTCATGTAAAAATCTTGTTCTCAGATAGATCAGATTACACTAAAAGCAGACCCTGATATAGATGGAAAAAGGCTAGATGATCATGATGACGCAATATCTAATGCAATCGTCAAAAGTAATTATAAAAAAATAACCAAAAAAATATAATAATAAACTAAAAATATACCAGCACATTCATATTTAATAAAAAAAAAACATTATTCAAAACAAACAGTTTTAGTCTACGATCATCTTATCAAATCTTAAGTTTCCACCATTAGCCTTTTTATCGTTCCGCTGCTGGGCACAGGCCTCATCTTCCCACACAGTGAAAGATTTAAAGTTAATTCTGAAGTTAATCCCGAACTGATTCAAATACAAACCTCAAAAGTATTGCTGAGTTTTGTCACCATTTGCACCACAGGTTCCGTAGCCAAGCACTCGTCGGTATCGATAAAAGTGTAAAATGCTCCCAGACCAGCATCGAACTTGGTATTCTGCTTCTTGATAAAGTAACCGAAGTTCTTTATACTAAGAACATGGAAAAATAAAGGAACCATGAATACAATATAGACAGCAATAAATTGAACTTTGCATGATTATTATTTGGGAGGAGCGGGATTTTTTTTATGATTACTGCGGCCCTGCACTACGGAAGGCTCCACAAGGTGGATGGAGTGTAAGTCAGAGTCTAGCACTCTACACGTCAAGTTTTTGAATCATTCTTTTCCCAAAGTTCTGAGTTACCATAGTAATTACCTTGCGATATCAAGTTGTGCTACTGCCTGCACTGTAATGTTCACATCGTAGACATCTTGTATAAGTGTTTTAATTTCCTGCAAGGTAGTATCATGGAGATTCAGCTCACCCAAGGTAAGGTTTTCTTCAATATTTTCAATATGCTGCGCTCCTGGTATCAAGTAAAAACAGAAATCAGTATTCTTCCTTCAAGAAATTTGAGAGTAAAATTAAAAATTGAAGAAATAAAATTGCTAATGAATTTTTTTAATGGGCCTTACTATTTTTTAATGAGAATTGTGAAATACAATCCATGCATACCGTAATTAATATTTTGATACACATTCTTTATATACATTTGATAGTAATTTAAGCAAAAAAAAACTTACCAATGATTTTAGAGATTTTTTGCAGGAAATCAGAAATTTTTCGTTTCTTTAAATCGAATGTGACGACATTTTTATCACCTAGTTTCAAGCTCATGTCCAAGGCATTCATAACGGTTGTCAGTCTCTGTGGTTGTGTGCGTGTTCCATTTTCTACATTATGATAGAACTGGAAAAGTAAAAAGTTTTTCTAATGAAGTAAGTTTCATAGAAATAAATAAATCTTCAGAAAAATAATTTGGAAATCGAAGCTTTAAACTAGTTAATGTAAAATACTGGCATAGAAGTAGCCCCATCAGCTATACCTCAGTGACTGCGTAGCTGCGGAAGGCAAGTGCGGGTAAGCGCGCATCACTTCGCGCCTCACATATTCTCTCTGTAGCTGCCACTGCATACGCGTCCGCGTCGCTCACACTCCTCGGAGAATGGTTCAAAACCACGAAATACCTAAAAATTTTTTTTTTAATAAATACTAATGTATATACTAAACAAACAAGTTTCTGCTTACCGTTCTACCCGAGGAACGAGGGAACTACCTTCGCTCACGTTGATAAAAAGTAGCCTACGCGTTATTTTTATATCCTTATAAGCTGTATTACTCTCAAGCCCTTACCATTTCATTCACTTACAAATTATATAGTCTACATGTTTTCAATATGCTGCGCTCCTGATATCAAGTAAAAAAATAAATCAGTATTCAAGTAATTAGAGAGTAAATTTAATATTAAAAAAAATAAATTGCATGTATATATATTTTTAATGGGCCTTAAGGATATGAACCGAATTATTTGTTAATCATATTGAATTGCTAATCAAGTCTAGATAAAGCAAAAAACCTTTTACCATAAACGTAGAGTTCAAATCGGGCTATTACAACTATACCAAAAGATGTTACTTGTAGATAGAAAGATGTATTTTAACTAAATTATAAACACGCAAGCCGACTATTTGTGACTGAAAATTTTAATGTGCGTTAAATCGTTAGCTTTCACAGCCACTTTTTGGTTTGTTCTCAAAAGGTTTTGGACAGGCATGTTTTTATAAGGGTTTCCTTGTTACAGATAGTTTTCCCCTTTTGGGTGATAAAAGCAATCGACATAGGCCCTATTATGTTACAGCAGTATCATATGAATTTAATGCCAGTACATAATATACTTATCTTCTCTACTCTCTTCTATATTTTTTAACTTATTTTTCATGATTTTAAAATCAACAAAAAAAATTCAAACAGTATTCGATAACTAAAGTCATCATAAAGACCTGCTAGCTGACCCCGTAAAATACATCCTAGAAGATTTTTAAATGTTTTAGTTTACATTAAATACGCGTTTATCGTTACTTGGAAATAATAAAGCAAAACTTTTAATAATATTTCATTTCTGTGTACCCGTCACCTGCTTCTGGCTCCATCACAAGACATAAAATTACATCGTATGTTAAATCTTTATCGAGACGAATCTAACGAATCTTAACATAATATAACCTTGCCACGAAAGTTACATGACTGACTACTGAAAGTGTTAAAAATTGAGTTGAAAGTTTTCATTACAAATAAGCAAACATCGTAATTTACAGCAGGTCAACGTATATGAATCTCTCAAAATTTACCAATCAAATATTAACCTACCGCAATTGCGATAAGGTTGAAAATCTATTGCAGAAATATGACAGATTGTGGTAGCTTAGTGTGCTGTCGTCTGTACAACCAATCCCAACGTGTATAAACACTGGCCATACAAGTTAACATAACTTGGGTAGGTACCAAAACTGCGAAAACACTGTAACTCAATCATCTTACACAGGAAAGTTACGTATTGTACGTTACACAGTGTAACTCGTAAATAGATCGTAGAGTGTGCACGGTAGATCGATCCCTGATACAGAAGCTTGTAAAGGCTGAAACTGTTATATCCACGTAGGCCCAACATGGAGGTTAGTTTTATGTTCGATTTCGGATGCGGCGTTTAGAATAATCCTTGCTTTAAGGTACAAAGGAAAAGTGAGATTGTTTGTTATATTTTTATGAATCATCAAAATTGAAATCGTGAAAATCAGTTGGAACCTTGAAATGATTAGGTAGCTTCAGTAGAAACATGAAAAACTTTCGTGCAACTAAGAGATTGTCGAGAGAAGAACATGTCAATAATAATAAAAAAATTGTTTAATAGTTATATTCCGAGCGTTTAGTAAAATTTAAAGTCAAGTGTTACGATCCTGAATTATCCAATGAAGCAATTTCCAAAATATTTTTTCTGAACTTGTTTGTTCCGCATTTTAGGGGCAGTTATTCAACTTAGATGAAGAAATAAAACTGCCGCATCCATCCCCTCATACCTGCAGTACCATAAACATTTGCTTGCAGCCCCGAACCGGTCACCTCTTTAAATCTAGATCGGGACTACCCCGGAACCTTTTACCGTCTGACACAGCGTTCCCGTTGAAAATTTAAGCTACACCACTTTGTCTGTGGTGTGTTTATACGGTTGAATAATCGTGATGTTTTCCTTGTCTTTGATGTTTCAAAGTGGTGTTTCTGGAAGGTGAGAGTGTTCTAGTATTCTAGTACTCATGGTTAAGGGTTTAGTGATGATGGTTGTGTACTGCTGTTGATGACTAATTGAATTGAGAATTTGTATTGGAAAGCAGGAGAGGTTTTAGAAGGTGATGTTAGGAGTATAAAAATATGTAATTTAAATATCATAATTTTGGTGTGAACACTTTAAGGTACTTAAGTAAACTTATTGACAGAGGCTATATATTTTGACCAAGAGGCAAGGTTGATTAATGCGACGCAAAACTATAGAAAGTCCTTCTTGTCAGATACTATAAATAGTAAGTTAAAACTTTTGGCACACGTTTATAATAATTTACATTATGACCTGTTATCAGTTGGGTCGTTATTTATTATGCTATATAGGTTGTTGTTTATTGAAGAAAGATTAATGGTGCTTAAATAGTGCTTCAGTAATCGTGATCCAATAATGATTTAGTTTTGTGTTCAAACACCACGCTTTACTATTAAAAAATGCGATAAAGTGATCGTAAAAAAACTTCATACACAATATAATATACCTATTAATTTAATTTAATAAAAATAGGCGCCAATTTTCGTTGCTCAAAGAATTTACCATGGCCAAAACTTAAAATTTCTTTATTGACTATAAGCTTTTACGCTTATTTTTTTCTGAAATATCAATTGAATATTATTTACATTTTTATCATATAATACATCTTAACACAAAGTGCCAATAACCTTGACTACAAAGAAAACGAAAACCAACATTTCCATAAAAAAAACTCCTTTCCCTGAAGACAGCCTGTATATTGACGTAACTTAAACATAACCCGTTACATTTGAATTATTGCACCATTATTGTGTAAATTTCGTGCATTATGTGCGGTTATCATGTGGCTCACAGGGACGGACTGTGCAAACTTCATGAAGGTAGTTTGCACAGAATATCGCTTACATTTCATTTCTTTGTTTGTATTGCTTAATTTTGTATGGGAAATTAATTTCGATAATGGTCATGCGTTGCGAGTGTTCCTGCTTCTGCGTAAGATAATTATATTTTGCCTTCATACTCACTGCAGTTCATGACCCGTAGGTATACATTTGTTTTTGTATCGAAATAAAATTATTATTGGTATTTAAGATTAATTTATATTATTTCTTAGTTTTACATGTTTTAATAGACATAATTACAGACATTTCGTTTCACAACCAAAATAACGTTAATGCGTTCAAAATAGCGTCAAAAACAACAAGCTGGCAAAAAAGTCAGTCCAAGCCTAGTCTAAACACTATTTGCCTCTTAATGTCTTGGCTAAGATTTTTATCAGCCATGCCAAACGAAATCCAACCCAATCCGACCCTGTAACCACCAAACGTGTCATCCAACAAAGATATTATGCCGTATGACACAAAAAGTATTTTATTTTAACCGCTTAATCTGGTCTCATGTGAATTTTAAATGTGACGCTTAAAAAGCTTGTTCCTTGTGTCTCGAATGTCATGTAAATTTTACATCGCCGTTCGTTATATTGTTAGGGCATATTTCAGTGTTTTTGTGCAAGGCGATGAATTTATGTGACTCAAATTTTGGTTAGGTGGGGACGTCAAATACATTAGTTTTTTGTTGCTTTTTGGTGCACGCAAGTGCATTACAGTCAACTTGCTTTTTACCCGCGTCCCGAAAGTAGTAGAGGGAGAGTACTTTCCGTACACAGAAAAAATATAGCCTATATTATTCGGGCATAATCTATCTTTCCACTGTGAAAAACTATTCTGTACAAAACATAAACCATGTTCAGTAGTTTTCGAGCCAATTTGTCACAAACACACTGACATACAAATATTTTCTATTTTTAGTATTAGTATAGATTGAAACTGAACCATTTTACAAGTTTGTGATTAATCAGCTGTTTTATATGTACAGGGAAGAGTTTATCAGTAAATCTATTGCAATTTTGTTGTTCGAAAAGTGCTGATTCGTGAGTTAAGTAATTTTGATTCGATTTCATTGTTTGGATAGGACAGTTTGATTAGCGGAGTTATATTAATTTGGAATGTAAATATTTAAGGTAACAATTAGGGGCAATAAGAACTGAATTGATTTAAAACAAAACTCGGATCAATAACAGTATTAAGATATTAATTAAAATATTGCAGTAGAATTAGGTTTATCATATTTTCATAGTCTGGTTTTCATCCATTACAAAAAGTAAAAATAAGCTCACACTGTAAATAGTATTTGAAATATTTAAAATATGTGCATATTTAGTTTATAAGAACCGAATAATCCCATAAAACGGTTTGAATTCCAAACGGTATAATATTATATAACTTATCTGCATCATCGTTCATTGTATTTAACATTTTAGTAATAGTAATCCCGTAAACTGCCTCAGTGGTCGCATAGATCGACTGCTGATCACAGGTCTCGGGTTCGATTCCCGGGCCAGGCCAAAATCGCTTTGCGGGTTTTAGAAACTTTCACAAAGCAGCCAGGAGTTTGGAAGTTGGCGGTGTTACACCCCCGTGCTTGGGAGGGCACGTAAAGCCGGCGTCCTCGAATGCTACTCAGTAGCAGTCGTATATAAATCCACTTCAGAGGCCGTCAGGATTTGAAAAAACTCTGACACTAGGGCTTGTTAGGTGATTAAACCTGCAGCTCACTTGATAAAAAGAAAAAGTATAAACATTAAAAATACCTAAATATATATTTTTTTAAGAAAAATGTCTCCTCTGATCCACCATACTATAACAACTTCACAATAGTTGTAAATCACCAATAAAATGTGTGGATCATAAACCTTAGGTTTACGACCTGCTGACTCGTGATGTTGGAAGCCAATTTCTTACAACGTGCGAGGGATGAACTGCAAACATACCAAGTTTTTTGATAACATAACCTATAGTATACCTGGCTGGCATCATTTTGTATAAAAGATTTTTTTTTGTCATCAATTAAAAACCGGCTAAGTGCGAGTTGGACTCGCGCACGAAGGGTTCCGTACCATTATCTATGTAAAATGAACGTATCTATTATCTACAACTAGTCAAAATACAAACAGTTTTATAAACCGCAAATTATAACTGTGTTTTTCATACAAATACATGAATAACAAAGTTATAATTAGCGGTTTGACACGTTTATTATATTTGAACCTCCCTTAATATATTACTTTTTATTTTTTGTATTTGTTGTTATAGCGGCAACAGAAATACATCGTTTGTGAAAATTTCAACGTTCTAGCTATCACGGTTTATGAGATATAGCGTGGAGACAGACAGACAACGAAGTCTTAGTAATGGGGTCCCGTTTTACCCTTTGGGTATGGAACCCTGAAAACAGTGCACAGCGCCGCTAAATAAGTTCGCACTTCAAAAAAATATTTGTAAGGTTAAAAATCCTGAAATTGAGATGAGCTGCTCCGATTCATTCGGTAACATAATAAATTTTAACTTTGACTGTACGTACAACGCTGTGACAGAAATAAAAATTATATTTCTGTGTCAACTGCAATTCTCACAGCACTTATGTACCTGTTTACATGGAGCTACTACCTATCTGACCTCCACATCCTAGTTAGCCGGGCAAAATCACACTTCTTGGATAAGACTGGTTGTCGGAATTTCTTTAACGTATTGCCAAATGCTTAACAGGACCACTAATTTAACGTGCCTGCCGAAACACGAAGCAACACCCATCCAGGCCGACCATGCCAAGCGTTGCTTAACCTTATGACCAATCGACCTCAGCAGAAATTAGTTAACCACGAACTCTTCTTAAACGTGTTCGTGTATAAATGCAAAATATATTTTTTTTTTCTTTTAGTGCCAAGATAAATGAAGCTTACTTACAATGTATTCACTAGTTCCCGAGTACTCTTCGTTACGTACTTAATTCGTAAATTCTTCCTAGATTGAACTTTCTTATACAAAGTTTGAAAATTAAAACTAATTTAGTCGAAATTAAATGAGAGTTTTACACTTTTATTATGTCTACAGAGAAAATCTGTTTTCTTTTAATACTCCGCAGACGTATTTAAAATAAATTGTTCATGGTAAGAGCAATTTTAAATTAAGTTTTTTGCTGGCATCTTAATTCCGCTTTGAAATTATATAAATGCAATAGTTATGGTTTATTTAAATGGTTGTTTTATATCTTTATTGTATGGAAAATATGGTAATGACCATATTTTGAATGGTAGTAGATATTTTGATTTCATTTCACTAACTTTTTAGGTGTAGGATGATTCATTATCCCATTGCGAAAAACTCTCAAAGTTGGTCACGTTTTTGACACTTGATTGGGCTCATAAATCAGTACGAAGATAAATGGTAGTATACACATTTAAACAATTAACAGACCGACTGAGATTGGATTCACAATTATCTTCAAAATAAACTGTTAACCGGCCCAACTATCGGCCTGAATTTTCTTATTATAAAGACAATTTTTTTGCACAAAATACAGAGTTAGATTTATGAATGACCTTGATTTATATCTTTGTTATATAATGGTTACTTAAGGCAACATTAGTCCGCTAACAAGTTAAAATAAGCACCTTGCTTAACTAAACAAACTCACATTTACGATATCCTTATCCCGATTTACTCAAAAAATTCTTAATATCAAGAGGCTTTAATGAAATCTACGTGTAACAGACACGGCGACAATATGCATAATGTCGTGCACACGTGTCGTGTTCACGTTTTGAGTTATTGCTGTATAACGCTCACCTAGTTGCGGTGTTTCACTGTTCTAAATTATGTTGCTGTTTAACAAGATTTTGTTCCAGCAAAATGTTCATGTATGCAAAAACATCCTACTTCCTACTTAGGTATAATAATATAAATAAATGCGAAGGATTGTAAGAATGTTATGTCTGTTAGTATACCTATATGCTAGTCATTATTTCACACCATAGCTACAGGATAGACTCTGCTCTGAAGAATTGGCATTCAAAATGACATAGTTTACTTCACTTACTTTTAAAAAAAATGAAAAAACTAAACAGCCTCTTTTAACAAAATTATTATTTTAATGAATAACATTTTACGTGAATATCACCATTCTGATATCGATAAACTTTTAATAAACACTTCTATAATATATTCTGTAACGGTAGGTCAAACACGAAATACAATATTAATTTCTTGAACAAACAAAAGAAAAAAACAAAACAATAATAATGACATACCACTTTTAAAAAACAAGTCTCGTCTCACTTATATTTTCTGTAGAACTTATAAAACAATTGTACCTGTTTAGGGTTCCGTATTCAAAGTGTAAAATGGGACCCTATTACTAAGCCTCCGCTGTCTGTCTGTCTGTCTCCAAGCTGTATCTCATAATCCGTGATAGAAAGAAAGCTGAAATTTTCACAAACTATGTAGGTATTTCCGTTGCCGCTATAATAATAAATACTAAAAAATAAAAAAAATATTAAGACATATCCTACAATAAACTCACGAAACCACAAATTATAACTTTCTAATTCATATATTTGCATGAAAAACACAGTATTTTTTTTGCCGGAAAAGTTTGTATTTTGGATAGTTGTAGGTAATAGATACGTTCATTTTTCATACATATTTCATAGAGCACGGATCCCTTCGTGCGCGAGTCCGACTCGCACTTGCCCGGTTTTCAAAGTAACGGCGAACGTCGCTCGGTCAGTCTCGATGCACGTGCAATTTCAGGCTTTTAGGCTTTAGTTCAAACGTTAAAAGGAGGAACACCGCTTGTTACTTATTTTTGTTTTATTTCTGCGGCTGCGGCTTTTGTTACTATTTCTACTATTCGTGTCATCACTTGAATTTCTAGGTTAGTCTGTATTTCCATTATGCTGTACAGCATTGGAACATTGTTTAAGGTGTATATTTAATTTGTGTACAATCACAAATTACACATTGCCTAACTGCCTACCATATAGTTTTTTCCTTCTCGTCTCAATCCATCCTAAGGTTGTCTGGAACAGATCGCTCTTAGCGATAAGACCGCCCATTATGTCACCTACTTTATAATTAGTTTAAGATCAAAAATGAAAAAATTGGTGTACCTAGTAAATTATATCTATCTATCTATTAAATATACGCCTTTTTAAATCCATCTTACATCCTAACTGACATATCTAAGCGTTAGCAAATAGCGATTTATATTCAGGTTCATGACCAGATATTATAAAGATATTTTTTAAATTGAAAGTACCTACACATCAATGAGTTATGATAATCTGTTAAAACCAACCAAATTAACTACTTTTGAAAACCGTATTATACTTCAGTAAATCCTTGAACTTTTATATAATCTTCAACTACGTAAACATTAATTCTCAGAATAAAAACGACTACCTAACAGTTTAGTTTCAAACTGCTTTTAAAAATACCTTCCTATTTTCATCTTGCTTACTTAAAAATAATCCTCTACTTAATTGCGATCTTAAAAGGTATTTCCCTTGCTGTCTTTCACCTCAACATTTTCAAAAGCTATTTTTCAGAGTCCGTCTGTCCGTTCCGTTTCACTCATTAATCTACTCGTTGGACAGTCTGTGACGAACAACTGGATAGATGGGTTGAACGATGTTCAAACTTACTGGAATAACCTTTTTTAAGGATTTTAATAGCTTTTTTTTTACCTGGGATTTAACGATGATTAATCGTAGCTAAGTATTTTATTTTCAAGGCGCGTCTTATTTCCAATTTTGTTTTTTTTTGTCATTTTGGCAAAAGTATGAGCATGGAACTTTTTAAGCTGAAAAATAATTAGTATGATTAGTTTCTATATAATAAGTAATTAATCAATACGGAATTCAATTATATAGGTACTATTGTATTAGAAAACTGTCTTAAATACTTTCTAGAGTGCTACAAAACTAAACAAACCCTACGGTACATTTTCTTCTTTTTCCCAACAAAAAATAATTACATGCTTTACCACACACAACTGCCTGTATTATTCACTAACCATGCACCAACAACTAAATCAACCAACAAATTCTTAATTTTCCCCAACTACCCCGAAAAGCAAAAACACGCCAACATAACTTATAACAAACTCCGCCTTCCTTTCAGCGAATAAAGAGAACACTTTTAAAACGAATAAGACAGTAAAATAAATGACCAGTAACAAAGGGTAGGACACACTACGCCTTCACATCTGCACCTACCTAAGTGCTTACTCGTGTCAAAGGATGTTGTCAAGGGCGGAGAACTTTATCCCCAACGAAAAAGCCACTAGTTATTTATATGGTACGTTTATAATGTTTGTTTGTCACGTTTTTTTTGGGTTAGACATGAGGTAAGAAAGTTGTTTTTCGCTTAGATTACAATTTGGAATATTTTTTTTGGATTGGTGGAGCAATTTTGCCTTCCATGGCTTTGAATAATTTAATTATTAATTGAAACCTCACAATATAGCTTTCTTGTAATAGACTGGCTGTTCTCCAAGGTTTAACTTGTGTCTCAAGGACTACTACGACACTCGGATAAAAATAAGCCTCTATAATTCGGCAGGTTTTGGAGTACCTGCGCTCCGAATTCTATTTAAATCGGTTTAGTAATTTTGGCTGCTTTTGCATTCTTATAATTGTTTCACCTATCCTTAGAGAATCAGGCACTAAAAATACAAAATAACTTGTTTTATATTTATTAAAACAAAGTGTACAAGTAGTTCACTTCTAGGAAACTCTCTACAGCTTTGTTGAAGCTTCAGTCTTGTTTTTGAAGTGCACTAAGATTGATTTACACCACCAGGTGGCTGTTCTCGGCATACTTTAAATTTTCCATTGTTGTTTTTATTTTCATTCCATTGTCTCATTCGCATTTCATCTCATTCATTCAGATTTTGGTCCATTCATTGATAAGTGCACTGTCAGCTATTTTCGCCTTTTCTCTTGGGGAGTGTGGTGGTTTTGGCTGTAAATAAAACCTTCAGACTTAACTTTTGAAAATGTTCATAAGTTTTGAATTTGAAATAGTGCTTAAAATAATTATGTTCTCAATTTGTGTTTCTTCTTGAGAGTAAGTAAACTACGTTTTGCAGACGACTCTTTTTATACGTAATTCCTCTTTTCATGATGATATATACTTTTTGTTATCACAGCATTTATCTAGTATCACAACAGTTTATGTTACAAAAATAAATATGAATTCTTAAATCAACAGAAAAATGCAATTTTGACTTCTAAACAATAATTCATTAGACTTTAAAATTCACTATCGTATAATACAATATTCCAAAGATTTATTACCATCACCCCAATAATCCAGTGAAACATCAACATGAGCTTGACACACTGGATTAAGTTGTCAGTCAAGGTTCAATCAGCGAGCGCTGAAGCTGACTCTGAAGGGCGTTGACAAGAAATAGTGCACGAAATACGTCTGATATAACTATTGAAAGCTCCGTGGTAGAAGGCAAGTTAAGTTGGTGGGTTCCGGCTGTCATTTGAACGGTAGTCGTTACAGATATACGAAAGCCAGAAAGACTGACAATCAGACTTATTAAGGGGTATTGGATTGCCCGGATAATTAGGTTGAGTATGCCGTTTTACGCTCTATGTAAAACGGCTCGGCTGCCAGTCGATCCAGGGCAATCTCTAGATCGACTGGCAGCTTAAATAGTTGATAACGGGCTAAGCAGATGATGATGTGTTGTATAACATAAAAGTTTAAGCGCTGGATGCAGTTTTCAACTAGTTGTAGCACAAAATATATTATTCGATCTAACCACTAATGCTAAAATTATTACGTTGTAAGCTCAGTTCGCTCACATAACTTGCACATTTTGATCATTACAAATACAAAACACGGATTAGTTTCCGAACATAATTATCATGAACACATCTCTATATTTGAATTAATTGCTTGCATTATATTGTTTGTAGACTAAATTACTTAGTATTAATTTGAAAATAATGTAGTTTTAGACTCCTTAAACACCCAATAACCTTGTTTCCCAAAGCATCTAAACACAGAATTTTCTCCCTAATTGAAAATCGATTTTTGACAAAGTAGTAATTTGATTTAAATACTCTTAGCAGGTAATCAGTTGTTCCAAGGACTTAGTTTTATATATGGCTGACTGAGCCCTAGTTCAGACATGCGGTAACCGCGCGTTTTTCTGGCGGTAACCGCGCGGTTATGTCTGAATGATTACTTGATAACTCATACAAATAAGACCTGCGCGATTTCAGAATCGCATGGAAATCACACGGTTCCCGCCATGTCTGAACGATCCATTAAAGTTCTTCTAGTTGATAAAATATGATTTGACATCTAATCTTTGATTAGCATATATTGGTAAATCAAGAAGATACTTACAGCAGATATTCAATGCCTGCACTAAAATCCCTATAAGCAGTTATAGCAACTCTCACACCGAGCTACATAAAACTAATTCTGATTGGAAACTTGTAGGTTCGTCTTGCATCTATTGAATATTGAAATGCAATAATCAGTCGCCGGGGAAGCCTGTCCTGGCTCGAGACTTCCGCTGTCAATTTGTCCCGGGAATAGTACATTTTGTTGGTGACTGCAGTGAACACAGAATCAGGAAGCATTTAGAGTAGGCAACCATTTTATTTTTTTCTTTTTTACTTGACATAGTAAATTCTCGAAATATGTGATTTAATTGAAGTAGTATAGACTCTTAAAATGTTCATTTTTGACAAGCTTTTGTATTGAAATGAGGAAGGAAAATATAATCATATTTCATTTTTACAGGAAATTATTATTTGTGAGATTGTCTTTCATAAGAGGGAAGTTTCCTGTTTGTGGGTTCGGTGTTCATTTTTAGACCACAAAATAAATAAAAACATAAAATAATACAAAAAAACACTGATTGCATCAGATAGTAACCAAATTCAAGTACAACTTTTTATAGATCACTTGATAAACTTTCATAGCAAAGTCATGATGAAAAACCAATTTTCAAACGATATAACAATTTTTTTACTAAAAACTTTCGACAATTCACGTAGATTTTATTTTTAGAAATACATTTTTATAAAGTTATTAAATGTCAACAATGTCCATTTTAGTAGCTCTACAATCCATTTATTACAGATAGCTGTGCCAGTCAGTTCAGCAATAGCAATAATAGGTAGGATTTGAAATTATTTCGTTTCGAACGAAGCTATTGTTACAATCATTACGATGTTACTCTAAGTCATCTGCCAGTTTGATTTATAATTAGATTTATTATTCAAGCTAGGAGTTCGTTGTTTATTAATAGTCGCATGGATCATTCAGAAGGTAAAGCAACCCTTCATATGATCCGGTGTATGATGGGTAACCATTATTTCTTGTTTTAACAAGTTTACCCATTGAATTGATGGTCCTGTCTGTCATTGTAACATTTCTGGGCGTCGTTTCGGGTTATAAAAAGCCAGAGAGTCCAACAACCAGTCTTATCAAGAAGTTACTTAAGACGCTGAACGCCATGGGTCACAGACACATTAGAAAATCTATTGTTTGTCGCTCACTTGGCGTTCACTGTGTTAAGTGGAGTTCAAACAGGCAGTCGCTCCTTCTGAAATACTAGTAAGGTCCGGTTACACCAGAAGGCAAACCCCTTTATTTGTGAATAGGCTGGACATTAATTTGTATGGAAATTACATTATCGGTAGATTTAATTTTGTTCTTTTTTGATACCGCTTCTTAGCAAAAAGCCTATGCACTAAACTATAAATATAAACATATATATAATATAAATAAACTATAAAACTATGCAAACTCAGTCCAACCTGATCGTAAAGTACTTAGTAGCCTACTTTTCTAATATGGAAAATCGATCAATTGAATATTAATAAGTGATTTTTGCATTTCAGCTCAAGATTTCACTCGTACAAACTAACTTATAACTAACAAACACAGCAAGACAAATAAAAGCTTGTAAAAAAATAGCGGCAAAATAATAATAGGTAATTAAAACAACTCGGAGAATGTAAAGTGTCACAATTATTTTTTTTAGTAGCCTTTCTGCTGTCCCACTGCTGGGCACAGGCCTCCTCTCACATGGAGAAGGATTGAGCATTAATCACCACGCTTGCTCAATGCGGGTTGGTAATTTCAGACTTTAATAGTCCATGTTTCCTCAAGATGTTTTCCTTCACCTATTATCAGCCATTGGTGTCTAAGATATACTTCACTATTATTATTTAAACAAAAATAAAAATAAAATTAAGATCACTCAAAATCAGTCACCAAGATGGTTGATCTCCAACACAGACGAACGCATTCAATATAATTACCACGGAGTACCTTAATATGACATGTAGACGTATCAAGACATGGTGTGGCCTCCTTAATCGTGTTTCAGATGTCCAGACTACGTCTCTGTCTTCATCAATTAATCTGTAGCCAGATTAGTCGAATGGATTGCTAAGGTGCATGCTGCCATGATGGTTCTACGTTTGAAATGGATTGAGTCATGAATCGAAGAAAGATTTTACGACAAAAACATGGTACAAACATTTTTACAATTGTTTAATCGATCAAAATTAAATATTTTCACGGTAGTTTCCTTTCGAGAATACGTATAGTTTATACAGTATGTTATATTGAAATTTTGACGTAATGAAGTAGGTACGAAATGGCTAAAGAAAGTTAACTTAGGACCAAAATCCTTGGTGACATGTTTTTTCATTGCAAACTATTTGAGATAAATATTCTATTAATCATGATTCCTTCTACTTAATATAAAGATGTCAAACTCCAAGTTATCGTCAAGTAATATTACAGCAAACAAATTCGAATTTCTAAGCAAAATTATACAGCGTCGATAAACAGAAGTTTAAAAGTAAATAAAACACCAAATGAAACAAAGTTTTAGTAATAAATCCGAGGGATCCTCAAGAATAGGTCCCGCTTTAAGTTAATTTAAGTAAAGGTATATTCTTTGGGACGAATTAAGTTTGATTTATCTTGTTTATTTACTAGAATTTATTTAAATAATTACAAAGTTGGCTACGTGACATGTTTGAGGACTTAAATAAAATGTGTATCTTACAAGCGCCCAGATTAGAACTTGAATAATAAATAAATGAATTTTAAATGAGGTTACCATGTTTTTGTTTTCAGTAACATAAATAATCTTTACACATTATCGTATAAGTATATTTACTTTTTGCAAACCATTTATTTTCCTGCCCTTTACTTCAAAACTTTAATACCTTTCCTACAAGTTTACAAAATATTTAGCAAACTCAGACTTCTTAGTACTAAAGTTAATTTAACTAAACACTCTGAATCCAAGTTGATTATTTTTTACTTATCCTTAAAAGTTCTAAACTGTTTGTAAAACAAGGGTAAATTCATTAAATGAGGGCTTTGTAAAGTTGTTTTAGAATAGTGATTTTATTTTATGTCTAAGCTGGTTTAATAAAATTAATTGATTACTGTCTATAGATTGAGATAATTTTGTTTTTAATTTATTCAAATGATAATGGCTGAAAAAAATCTCCCACATTTTGAATTCAAAAAGTTGGAAATGGCCCTGACTGTACCTCTTTTTTGTTTGATCTATACTTCCATAGACACCCTTAATCCAGTAGCTGACAAAAATACATACATCATCCTCTTCATTTTCCACTCCCAGCACCTTTATTTGTATTCAAGCTCAAGTTACTTGCTGTCCAGGTACACGAAGGGCTCAAGAAGGAACACGGTGGGTATTAGACAGTTAAAGTCCAACACTCCCTTACACCGTCACCCACAGCGGGAAGGGTCATCTGATGATTTCACATCAATAAAAAAAAACTCAAGTTACCTCATAAGTAGTGTCCGACCGAAGCTTCGGCTTCGGCTTTGGCTTCGGCCACCTTCGGCCAAAAAAACTACCTTCGGCCAAACTTTCGGCTTCGGCCAAAAACTAGGCCGAAGCCGAAAGTTTGGCCGAAGGTCCGAGCAACCGTCGAGATTGAACGAATTGTTACGAAATAATGAGTGAGAGAGCGACGCGACGGTCCGGTTGTGTTTGCAGAGGCCGCGGGCATGCGCGTCAAAACAAGTTCGTACGTGTATTTAAATCAGTGTTCGGTCTATACGAGTAAAACAAAGACTGATTGATTGATCTAATTGTAATTTGTGAATTACTTAATAAAGAAATTATTATTTTTTACAAATAAATCACAAACTTTTATTACCATTTCTAAATCGACCTCTATATGAGACAGTCTTATATATGTATAGACAATATCATCTGCCAAGCCTTTTCCCAACTATTTTTGGGGTCGGCTACTAGTCTAACCGGATGCAGCTGAGAACCAGTGTTTTACATGGAGCGACTGCCTNTTTTTTTAGTAGCCTTTCTGCTGTCCCACTGCTGGGCACAGGCCTCCTCTCACATGGAGAAGGATTGAGCATTAATCACCACGCTTGCTCAATGCGGGTTGGTAATTTCAGACTTTAATAGTCCATGTTTCCTCAAGATGTTTTCCTTCACCTATTATCAGCCATTGGTGTCTAAGATATACTTCACTATTATTATTTAAACAAAAATAAAAATAAAATTAAGATCACTCAAAATCAGTCACCAAGATGGTTGATCTCCAACACAGACGAACGCATTCAATATAATTACCACGGAGTACCTTAATATGACATGTAGACGTATCAAGACATGGTGTGGCCTCCTTAATCGTGTTTCAGATGTCCAGACTACGTCTCTGTCTTCATCAATTAATCTGTAGCCAGATTAGTCGAATGGATTGCTAAGGTGCATGCTGCCATGATGGTTCTACGTTTGAAATGGATTGAGTCATGAATCGAAGAAAGATTTTACGACAAAAACATGGTACAAACATTTTTACAATTGTTTAATCGATCAAAATTAAATATTTTCACGGTAGTTTCCTTTCGAGAATACGTATAGTTTATACAGTATGTTATATTGAAATTTTGACGTAATGAAGTAGGTACGAAATGGCTAAAGAAAGTTAACTTAGGACCAAAATCCTTGGTGACATGTTTTTTCATTGCAAACTATTTGAGATAAATATTCTATTAATCATGATTCCTTCTACTTAATATAAAGATGTCAAACTCCAAGTTATCGTCAAGTAATATTACAGCAAACAAATTCGAATTTCTAAGCAAAATTATACAGCGTCGATAAACAGAAGTTTAAAAGTAAATAAAACACCAAATGAAACAAAGTTTTAGTAATAAATCCGAGGGATCCTCAAGAATAGGTCCCGCTTTAAGTTAATTTAAGTAAAGGTATATTCTTTGGGACGAATTAAGTTTGATTTATCTTGTTTATTTACTAGAATTTATTTAAATAATTACAAAGTTGGCTACGTGACATGTTTGAGGACTTAAATAAAATGTGTATCTTACAAGCGCCCAGATTAGAACTTGAATAATAAATAAATGAATTTTAAATGAGGTTACCATGTTTTTGTTTTCAGTAACATAAATAATCTTTACACATTATCGTATAAGTATATTTACTTTTTGCAAACCATTTATTTTCCTGCCCTTTACTTCAAAACTTTAATACCTTTCCTACAAGTTTACAAAATATTTAGCAAACTCAGACTTCTTAGTACTAAAGTTAATTTAACTAAACACTCTGAATCCAAGTTGATTATTTTTTACTTATCCTTAAAAGTTCTAAACTGTTTGTAAAACAAGGGTAAATTCATTAAATGAGGGCTTTGTAAAGTTGTTTTAGAATAGTGATTTTATTTTATGTCTAAGCTGGTTTAATAAAATTAATTGATTACTGTCTATAGATTGAGATAATTTTGTTTTTAATTTATTCAAATGATAATGGCTGAAAAAAATCTCCCACATTTTGAATTCAAAAAGTTGGAAATGGCCCTGACTGTACCTCTTTTTTGTTTGATCTATACTTCCATAGACACCCTTAATCCAGTAGCTGACAAAAATACATACATCATCCTCTTCATTTTCCACTCCCAGCACCTTTATTTGTATTCAAGCTCAAGTTACTTGCTGTCCAGGTACACGAAGGGCTCAAGAAGGAACACGGTGGGTATTAGACAGTTAAAGTCCAACACTCCCTTACACCGTCACCCACAGCGGGAAGGGTCATCTGATGATTTCACATCAATAAAAAAAAACTCAAGTTACCTCATAAGTAGTGTCCGACCGAAGCTTCGGCTTCGGCTTTGGCTTCGGCCACCTTCGGCCAAAAAAACTACCTTCGGCCAAACTTTCGGCTTCGGCCAAAAACTAGGCCGAAGCCGAAAGTTTGGCCGAAGGTCCGAGCAACCGTCGAGATTGAACGAATTGTTACGAAATAATGAGTGAGAGAGCGACGCGACGGTCCGGTTGTGTTTGCAGAGGCCGCGGGCATGCGCGTCAAAACAAGTTCGTACGTGTATTTAAATCAGTGTTCGGTCTATACGAGTAAAACAAAGACTGATTGATTGATCTAATTGTAATTTGTGAATTACTTAATAAAGAAATTATTATTTTTTACAAATAAATCACAAACTTTTATTACCATTTCTAAATCGACCTCTATATGAGACAGTCTTATATATGTATAGACAATATCATCTGCCAAGCCTTTTCCCAACTATTTTTGGGGTCGGCTACTAGTCTAACCGGATGCAGCTGAGAACCAGTGTTTTACATGGAGCGACTGCCTATCTGACCTCCACAACCCAGTTATCTGGGCAATCTGGCACCCCTTGGTAAGATGGTTGTAGACTTTTCTGGCTTCTGACTAACGACTGCCAAAGATGTTCAAATGACAGCCGGAACTCACTTTTTATCGTGCCTTCCGAAACACGGAAGAACTCGTTAACTTCAATATTGAAGTTTTGAAATAATTTTAACAAAACCGACTTCACAAAAAAACACTGAAAGGGATTAAATAAATCTTTTCACATGGCTCTAGAAATCGGTGTCTGCAGGTCTGTTGACTGTGTTTATTTTGCCACCGACTTCTAGAGCCATGTGAAAAGTTTTATTTTATCCCTTTCAGCGTTTTTTTGTGAAGTCGGTTTTGGTTTTGGTTTTTTTTTTAGTTTAGTTTAGTTTTTTTTATTTTATGTTTTTCAGTTTTCGGATCTAAAACTATAATATTGTTATTATAATACCCACAGTGACAGTCGGTCCCGTAATAGTATCATCGATAAAAAAATCATGTTTTGACCTATGAGATTTGAAGAGTTCTCTCGATTCCTCCAGGATCCCCTCAACAGATCCTGGTCTCCTTACCATGGGACCACCTGTGAAGTACACCCTTTCAAACAAAAAAAGAATTTTGAATATCGGTCCAACGATCTTCGAGTAATCGGTGATAAAAAAAAGATACAGTCGAATTGAGAACCTCCTCCTTTTTGGGAAGTCGGTTAAAAATTATTAAATTAATAACTGAGAGATAATAAATTATAAACCTTCGGCTTCGGCTTCGGCCGAAGGTTATGGCGATTGCCGATTAATCGGCTTCGGCTTCAGCTTCGGCCAAAAATAGACCTTCGGTCGGACACTACTCATAAGTCATACCTCACCTTCCTCATCATCATTCTTTTACATTACCCGCACATAAGTTGGAATAAGTCAATTCTTAAATTACATTTACGTAAAACATTTACAAAGCAGTCACAGATTAAACGCGAAGTGTGAATCGCATCGCGACATGCTCGTCACGTTCCGCGCGGAAAGTTGAAAGCGTTATGACGTCACGTACGTAATTGTCGTACCACGTGTTGTGTCCGACATGTTTCAACTGCGATTGTCAGGACATTTGTTGCAATGCTGTGATTGTGGGATGTGCACTTTTTAAGTGAGTGCAAGTTCAATGTCTGTTGAAACAAGTTGTTGTTTTGCATCCAGGGCCCTGATTCACTTTTTTAAACTTAAGCAACAACCAATTTTCATTATAATGAGACCCAATTACAACTCCAATACGATTGAAGCGTTATTGGTTATTCTGTTAACACTTTAATGTAAACATAAATTGAATAAAAACCTACTCGTAATATATTGTCAGATGACAGATGATAGACCAATGGCATGTCATTGGAAAACGATTGGTCTTTTAATTGTAACAGAATAACCGATAAGGCTAAAACTGCTATTGCCATACAATTTTCATTGAATTTTTATACGAGTGACACACAATTGTAGTTAAGGAATCACCGCCCTGGTCAACTTCAAGGACGTAGTTATGCTAATGATTCTCGACCCAAACAAGTTGTTAAAAATTACCGAAAAACATAAGATGATACTAATTAACTGAAGGTTAGTAGACTAGGACTTATACAGAGAGATTATATATTTATACTTATACACGCTTGAGGCAAAATTTAACGATTGCATCTTGCATAAGTATACATACTTATACAGAGATTTTGCACATGACAGAATACGACGCTTAGATGATCCTTGAATTTTAGTAAAAGGCTGAATCTCATCACGATTCCCAGATTACGAAATCTGTAAGATTTGTCTTTGACGAGATTTAAAACTAACCCTGACATGGTGAAGGAAATCCACGAAAAAACGGTACTTCTTTCTGAAAAATTTGAAAGGAATCTTTTGAAAAATCCTAGTAGATTTGAGTCAGGATATTAAGTGACAATTCTCACAATACATTGCAATATGAAGGGGGTTAGGTCAGAATGCAGTTGATCTGGTTTGAGCTGGTGCTGAGCTGCTAGCTTATGAGTTATTGCATTGGCTCAGTGGAAGACCTGGGGTTTGAAGTAAACCGGTTTTCTAGTGATGAGAAGTCATATTTGTGGAAAATACAGCATTTATTGTGTCTGTTTCATATTTATATAATCTTTAACTTCTAGTTACTTTTGTAAAAAAATATATAGGATCCTTGAATTTGTGAAGCTTGAATTAGGTACCTTGAATGCTCCTAGATCCAACAGTTTAGTATTGGAAAAGAATTATTATAACTTTATTCGTAGAAATGGAAAGAGCAGAAGGACTACCCATACTGCACGCTAAGCTGTTGACTGATAATTGGCAAGATGGTAGGCTGGTAGTTTGTTTTGAAGTTAATCGGGAATTTAATACATTTTTAGTCGGTTTGACACCATCCAATCATTTTCACTTTGATGTATGAGCCCAATCAAAGTATCGGTCAACTAAATTTTTATAGTATGCGGAGGCTCTTACTGAAGTAGGACTGATAATCCTTGCATCATCTTGTACAAGAAATAATTTACATCGTCTATAATACATAAAACTAGAACTTTTGTCTATAAACCCTGAAATCCTCTTACGGCGATGCACTTAGAAACTTCTAAATTCACTTTCTTAACAATACAATAACCAATATGTATGCATTAGCTTATAAACTTATTCTTTACAAGCTGTTTACCACAGTTTTACCCACACTCCGAGATAAGTATTTTCAGCAATGGAATAAAAAGTAGTTTAGGTCATTTAAGTTTCATCAAAAATCCGTTCAGTAGTTTTTGCATGTAAAATTAATTTCCAATCAGTATATTATACATAATAGTATATTAGGTTATTGTAGTAGTTATCGGACTCACATTTGCTAAAGTAAAATTTTCATTAAGTATCAGTTTCAAAATGATATTTGACAACCTAATTATCACTTACTTTTTATGTCCTTGAATAAATAATTCAGCAAACATAAAAGTGTTAAAAAGAGCGACATGAAAAAAGTTTCAAGAAATGAATTTTCATCTTATCAAAACTACACACTTATTTCACTCCCTCACTAAAATTTCGCCAAAATTTACTACATGCTCCTTAAGTTAAGAACTTTATTACTGTACTGTGTACACGAACTGAACACTTAAAGTATGTATATTGTGCCGCGAAGACACTGATGAGCCACATGTTATGTTAAGGGAACTTCGTATGCACTTCTTTGTATTATGCTCATAGCATGTTCGTGAATTTTGTTGCCTGCGAAGTTTGTTTGACAATTCTGCTGTTGCAAGGAACTTTGCGAAGGCGAGTTTTGAGTCGCTTATGTAATATGTAGCACATACATTTATGCTTAGTGTTAGTCGCTTTTTGTGGGGAAGTGCTAGACTTACAAACACGTCTAAGGAAGAAAATTTATAGTGGTATTTTGCCCGAATATATTCTTCAAAACTTTCACTGTAAATTGAATTGATCTGCAAATTCTGCTGGGCCTATTAGTACTGAAGCCGGGGCTGCGTGATTGTTCGAAAGAGTTACCGTGGCTTTGGTAGACAAAGGCCTTCAAAAAGAACAAAGGAGGGTTTTAGTCATACGAAACAAGGTCCATTGACCTACAGCAAAATTAAATCGGTTTTTATACTTACCTGATGATGATACCTGGATTCGAAGGCCACCACCAAATCTATACTCAAATCTCGGAAAGATTAAAGGTCAAAGCTATGACTTTCCAACTTGGTCCTGATATGACTGATGACAGTATCCAGAACATGGCTTACAATATTTTGAAGGTTTAAAATCTTTTTATCTATCTTTTAACCAACTTTTTTCGATAAATATAAGAGTATCAAATTAAACCTTTTGTTTTCAGTTCATGAAAAAGAAGTTTCAACCAAAATCTAATTTCTACATACTTGGTTACTCGTTTGGCATTAATGTTGCTTTGGAGTTGGCTGGACTGCTTGAAAAAGAAGGTATTTATTGTTTTCGTATGGATGCTAATTTTTGATGAGATGAGGTCAAAAGTTCAGTTTCAGTGCTTTGTGAAGTATTTTTTTTGATTTTTTGAGACCGTTTTATTTTGAAAACTTAAGGGACAGACAAGTCTAAAGACTGGAGTAACTTAAGATATTTGAACTCGTTTGTTTCAGGTTGTTTGGGAACCGTTTATTGTTTGGATAGCAGCCCAGATGCACTAAGAGTACAACTTGACGCTTACCTTGGTCCTTTAACTGATAATCAGCTGCAGAACAGTATTGTGGAACATATGTACCGGCTCATGACTGGCACAGACAGCGAAGAACTGAAGAACGATTTGAAGAATTTAGACAGCTGGTCAGAGAAGGTTATTGTGTGCTTTAATCGACTGAGGGGACTAGCGAAGTATTCAAATCAATATAAGACATCTATACTTCAAGCGGCGTATAGAAAGAAGAATTATGGAAGCGAAGCACTATGAACCTAAGTTCAAATTGCAGTCAGAATTGGTTCTCATAAAGGGCATTCCTCATCCAAAGGCTAAGCCTCTGCCTGAAGACTACAATTTATCAAAATACACCACAAAGCCTGTCAAAGTAATCCAAATAGAATCTGATCATGCAACAGCACCCTACGATTCTAGAGTATCTAACATCGTAAATAAGTTTTTGGATTCTGACCTATTATCCAAATTTGAGAAAGAAGTCCTTTGTGATTCATATTTAGTTGAGTCGGTACCAGTTGCATAATTTACGAGGTGTTTCTGTCATTTATGAAATGTATATTATTATTTATTGTTATAACTAAGACAAATAAGCTAACAATCCAAAGTATGTTTATAAGGTGGTTTGTCCCTCTCTTAATTTATTTTTTAAGTTTAAGGCATGTACAAAGATTGATTTATGACATAATACCTATAGTTGTGGTGTTTGCTTATAATTTATAGTATTTTAGTAATATTATAAATACATCTGTTAGTTAAAAAGATATTTCAAATATGCTGTAGTTTCTGTATGATTGTCTTAATTCTATCAATAATAGGCATATTTTTTTTTAATATGTAACAGAAATAATGAGCTTACAATACCATTTTTGTATTATATAGGTAGTTTAACACCATACATTGTTTTACGTTCTGAAGTAATCGGCTAATATGAGCGTCGAAATTAACGGCAAAAAAAAAATATTAAGCCCAAAGAAAACAAGAGTTGAAAAAAATAAACTATATACAGTAAAATACATGCACACATAACGGGCCAGTAGTATTTAGCAACAGGTACCTAATTATGCTAATACCATTTCACCAATAAAGAAACTCCATAATTTTATCTTCAGTGGTTTTATTTATTACGTTAATATCCTTATTATATTATCTTACCTTCGTAACTAGTCTAGTCTTAAAAGCATTATCATTACTTATCATTTGTATATCATAACAGCCTCGGCATATGTCAAATATAATCAGCTGTTTTCCTCTCCTCTAGCATTAAGCGATATATCAAAAGAAAGCTTATTTAACGTACCTAGAACATTTTCTTGTAATATGTCTATTGTAATTTGTTTATTTAAGTAGTAAGAACATTTTTAATGAATTAAAAACTACTTCTAAAATCTGCTCTACCTTATTTATTTATTTAACCATTTATGTACACAGTAATAAATATGTCGGATGGGTCAGGATTTCTTCTCGATCTATCTGGCATCATGTGGGCAGAGATAGGGTTATCGTGCAATGAGATAGACGATTAAATAATTACAGTTTATTATTAAGACACTTTACACAATTGACGATCATCTTCATTACAAAATGTGAACACTAGACGTGACGTAGGGCAGTTCCGTGATCTGTACAGCGCGACACCTCAACGAAGACTCCGCTCCGTGGAGATCCCGCCGACCACCACGACTCTGCCAAGCGCGCCAAAATGCTGTTTTTGGAGAAACACCGCCATTGGCCGCGCTTACGTGACGTTTAGCGTCCGTACTCATGACCGGATACGACAAATATATGACAGAAGAGGAAGTTTTATAAAATAGTACAAAGGCAAAGTCGTCGTTGTCGTCGAAGGCGAGGATGATTTTTCATACATTTGGAACCATATTTTAGTTCGTCAACATCGTTGAAGCGCTGCGATCGCGCACTCATAGATGTTGCAACGATGATTTCTTGGTTGTAAAGATGTTTTGCGTTAGAGAATCACCCCCCTGAGATGTAGACCTTATAGAGTACTGACAATCGGAGGGAGTTATGTTGAAACAAAATCTTGAATTTGAAAAGCCCTGTCAAATGATAACTAGAGAAGGGATTTATTAACTTGAATACATATTCTATCGGCAAATTAAAGATATATTAAAATGCCTGATCTTATTTTTCTAGCAATGTGACAGAATCGTGATTAATAAATAATTACTATAATTTACTTAGGCATTAGTTCAGTATGAAAGTGTTATAAAATAAGATAAGTATCTCATGTTTATTATAAACATTCACTCAGTATAATATTATAGATCAATCGCAGCCAAGATCACCCGTCCGTGTAGATCTTCTGTCTTCAAGGGCTTATTATAAAAACCGCGTGTAAAAAGTGCAACGTCAACAAACATTTATAAAACAATAGAAAAACACGCTTTTATAAGTGCACGTCTTATAAGTTTTATAAGTGCACGTCTTGAAATCTTATCGTGGTCAAAGTTTATTACAAGACCTTTCTAAATAGTTTAAACACGGCTATGATACGATGTTCCATCATGAAGTTCCAGTTAATATCTTCCGGCTCCATCATGAGATCAGTTCGACAGTACCATATGTATTGTCATCTGAATACAATTGCCAATTTTCATGACGTTACGATCCTTGGAAGATGGTTAAATTTGTTTCCTTTGATTTGATTTCATGTTAGTTATATACAGGTCAACCAAATAAAAACGTGTTAAAAATGTAATTTTTGCCTACAAAGCCATTTTTGTCACTACACACGGGCATTTGCATCGCATCTATCTGAAGCGTTACATACGCATTCGTGTGCGCTTTAGATTTCTACAGGTGTGCGAGAGTCTATAGGCTACGTCTGAGTCGCATCACTTACAACAAGCGTCAAACGGTGCGTTCTTACATTACAGGTTATGCGTTGCAAGTAAATAAAATAAAATAGGTACCTGAATATTTCCTTACCTTTTCACAGTCACTTACCTGGAAGTATATAATGCAACTCTCGTCTACGTCTCTAGGAATCTGGTGGTGGAACGCAGTTTTTCAGACGAAAGTTCTTTTTAAAGGGAGTAAAAAAATTGTTAGTTATTTAATATACATTTTTGTACGAGGTTAAATTAAAAATTAAAGGCTAATATTATAAAAAAAAATATTTTTCGTAACATTGTATTTTTTTACACAATTTGGTATGAGTTCTAGGCATTCTCCTTTTAATATGTTCTAAATTCTGACGTATTAACAAATCGTCGGAGAAAAAAAAAACATTATAAAGGCCTTCTGATTGATATGACTCATAATTTGAAAATGCGTAAGTATAATTACATAAAACTATTTATATAAAAAGTATCGACAAATACGCCTTAAATTATGCAGAAGTTTCTTAAATAGTATGACAATTATTTATTTTTGGCCCAAGAAAAAAAAACTGTAAGTATATATAAATATTTAAAGTTCAGTGCCTACGCCTGTTGCAAAAGAGACCATAACGAATGCTACTGAATTATTAATGTACCTATTAAATCTAATATTAAAATGACCAGACAACAATACAGGTAGGTATTTGTATTGTATTTAGTAACAAATTAGTAAAATGGAATACTTGGTTATCATGATTCGACAGTTTGCTCGATATCTTATTATCGATATTAGCGCGGGCTGGCTCTGCGCACACAGATATAGTTTAGGTACATTCATCGATACTAGGTACTTATACTTCATTTCAGTTTAGTACTTACAATCGTCAGCCATCAACCGACGGCTTCCCGGTATCCGATGGTGTGGCTACCCATCGGTGCGATATACGATATCGGGCCGGATAGTATTAAAAACAGAGTCAAATTTCAATCTTTTTACATAAATGGGGCGGGTTGGCAAAAAAGCTAGTGATGAGTAATGGTGACAAACCAGCATACAAATAACACAATTCAAAGTAAGTACTTGCTAATTCTAATTTCGACTACATAATAAACATGAAGATAAATTACAATGAATTACTTGTTATACAATAATATGATCATTCCAGCTAATCTGACATAATCATGAATTATAAATAGAGGGCCAAATAAAACACGTGTTTAAACTTGTGCATAATTTGGCACCACTACGCTACTATTTAGTAATCTGTGCATTCTATTACATTCTAACAAAATTTACATTATCGAATTTGTACGCTACTAGTCCAGCCTATTACCTAATATTGACTACTTCCATTCTACCTGGATGTAGGTATAAATATTTAACATACAGCGTCTACCTGGTTGACTTCTTCATTCAGATTACCAGGGTAACATGGTAACTCCTTGGTAACAGTCACAAGCCATTCTGGCTTCTGATAACCCCTATCTCTGTCATATGTACAGAAGACAGCACATCAAGTCAACAAAATCTGACAAATTCCTGCAATAGACTTTCAACCTTATCATAATGGAAGTGGGTTAATGTTTGATTGGTAAAAAATGACAGATTCGGGTACCGTGACCTGCTGTTGTCTGTACACATAACAACTGGGATCCACAAATTTAACGGTTACTTCAGAAACACTGATGAACTACTATTAAGACTAGATATTAATCGGAATCAAATGAATGACACGGTAAAGTTAGGCTCGCTATAAATAAATCTAGACCTTGTTCTTGAACTTTAGTAGTGCTTGTCTACTGGATTTACACATACGAATTTTAAATTATCAATTCTCACCAATGGATACGAACTATTCACAAGGTTTTGTTCCGTATAAAAATAACTGATCTCTCCAAACTATAAGATAGTGGTATACATGATTTGTTTCTAATAGACAATGCTTTTTGGTTTCAATATTTTTTTTTTTTACAGAAATTGAATTAATTTTCAGTTGGGTATGCCAAAGGGCTTCATACTAAGGCCAGTGTAATATTATTTAATATTATCTTCTTTATCTCCCTGCCTTTTTTCTTAAAGTTATTTGAGATTGGAGGAATATATTATATTTCCATTTATCCATTTTCTGTTCATGTTATTAAAGCGGGAAGCAGTGGATGCAGGTTGCTGAAGAGTACAAAGGGCCGAAATTTAGGGGAACCTTTTTCCACTTTTTCCAATAGGTGCAGTAGACCTCTTTCAGCTGATACGATGCTTAGTATGTACTATGTTTGTCTAAAATTATGTTGTTAAATATCTAATAAATTGTATTGATCCCTAAAACAAGACACTGTATCAGCCGTGCTCAGATACTACCTAATCTGTATTATGTTGTATTTTGTTGTAAGCTGAGTTCCAATTTAATCATGTTAGTGATTTTAAGTTGATCGATGTAATTTGATGTCACGTCTACATGTGCGACAAAAATTAGCAATTCCATTGATCGTACATTAGCATATTGGCATACAAAGAAACTATAAAAGATTAGGTCATTATACGTTCATTATAAACAAAAAATTACCTATGAACCCTCTTATGCAAATTTTAAGTCAAATTCTACCCAAAACAGTTCGCATGATAATTATTGACGTCGAGCCAACTCTTTAGGTGCACTGCTCGTATTTTAAGTTCATGCAATCTTAACTTGGACTTATTTACCACGGGACAAGGAACATATTGTTATATATATTTTACGATCAGACATCTATTAAGATTATGAAAAGTATGTTAAGTTTGAATGTAGAGGGAGTGAGAGGGAGTGAAAGACCAAAGAAAAGATGGATGGATTTCGTGAGAGATGACATGAGTAAGGAAGTGAATGTCAGTATGGCGAGTGACAGGGAGAAGTGAAAGCAAAAAACTTATTGCGCCGACCCCAAATAAAATTGGGAACAGGGCAGGAAGATGATGACAATTAGATCTATTTTTCGACTCATCTTCACAGTATGTCTACATCTCTGTATAGAGAAATTTTATGACAAATAATCAGAACCATTAAACTATCTTATATTATTATTTCTTCTGTCATGTATTAACTTTGTACATTTATGGTAAAAAAATACATCTTTAATGCTCAGTCACTACACATATTTATGTATCAGCTATAATATTTGCAAACCAGTTCAGTATAAAAAATTGAAAATCTTGAAACTTTCACTTCCAGTGATTAAAATTTCCGCGAATGCTACACGCCGTAATGGGCGTAAGTGCACAATCCTGATGTATGAGTACTGCGACGACTATGAGCTCTTAAAAGCATGCTATTCGAGTATGAGTCGTACTACAATAAGTAAGTAGTGCCACAGATGATAGAAAAGATGGATGTCACAAAATAAATATTAATGCCATCTGTGATCTCCTCAGAGAGTGTCAGCAAACCCCTGCGGGGTCCACTAGGGCCAGAGCCCGTCGGGGCTGCGGGTTGTTCGAAAGAGTTGCCGCGGCCCTGGCACACAAAGAGCTTCCGAAGGAACACGATGGGTTTTAGTCAGTAAAAGTCTGACACTCCCTCCTGCTGTCACCCACAGTGGGAGGGGTCATACTGATGATATCCCATCGATATAAAAAAGGCCATCTGTGATCTGGATAAGAAGAGTGGTTGAACCGAATTTGGAACGGAAGGGGAAAATACATGTGAAAGCTTTGAGATAAGTGTGAAATATAGTGAATATGTGAAATTAACAAGGATAAAATATTTATTTTTACATTAATCCGAGTCGCCAAGTAATTTACATACATACATTTATTGTCAAATTGTGTTGTATTTTTTTTTAAATCTGATTTCCTACCTTCTACCAACGGATCCTCCCGCATTTTTCTGGAACTACTCTAAGATCTTTGAAAGCTATTTTTTTTAAAGCAATTTAGTAGCCCTTAATACCAACTTTATAATATTAAGCAAAGATTCCCCATATAAAAACTAAAATCATTAATAAAATATGTCATATGTATTATGTATGGTCCGAATGCCCATTCTTTATTGAAAGAATTATCCAAACGGCTGGTTGACGCTTCCCGTGACCAAAAGGCTGGCTATTACCTGGGACAACGGATCAGCATTGCCATCCAACGAGGCAATGCTGCCAGCCTTTTGGTCACGCTCCCAGTCGATAGCGATTGGGAGGAATTTTTCGATGCATTTTAATAGTTTTTTTAGATTTAATTTGTAAATATCTCTTTTTTATACTTTTTATTATCCTGTAAATAAGTGTAAATACGTATTTTAAATAAACAAATAAAATAATAATATTACAAAAGATAAATGAGCTATGTATTCATAAGAATTCTCATCCATTTTACAGTTAGCTAAGCAGGTACGAAGAATCTTTGCACGCTTGGCACGAAGTACATACGTGTCTTAAACGGTAGTATGCATAAGTCATGCGTGGAGCAATGTGCATTTGCATGCAGCTGGCAAATGAAAAACTTGCAGCGTTTTAACACCGATTTTGATTTTGAAACTTGTGTTTAGTACTGAATTTTGAAGTATGTTTGCTGTAAATAATTTTCGACCGTGCTTAGCGATGCTTAACCTTATGATTGGTTGATCCGGTGGCACCAGCCTTCTATTGTTTAAATATTAAGTTAACATTTTAACAGCACACTGAAAAGAAATGAGACTAAACTACTTATAAATAACTACTTTTAATATTTAAAAAAATCTTTATCTTTACTAATATTATAAAGCTAAAGAGTTTGTTTGTTTGTTTGAACGCGCTAATCTCAGGAACTGCTGGTCCGATTTGAATAATTATTTCAGTGTTAGATAGCCCATTTATCGAGGAAGGCTATGGGTGTGTCGAGTAGTTCCCACAGAACGTGGGTGAAACCGCTGGCAGAAGCTAGTACACAATATAACTAATGACTTCTATAAGATCAACTAGCAACAGTTGTAAAACTTCGCGCAAACCCATTAAGTCGACTATTACGCTAAGCAAAGCCATAAAATCCCCCTAGGTTTTACATGATGTATAACTAATGCAGTTAACTACTCGTTCAAAGTTAAAGTGCCTGTATTAGAAGTTAATTTACCGCACTGGTTCAACTGAACTGGGTTCAAAACTTTTTAACTACATTTCGATCAAAATCCTTGCTTGAACTTTAGCTATGTGGTGTTACTTCTGAATCGAATTAACAGACAAACTTGTAACTATCTAGTAACTTGAGATTGAAGACATCGTATAGCATAGGTATACAAGACGTATAGTATACATATAAGAAGTTTGAAAGTGGCACCGGTAACAGAAAAGCAGCATGGAAAACTACTATGTATGGGCAATGGGCATATCGTGTGGAAGTATAAGGATCATTTTATAAGAAAGGTGTTGAGCATGAATGAGAATTAAAAACCAAAGAAATGACGAATGGATTGTATAAGAGGCAAAATAGCTGAGAGAATGACATAAGGCTTAGAAGGAGATATGCTGCGCTGATGCAAAATAATACACACACTAACATGACAACATGCCCGAATCTCTCAAATGTTACCGTTTGAACACTATTTATTAATTACATTAACCTTACACTGTTATGATAAGGTTGGAAATCTATTGAAGAAATTTTATAGATTGAGTCAGGTTAATGTACTGGCGTCTGTACAGTGGAGTAACGGCAGGGAATGAAGATGATGGTGTTGTGAAGGACAAGTGGTGGGGTGATTGGTAGACCACCCGTGTGTGGGCTGTTTTCGAAGGACCGTTGCGGGTGCGGGAAATTAACTTTGCTAACAAATTCAGCGTACCGTGACACACAGTATAAGTTGACCTAGAGGATATGGAGTAAGGAGCGGACTTACGTGCTGGCTGGCGAAGACGCGCGTGGATGCAGGCCTGCGGTGCTGTTGTCCCTACGCGTAGGTTTCACTTCACTGCACTTTTAGTCCGTTTACGTGTGTGCCGGCTACACTGATTTTGGATATAGTTTAAATGCTAAGCGGTGCGGTTATTCACAATAAAAACATAATTTTGCGGAGCGGTGATGCGGTGGTTCGAATGTTCGAACTTGAATATGGCGGAGAATCTTCTTGTTGGCTGGCGCGACGCGATTGGCGCGTGCGGCGAGTCTTCCGTCTCTTTCTGCAGTATTGAAGCGGGATAGGAGGGAAAGGGAAGGATAGCCAACTCATACTGCGGATGAATAATATGCGTTCAGAAACCAACAATGAAAGTTTGAAAATTATTTAACTTGCGCGAGCAACAAGTATTAATTTAACATATTTTTAAGATAGCTACAGGTATTTAAAATTGAGAGGGGTTTCATGATAAAGCGAAATATTGCACGTTGGATACCGTCAGTTGATGCAACAAACACGCCTTTTGATGTAATGTAGTGTAGCAGCTACAAGCAAAGTCTGAGAAAGTCCGAGTCTTAGAAAGATTATATTAAGTTTTCAGAGCTATGTATTATCGGGGTAATGGTCCAGAACGCTCATATCCCTTATTTGGGACACCAAAGCATCCGAATATGCCCTAATACATCCTATCTTATAAATTCCTATTCGAGAAAATGGTGGAAGAAATATATCGTACATTTCAATAGAGCATTTAACCAACCAGAGCCGCTATGAGTATATACGCCTATGCGAAAAAGTCTGCCAACTTACGCATGGGGAGCGAGGTAATGCTACAAATAGTGATAGCTTATGCATGTGCGATCAAAGCGTTATGCAAGCACACAACAAAATTGAACAAAAATAAAGTTTGTTATAAGCCCCCAAAAATATTTATTTTCATACAATTTATACCCGACTACCAAAATCAAAATTTCAACTGGCTAGCTATCGCGGTTCATGGAAAAAAGCCTGATGATAGACGGATGAACGGATAGGCGGACAGTTAAGTATTAGTTATAGGGTCTTGTTTCATTCAAATCAAGTGCAATCGTATCGCATACATGTACGTATATGTAAGAATGACCTCTAGTACTTTTAGCAGAAGGGATGGAAGGACGTCTCCAGCGGTTGAAGTGTTCCTAGTTCATTTCTATTGTTGTGTGTGGTTCAGCGTTTTTTGTAATATATTTTCCCTAAACATGTAGTTTTAGCAAAATGAGTACAAGATAACTTTGTCAAGGTATAAAAGGGCTGAGGAAATATTTTGTCCGTCATACCTACTCATTGTGTAATTTTTTGCTATAAGCGATTTTTTGGGATTGATATTAATGATCTTCGGATAAAGTAGGTTGTACAGTATGTAGGTAGGTAGTATACATATTAATATGACATTTATACAGACGCCGATCTAATAGTAAAATATTTTAATTAACAATTTCCATACATTTTGTCCTCCTTACGGTACGTCCTTTGTGAGCGATATGGATGCGAACGCGAAGCGGTGTGACACAAAAACAACGAAAAGTCGATTTCTTCTAAAGTGACCTATTTTTGACGTTGCGTCTTGCATACATTTTTTAATTATTCACTTCGCTCTTGTTCGCGTTAATTCATCCACAAAGGACGCACCCTTATCCCTCAGCAGTATACCATATTTAAATGTACGCGAACAACTTATTTTCGAAGAAAAAAATGTTTATTACAATGCCCAGAAACAGTCAACGCCTGTCAAAAGAACAGATTTATGAGGTTCATTTTGTGGTAGCTAAGGAAAAATACAGACAAATTAGTCAGAAAGGACTCCTGAAATAAAGCGGCTAAATAAAATGTAAAATTGCTGAAAGCGCTGTAAGCAATTAGTAAGAAGTTGTGATATCTACATAATGTGGCTGGATATGGTATGAAATGATTTTATGTTTTAAACATTAGTTTTAGTCATTAATTACATACATTTCATTTTTTCTTTAACTATACAGTACTAATTATCTGTTATATACTATTTCAGTAGTAATATTTTGTATAATTATGTGGAATCTGTCAATTCATCTTTAAATATAATGTGTTTGCAATTATAGCTATTTGAATTCAGCAGCGGATTATTCTCTGATAATTTATATTAATTTCATTGGTATGTGGTGTTTATAAATCTATGCAGAAGTGGCAAAGCACGTATAATATACAAATAAATAACCAAATCTGCATTTAATAATAAATATTCCGTTAGTGGAAAAGTATTTTTGATATGATATTAAATTAACTTATTTTTTATTACCTTTCCTTATAATACCAGCCTACTAATATGATACCTTGGATCTAATAACGTTTTTCTTTCAGTATTTCCTGAGATTAGTTGTTTAAGCAAACAAACTTTTCAGCTTGATAATGTAGATAGATTTAATTGTATTATACAACTGGATTATGAAAAGTTAAAGATTTTTAGCAGCAAAAAGCCTATCCCTAAGAACCTATCCAGCATTATTCTCGATTTTTTGCCAATTTACCTCAAACCATTAATTTTCATGACCGTTCCTGTAAAATTCTTGGTCTGTGAGCAAGTTGCCAGCACCACGTAATTAGCCAGGGTTAATTTTACGCATTATTTGCCCACCTTCGCTCTCGGGGATCAATTATGATTAACCCAATTTTCGGGAAATGTTGGTTCTACTTCTTTGGATATATTAAACCTTTTTTATCTACTTTTTTAGGGTTCCGTACCCAAAGGGTAAAAACGGAACCCTATTACTAAGACTTCGTTGTCTGTCTGTCTGTCTGTCTGTCTGTCTGTCTGTCTGTCTGTCTGTCTGTCTGTCTGTCTGTCTCCACGCTGTATCTCATTAACCGTGATAGCTAGAAAGCTGAAATTTTCACAAATGATGTATTTTCGTTGCCGCTATAACAACAAATACTGAAAATTAAAAAAAGTTATATATTAAGGGGGGTCCCCATACAATAAATTATAAAGACAGTGCAATTTGAATACAACGCCATCTGTTACTCAAGCGTGGAACTACAGCTTGGTACGGAACCCTTCGTGCGCGAGTCCAACTCGCACTTGTTTTTACATGATAACGAATTTTTTACAGTTAGTTCTGCTCTCACTTAACCTTCACAACTATCACCGCGTCATAATCTGATAGTTGTCATAGCATACGAGTAGATATAAAAAAAAATAAACTCGTGCCGAACTTTTCATCAGTGATTTAGATGATTTTCTTTTGTTTTTTCTTATACACAACCAGTTTGAGGACAATTTGTCGAATGGAAAAAATATACAACCCTCGCGATTACTACTGGATTGTCTTATGTTTTTTACGTTATTTATGACGTCACTCACCAAACCTGATGATCCGTTCGGAACGAAGATATTCGAGGGCTCACACAATAATTACCATGCGGAAAGGTGCGGGTTCATCATTACACATTCATAGGTACACGAATAACGACCCGTTTTGTTTTGGGATCAGATTTGGGTCCGATTTGGACTTGCCTCTTTTACTTCATACTCAATAAACTACACGTATTAGATTTATGCCTTTTCAAACCTTTCACCTTTTCAGGTTGTAACTAGAAGACATACTCCATAAATGATCATAATTATTGTTACTAAAGCGATTTGAAAATCGTAATTTTTTTCGTAAAATAAGTTTCGAGTACATAGGCGTTTTAAAAACATATTTTGGGAACAATATACAGAATTTAAATGCGTTATAATATGAATAAAATTACCAATTTAAAACAATACGAGTTTAGGTACTGCATATTTATTGTTTAATTTGGAATGTTTAATTGAATATCACTACGATTGATTACTTTTGCATGCCTACTGGTTAAAATAAAAGATATTTGATTACAAGTTAATATCTCTTTTAATGTGTTAACAACTGTACTATAAACACCAAATAACAAAATTGGCTTTGAAAAATTATCGTTCTTATGTATACGTCAAAACCATTAGTAACGAACAACCTATGTTCATACTGATATTTTATTTTCTTATATGATTAAAAAAATCGTTTCTAAAACACCTAGAATATGTAAGCTTATTTACTGGCCACTTTGGTAGTTTATGACTATTTTTAACCGACTTCAAAAAAAGGAGGAGGTTCTCAAGTCGACTGTTTTTTTTTTTATTTTTTTTTTATGTTTTTTTTTGTCTTTGTTACTCGATTTCTCAAAGACGCCTGGACCGATTTGGAAAATTCTTTCTTTATATGAAAGTGTATACTCGCAGTTGGGTCCCATTGTCACCAGGTCAGGATCTGATGGTGGAAACCCTGAGAAATCGAGAGCAACTCTTGAAAATTGTAGGTACACACTAGATGAAAATGTGATATTCGTGTAAATATCGGGTGAGTCTTTATGACCGTGAAAGTTTGGACTTTACCTGATGATGGAAACGATAGAAAACCATGGGAACTCCACATTGGTATATACATATAGCAACTACTATGTGTTTGGGGTCATTTCATTCGTATTGACGAGATATTTACACCAAAATATGTTATGACTACTATAGCGAACCTGTCAATGAAGGTAAAGTGCAGTTTAGGGAACTCCTTAACGGTTGATAGCAGCTACCTCGTGTTTGGAGTTATTTCATTCGTATTGATGAGAAATTTACACCAAAATATGTTATAACTACCATAGCAAACCTGACAATGAAGATAAAGTGCAGTTTAGGGAACTCCTTAACGGTTGATAGTAGCTACCTCGTGTTTGGACTTATTTCATTCGTATTGACGTGTAATTTAGTAAGATTTTAAAGTAAATATAAATAAGAATAGGTATTAGCAAAGGGTTGAAAGTATGAAAATGTCTTTATGGCGACAACTTGGCTATATATAATCTGTTTTCCGATTCAACTATCGGAAGATAGATTTCTTAGCCTCGTTATTTCCGCCAACGCCCTGTCGTCGTGTGGTCGATTAAGTAACTTGTTAGCATCCAAATCTGACAAAACTATACCTTCTAAACTCCTGACACGACTTAGCGCAACGTACACTTGCCCCTTTGCAAATTTTTTTTTGCCCAGATCAATCACAGCTCTTTCATGGGTGGTACCCTGTAGTTTATGATTTGTGACCGCCCAGCTCAAAATTAGCGGCAGCATACGACGCTCCACATCTCCGTAACCCTTCACTGCTTGAAAAGTGGTACACAACGGAGGTATGGGTATGCAGCCATCGCTATCTTTAAGCCTCAGACCAATAGAGTCGTCATCAAATTTTTAACCGACTTCCCAAAAAGGAGGAGGTTCTCAATTCGACCGTATTTTTTTAAAATTCAAAATTCTTTTTTTGTTTGAAAGGGTATACTTCACAGGTGGTCCAATGGTAAGGAGACCAGGATCTGATGATGGGATCCTGGAGAAATTCAGAGAACTCTTCAAATTTCGTACGCTTTTTTACGTCGATGATACTATTACGGGACCGACTGTCACTGTGGGTGGGTATGGGTATTAAAAAGATGTAGGTATCGGACCTACAGGTTTTAATAGTTTGTTTAGAAAAATTCAAAAGTTTGGCCTCACTTACCCGCCGCTACCAGCTCTGCGCCCAGGATCCGCTGTTGTCTTCGTCCCGGGCGGGATGGTAACTTTACGTGTTTGCAAGGTTTAGGCCGTGTTATTCGGGGCAGTTATATGTGTTTTCACTCAGGTTTTCTTTAGTTATTTCACTTTGAGCGCACGCAAAATGACGGCGTTGCAGGCTACGTTCGTTCCGCGATGCGACCTGACGCTACGCGAGCGCCCTCATGCGCGGGTGTGTGGAAGCGCGCGAACTTTTAAACTCGTGCGCTTATTGGCTCCGGGATGAGGCAATGGCAGCGTTGGCGGGAATTACAAGTGGACGTCAAAGCAAAACCCAACATTCCCCCCACCGAAATCCGCCAGGATTTCCCGGTTATAAGGTCATTTGACATGGTTGTCAAAGAAATGAAGTGTTGGATAACAATAATTTAAATGTTGAAATAATCGTGTGGTGTGGTATATGATTGTGAGAGTAGTGGACTGTATAAACTTATATAACTAGTTAAATTCTAATTTAATTAACTAAATAGTAGACTCATTCAGACCAAATTATACTGAATGAGTAAATAATAATAATATAATAAAATTTTAAGATGACTCCTGCTCCAAGGGGAGCGGACTAAGTTTGACCACAGGCCGAGTAATGACATTGTTCTTGGTACGAAGATCGACCACACGTACGATGCCATCAGGCCCTGGATGTAGTTTTATAACCCGACCTAATGCCCACTGAAGAGGAGGGGCCTCCGAGTTTATGAGTACTAGATCTCCTTCTTTCAGGTTACGACAGCCATCCAACCACTTCTGGCGTTGTTGGAGTGTATGGAGGTAATCCTTTCGCCATAGTCGCCAGAACTGTTGGGATATCTGCTGTACTGCTTGCCAACGATTCAGCTTTGATAAGGGAGAATTCGTTACGTCGTACTCAGGGGCTTCCAGAAGCTCTCTGCCGATGAGAAAGTGTGCTGGTGTAAGCACTTCGAACTCACTGGGATCTGCAGATAATGCACACAGTGGTCGTGAGTTTAACACTGCTTCGACGCGTGCGAACAGGGTGGTAAGCTCTTCGAATGTAAGGGCTCTTTCCCCGACAGTTCTTTTAAGGTGAGTCTTTGCGGATTTGATTGCTGCCTCATATATGCCCCCAAAATGGCTGCCTGTAGGTGGATTATGCATCCATGTCACATTGCGCTTCGAATCAACTGGGATCTGCAGATAATGAACACAGTGGTCGTGAGTTTAACACTGCTTCGACGCGTGCGAACAGGGTGGTAAGCTCTCGAATGTAAGGGCTCTTTCCCCGACAGTTCTTTTAAGGTGAGTCTTTGCGGATTTGATTGCTGCCTCATATATGCCACACAATGCTGCTGTAGGTGAATTATGCATCCATGTCACATTGCGCATAGTAAAATGCACGTGATCTCATCAGTTATCTCTGAAAGACTGGGAAACATCTGCTAGCTGTTTACACAGCTGCTCGACGAAGTTGGTAACTATTAGATATGAAAAGCACTCAACAATCCACGCCTGGCGGTGAATCGATCGAACGAAGCAAAGAAACATTCTGTGCTCAGGGACAAAGTGTCTCCAAATGCACTGCACAAGTTGCGCAACAAACAATACGCAACAATATGATTTTAGGATACGAGCATTTCTACGAGTTGACTCCTTTGTATAGAAAGGGCCACCAATATCAACACGACTGTGTGAAAGGTATGTATGTCTTTGAGTCCTAAACTTGGGTAGCTGGCCATGATAGGTTGCCAGGCTCTAGGACGGACCTTGAAACACGAAATGCATTTACTAGTTCGCGATCTAATCACACTCCTGGCTGATATTATCCAGTATTTTTGACTAAGATATCTTGAAGAGATCGCGGACCTGAATGTAAGTATAGTATATGGTAATATCGATAAGTCTTATGCGTGAAATTAGAATGTTTGGAAGCAGCACTGGTGTTTCTTATCATACGTCAACTAGATTGCGAAAACCTGCCCCCCACCTGAGGAATTTATTCGCGTCTAAGAATGGGCTGAGTTTTCGCAAATTCTGATGAGGTTTCAAGTCTTTTGAAAGCGCTACGATATCTTCCGAGAAATGATGTTGCTGCACAGCTTTTATCAAACTGTCGTGTGCTTTGCGCAGATCAACTACGTTTAACCCAGTACGTTTTTCTCTAGGTATTCGACAGTAGGGATGAACTGATGAACACGCGACGAACGTGCAGCAATTTATTGAAACTAGAATAACGTTCTGTAATTCGTAGATTACGTCGGTTGAAGCCTCAGTGGACACCAATCTTTTGATTCGACGGAAGATTTAAGTTCCAGTGGATGTTCTTCCTGAATTCGTCCATGGACGATGACTGGCACAGT
>NWSH02000535.1:12794563-12825888 GCA_002382865.2 Heliothis virescens
CCTATTGGATAGATGGGAAAGGACCATCGTACGGTTTAGATTATGCGTGTTCAAGTTCCACAGCATGCTTGGAAATAGCATACAAGTCCATCAAATCTGGAGAGTGTGATGCAGCTATTGTTGGCGGGTGCAATTTTGGAGTCCATCCAAATTTGGCGTTGAATTTAAGAAGGTAGGTTTTTATTGATATTCGTAGCTGAAATATGATACTTTTAATTAATTGGCTTGAAATGGGCACCGTTTCATATGGCCCCAGAGGAAAAAAATAGGGATACCAGACAGTAAAATTTTGACACTCTCCCCGTTGGTCCGTGAGAAGGCCATCAGCCGATTTCCCATCTCAATAAAAAACAACAAGTCTGCTAGTAATTGTCATTCAAACTATAAAGAGAATTAAACAATAAACAGTCCGTACTCATGCAATTCTTAATTATTTTTTAGAGCTGGCCTTCTCTGTTTGGATGGGAAAACAAAATGCTTCGACAAGAATGCTGACGGTTATGTGAGAGCTGATGCCATCAATGTTATATTTCTGCAAAAAGCGGAGGATGCACACAGGTATACATTGTTTACATCTATACTAATATTATATGTAAAGCTGAAGAGTTTGTTTGTTTGTTTGAACGCGCTGATTTCAGGAACTACTGGTCCGATTTGAAAAAATCTTTGTGTTAGGTAGCCCATTTATCGAGGTAGGCTTATTATGGCTATATCTGAGTACCCGCAGTAGTTCCCACGGAAAAGCGGGTGAAACCACTGGCGGAAGCTAGTTAGCTGATAAAATATTATCTGTGCTAAAAGTTGTATATGAAATATGTACGAAACTTCACTTATATTAATTATTTTCAATCTTTTTCATAGAATCATAAGCCAAGCCTAAGCTTTTAGGGATCTGATTATAAATAATGTTATTAAAATAAAGTTAAACAGACGTTGGAAACGTGAACAAAATACGTTTTTTTTAACACGTGCCAGACGTTTATAGTTTTTTTTAGTAATTACACTGAAATTATTTTACTTTACATAGACCTACGACATAGTTCCTATAGGAGTTTAAATTAAAATGGTACATACGAATCACTTTTCAGAATTTTGACAACAACGAATAATGATAATTCAATATTATTCACCAAACATACAATATTTCATAAAACTGCCTTTCAGGATTTATATACAAATATCGGGGTTTCGTTTGAATAACAAAAATTTTACAAATTGCACATCATTTTAGTTCAGAATATTTATTTATTTTCTCAGTATCATATATTTATTCTGTTGTGCATTAATAATTTTTCACCAAAATATTTCTGAATGGTTAATGTATGTTTACATTTTAACACAAGCACTTTAATTTGTAGGTATTGTGAAAATAATACTTATTCGGACGNATTTTACAAATTGCACATCATTTTAGTTTAGAATATTTATTTATTTTCTCAGTATCATATATTTATTCTGTTGTGCATTAATAATTTTTCACCAAAATATTTCTGAATGGTTAATGTATGTTTACATTTTAACACAAGCACTTTAATTTGTAGGTATTGTGAAAATAATACTTATTCGGACGGAAAAATATTATATTTTCACAACATAATATATTTTATTTATAATTAAAAGCTGACCTATTTATTTCTTTTAAATCTGACCTTCTTCTTTTTTTCTTTTATTTATTTCTCTATTTTTATAGGATGCACTATAATTTTATCATACAGTACAAAGGTACAGTCAACCAAAAAATTTTAACTTAACATTTATTTTTTCTTACACAGAATCTATGCAGAAGTATACCATGCAAAAGGTAATTACAGTTTGAAGAGTGATAGTCAATTCCTGCCTTATCGTGAGACAGAAGATATTGAGAAATTCCTTCATGAATTCTACGGGGAAACTGATGTGGACCCTAAAAATGTAGAGTACGTTGAAGCTCATGGTGCAGGTAAAATTACATATTTATTTTATTTTAACGTCTTAAAGTAACTTCTTTCTACATCTAAATAAGCCTATGTACTTGCACAGGCTCTAGTATTTCTCAATTAAATTTCATCTAAATCGGTTGAGTAGTTTTGGCATGAAAGCACACCATAGAAACATTTTTAAACAGTATTTTTTTTATTGCTTCTAGTGCAATATTTTACGCACCCTGATAAAATGTAGTCTATTATAGTCTCCGTTGTTTTATGTATTTCTTTTTTAAGATCTTTTTTATGTATTATTGGTATCAAAAGATTAAAATTAGTTTTTATGGTACTTAATTAACAAGCAAAAACTGAAATGCTGACAAAATACACACATATGTATTAAACTGGACTTGTGCAATGTTCAATTAATTAATCCGTAATGACCCACTAAAATTTAGGTATGCTTTTGATTTTATATTCTGTATAAATAAATGAATCACAGTTATATCAAAATAAATATTTGGAATATCAAAATGGTTAAATATAATGTTTATTTGTAACAAGTTCTATTAATCAGATTTTGTTTTATGATTTAACGATAATACTGTTAATTACGTATTCTACATAATTCATGTATATTAATAAGGATCAATAAGATTAACATTGTAGGGCAATTATATTTTCTTATGTTTTTTTTTCAGTAGTCTACACAGATTCAGCAGCTCAAAAATTCTTAAAATAAAATAAAAACCAGATCACTTTCTTGGATTATTGCATGATTAAGATTTTTCTTAACTTATTAATATTTAAATAAATTTTGTTTTACCAGCAATTGCGGCAGCTGATGAAAATGAACTGAAAGCCATTGGAAACATTTTCGCTGCAAAGGAATCTGTTAAAATTGGGAGTGTCAAATCTAATATGGGTAACAGTGAACCAGCATCCGGAGTTTGTGCTGTTACTAAAGTAAGTAAGACTTGTAACTAGAATTAGTAGTAAGTAATAACCATCTGCCGGGAGAGAATTCTCAAGTTTTTTGGACACACCGTCAGAAGTGACCCAGATAGTTTAGAAAGACTTCTAATAACTGGTGCGGTTGAGAGGAAAAGGAGATGGACCGATACAACCCAAGAAGTCACCGGGACCACCCTGCAGACAGCCGTACAGCTGGCGCAAGATCGGGTGGCCTGGAGAACGATGGTGGCCAGTCGCCATAGTCACGTCCCTCAGTCATGAGTATACGACCAAGAAGACAATTTGGGATCTGGAAACATGTAACAATATCATGTTTGATGCAAGATCCACAAAATTCCCAACTCTTGTACAAAAATGTCTTTTTATACCTTCTGTGATATTTGTTTATACATCAATAGCAAAAAAAGGGGCGCGTTTCAAAATCTATTAATTTACGTATGTATGTACTACGCATTTTCAATGCTCAATACTCAATCATTTATTGCATTCCATGTTTTACAATGTTATTTCAATTTTTCAGCTTTGTCTAGCATACCACAAAGGAAAATTACCAGCAAACCTTCACTACTGTGAACCCCAAGATCAGGTTCCGGCAGTAAAAGACGGAAGGGTCCAAGTAGTGACAGAAAATGCAAACTTTGACCGAGGGTTTACTGCCTTGAACAATTTCTCTTATACTGGAGCCAATTTCCATGTTGTGTTGAAAGGACATTACAAAGAGAAGGTAAATTATTTCGTAGCTGTTAAAAACCGTGTGGAATTTAAAGATACGCAACATAAGCAGACCGTTATAATATTGATCGCAAGGGCAATTCTACCATTGGCTGAGACCACTATTGCTAGAGCATGAATCAAACTTTATGGTGACTCGCAACATATGTTTTTCCCAGTATTAGTGTGCGCATATGACCATATATCTGGCATACCTCCTCTTTGCCCCTATTGAGATTGGTTTGTACTACTGCTTGACGGTTGCTTTAATTCAATTATTCGATTTCTCTCGTCCGAAAATTATCCGAAGCGTTGACAAGTTTTACCTTACTAGCTTTAATAATATCATTAATATAATTTTCAATTCCAGCAACCACAAAGATACACGAGCCAAATACCCCACATAGTACTGGCATCAGGCAGAGAGGAGTCGTGTGTGCAAACAATTTTGGACATCATGAAGAATCACCCAGTGGATCCTGAAGAGATTGCTCTTCTGCATAAAGTATACGAGAATGATATACCTGGGCACACTGGACGAGGATATACTATACTTGGTAAGTGTTAACAAAAGGCATATTGATAACATTTTTGATTCTGGCTAATACTGCATTATTAAATAGTATTATTTGTGAGGCTGTCAGACTCTTTCAATAAACGATCTATATAAAGGCATATATAAATTTTAGGCAAAGCTGTATTCGCTATCGAAGACACTATGAAGATCAGGAGCGCTATCATATTAGCGGATATTCGCTCAGTTTTTTCTACGCGGCTACTTGCTACGCGTATAACAAATCTAGTGTGAACGCGCATATCTAGAATGTCTCATTGCATGATAGCGTTGATAATAATTCATAACAAAATTACTCTTATTTTCTGACGTTGTCCACTTTTTAGAAACAAATGAGAAGCAAGAAACAGTGTGCCTATCACAGAGCGTAGACTATTACCCAGGAGTGAAACGTCCCCTTTGGTTCGTGTATAGTGGTATGGGTTCACAATGGGCTGGTATGGGAGCTGATCTGATGAGAATACCGACCTTTGCTGCCGCTATTCACAAGTATGTACTACTTTTACTTTGTAGAACTTGATATAATATTATCTGATAGGTTGATTTTATAATGGGTAGGAGTTTAATTACACATTTAAAAATTGAATATGTGTATCAATTAAACACAATAAAAAATATACAATTTTTTGTTGAATAATAATTTACTTCGTACTAATTAACACGGTGTACCTTTCATACAGAAAGTTTAAATAAAATATTCTTAAACGTGTTTCAGGCCTAATCTCAAGATACTTGAGATAAAAAGAACTTGAATATTCTAAATGAAAAACTAACAAAAATTAAAGAGAAACAAAATACTTTTAAAGCATTTTCATTTTTTGTGCTATGCTTTTATCTGTTCACGAAATAATTATTCACAACACTTGAAAGTTTTCGTTACGTTAACTCCGTATTAAAGAGCTTTGCGATGTGTAAAACAGTGATTATTTTAAAGTCTGTAGAACATAATGCAGTTTTCATGAAGATAAAGTAAATAAAACTTGAATTGCTTGGAATATTTACATTGTTTTTGTTTCTGATAGGTACTTAAAATATTGAAGAGAACTCTGAAACTATGTATTATATATACATACATAGTTCTTGTCATATTTGCATTTCTGAAAAATAGCTACTATTTGATACTTTGTGCATCTGTTTGTACAAGCATGTCTTATCGAGATTCCTTCTTGTCCGAAGGCGGCTACTGATGACGTCACAAATAGTCAAATAGCTAACTTCAAAAACGAAAAAAGAAATAAGTGTGAAGAATGAACTGTAATACTACTTTAATACTACTTTAATATTATAGTGGATTATTTTAATAACGATACTCAAAAATCCGGCTCATTAGTAAAATGATAACAAAAGAAAAGAGCAAAAACTTGACTAACGCTATTTTTAGGAATTAAAGAGGAAACTTATTATGATAGATTGCCTTTGTTAATGTTTTGTTACCCTCAAAACAGCGATTAAGGTCAAATACTTGAACGCTCCTTCAAAAGATTTAAGGCTTGTAATATTAAATAATTTATCTCAAGTTAAAGGGAAAGGGAAATTAGGTAGGTACAGGATGTGTCAGCTTTTATCTTTGTGAAGGCGCTATTCTAAGAACGAGATGGATAAATCAGTTTTGAACGAGTAATTATTATTTTCGTTGATGGACAAATTACTCATTTATTGCTTTAATTTTAGGACCGTACTTATTGATTCAACGCGGACAAAAAGTAGCCTGATATGTGTACAAGTTATATTACTGCCAACTTTCTGTTTTCGGTCCAACCAGGCAAGATTACATACATGAAGTTTATATTTTACATACACGTTAAGTTTTTTTTATTGATGGGAAATCATCAGAATCACCCTCACGCTGTGGGTGACAGCATGAGGGAGTGTCAGACTTTTACTGACTAAAACCCACCGTGTTCCTTCGGGAGCCCTTTGTGTGCCAGGGCCATGGTAACTCTTTAGAACAACCCGCAGCCCCGGCAAGCCCTAGTGGGCAGGAGGATATATGTTAACCTGCATCAAATAAGCCTACGTCTAATCAATGCTGTCCCACTGTTGGGTAAAAGCCCCATATTTTTCCATCTTTTTCTGTAGAAAGCGTTCTGTGTCTATCGACGACGAAAGTGTCCATTGTGTGCATTAATATTATTGTTGGCATTTATTTCAACCAGTTTCCCCACTTTTCAGATGTCACAAAGTATTGGAGCCAAAAGGCCTTGATCTCATAAGGATTGTGACTGAACTCGACAATTCCATATTCGAAAATATCCTTAACGCGTTTGTGGGCATTGGAGCAGTACAAATCGGATTGACTGATGTCATTAAAGCGATGGGTATTGTTCCTGATTACATTATCGGTGAGTATCACTTTAATCTTGTAGAGAATTGTGATAGTTAAATGTCGTCCCAATTTGCCCGGATAAGCCGGATAACTGACATTTCCGAAGTCAAAATACCTGGAAGTTATTGCTATGTACAATAACGATATCACAAATAAAGTAGACACAGATTTATCGAGAATTATAGCAAACTATGCGGACATTTGATTATTGAATATTATAACATCAGCATTTAGATATTCATATAATATTAACATAGGTTTTATCGACATCCAATTTTCACAGAACTAATCGTCTGCAAAAGCACTTTAAATAGGAAACGAATATTAACAAACAAATAGTGAATAATGAATAAAACAAATTCAAATCGGAAATCCAGTTTGATTTATGTATATCAATGGATGAAATGAAAATATTCAGAATCCTAGCAGTTTATAACGATCCATCAAAATCAATTTTCTGATGGTATATCACTTTTGTGTTTAAAATTCGATACGTTATTTTTTATGGTCAACACTATTATTTTCTGTCCTACCTCTTTCACATTATATTGAAAAGATTGGATGTATAATAATGATATTTAAGTTTGATAAAGAATGTAATGGGCTCATTATTAAGTGAGGCCTATAAATTAATCAGGGTGTTTCAAGATCAAATATTACCTAACATCAATTTATTTTTTACATACAATATAATATAATTTATGTGTTACAAGCAGAACTCATAGTATCACGACATTAAAATGAAAAAAGTATACATACGAGGTCGAATTGAACCACCCCTTCTTTTTAGGTAATCGGTAAAAACTGGGTTCGAAATACAGTTAATTTAATTTAATATATTACATTTAAATTTAATTTCTCATAGGTCACAGTTTGGGAGAAATGGCGTGTGCTTACCATGACGATACTTTCACGGCTGAGGAGTTGATTCTGTCCACATATAGCCGAGGGAAGGTGTGCTTGGAAACTGAGCTTATAAAGGGATCCATGGCGGCTGTTGGTGTTGGATATCAAGCGGTAAGAAATATTGAAAGCTTACTGTTTTCGATGTATTATATTTCGAAGAGCTCGTGGCTAAGTCAAAGCCGTGCGGATCGATCGATCATAAGGTTAAGCAACGCTTGGCGCGGTCGGTCCGTGGATGGTACCATCTTGTCATAACGAGTTTCTTCGTGTTTCGGAAGGGCACGATAAACAGGGGTCCCGGTTGTCATTTGAAATTTTTAGTTCAAAGCCAGAAGTCTGACAACCATCTACCAAGGGTGCCAGTTGCCCGGTAACTGGGTTTGAGATAGACAGGCAGTCGCTCCATGTATAACACTGGTTCTCAGCTGCATCCGGTTAGACTGGAAGCCGAACCCAACATAGTTGGGAAAAGGCTAGGCAGATGATACACTGTTTTCGATGTATAACCTGCATGTTGAAGAAATCGCATACTTCTAGCAATCGAGTAAAATGTTGCCTATTTGTTATTCTCCAGTTTTATCAAAATCCATATTATAAAATGAGTAACAAACATCAAAATCTGTACATGATTTTTTACAGTATTTGTGAAATATTTGCTTCGCTAAAGATCATGTTGTAATATAAGAATACACAGTATTTTAAAATAACCTTGAAGTATAAAAATATTATCTATATATTTTTTTCATTTAGGACCAAAATATCCAGTTGAAATTAGTTTCCCCAATTTCATAGATTTTCTTACCTTCTTTGATACTCAAAGCTACAATTAAATTATTTATTTCATTTTTCAGATTGTAAACCAGTGCCCACCAGAAATAGACATAGCCTGTCACAACAGTTTCGAATCTTCCACGATATCAGGCCCGGCTGACAAAATGAAGGAGTTTGTTGGTGAACTGACAAAACGCGGTATATTTGCCAAAGAAGTGCCATGTGCTAACATAGCGTACCATTCGAGGTACATTGCGCACTGTGGTACGTATTTTTATTTAAATTCTGTAGGTGTTTATTCATAATGCTTCAAATATCCAAAAATATGCTTTTCAATAGTACTTTATTGAATATTAACTGTTTCTTGTAGTTATACTCACTTTTTGGTAAAATTTTTCCCCTACCACAAAAAACCTACGCCAAAAAATTTGCTTATAATTTCACCCTGGGACAGTGTAGGTTTTCAACAGCGAATGATTTTGTCAAATTGATTCAGTAGTTTAAGAGCCCCTAAAAATAGTTCAGATTTGATGGGGTGGTATTAAAAGAAAATGAAAACCTTTAACTATTCGGGTTAGTACCTCTAACAATATACATGTACTCATTCCCACAGTAATATAAATAGAAATAACTCTTTGATGATGCAAGTCCGAGTTATCAACTAATTCTAGAATACAGCTTTTATTTTGCGAATTATTTTATGAACTCATCTTGCAGCTGAAAATCCTCCAACTCGTATTATTTGCACAAATATTCAGATATAATTAAAACCCCTCCACGGTCCATGATAGTAAAATGTTTTTACGAGAAAATAATCTCTTCAAATACTGAGTGAAAATCACTGTCTAGTACGTGTAACGGCATCTAAAAGATTTGCGGATTTTGTTCCATTACTGCATGATATTTATTTTATATATTTTTACAACGGTTTTAGTATGTAATATTATTACTATTTTTATGAAAAAGAGAACTATGCACAGAAATATTACACAGAATTGTATGTGAATATTGCTATGTAATTTCCGCAGTATAGTAAAAAAGAAAAAAAAATGTTATAAACTGGAATATCATATTTTGCAAATAGAATTTCTATTTTTTTTTCTCGTGTGGTTTTTATTTTAATAAGTCCGAAAGTATTTCAGATAATTTATTTATTTTTGCGTTTTGATCGTTTTAAAGAATTAATTTATAATTCTTTATTCTAGGTCCCGAGTTACTCAGACGTTTACGAGAAGTGATAAAAACCCCTAAGAAAAGGAGTAACAAATGGATATCTACTTCGGTCCCTCAAGACAAGTGGGGTGAACCTAATGCAGTTTACTCGTCAGCAGAATACCATACTAACAATTTATTGGTAAGTTTCATTTTAAATTAACAGCAACCTTCTTAGTTAATAGAAAATACGCATATGATAAATAGAATAAGAAAATGGCCTTGAAAGTTTAAAAATAAAATGTTGATATCACAAAAATTAGAAGTATCCAATATTTAATAGAAATAAATTTTTCTGCACACATTGTAATATGATACATGGAAATAATAATTACTCATAAAAAATACTAGCAGTATTTTGTTAAAATAAATATATTTAGGTAAATATATTTTTATCCACATTAATCCTCTGTCAATATCCCAATTTCTTAGATGCGTCATGTTTTCTCTGTGATCTAAAAGAAAATATTTTTTAAATCATCAAATATTCTATCAACAGAAACCAGTGCTGTTTGAAGAGATGTCAAAAATGATACCAGAAAACGCGGTGGTCGTAGAAATAGCCCCTCATGGGCTATTGCAGGCTATTCTAAAGAGATCACATAAAGAATGCACGCATATACCCCTCACACGACGTGGTAATACTAACGGAGTGAAGTTTCTTTTAGAGGCTGTTGGGAAGTAAGTAGCTACTAAAAATCTTTAAGACCCGGGTTTAGGAGCTCTTATAAACGTATTTTTCTCCTATAGTCATAGGTTCTAATTCTCGTCTCGTACATGGAAAATACGTATATAAATCTATATACTTACATAATATTGTAAAGCTGAAGAGTTAGTTTGTTTATTTGAACGCGTTATTCTCAGGAACTACTGGTCCGATAAAAAAAAATATTTCAGGGTTAAATAACCTGTTTATCGAAAAAAAGCTATGGACTATTTTTTAACCATTTGTTCGGAGTAGTTCCCACAAGACGCGTATGAAACCGCTGGCGGAGCCTAGTATATACATAAATGAATTTGGTGGATATATCCTTACACCTATAATATGTTGAATATTAGGGCTTATTTTCAGTAAGGTTTACAAATATTGTAATATCTCGAATATTGTCAACATAACACTACGATAGACATTAACAATGGGAGAAGGTCAAGTTTAATCAGAACTTGCGTTACATGAAATTAACGTACTATGCTAGTTCTACACAAAATGGTTATAGCACCATTCAAATTCGTTTGACCGTCTCATGTCCCCTAGACTGTAGATACAACCTTTTTATTAAATTCCATATTTCTTTCAGGCTATATGAAGCTGGTTTTAATCCGAAGGTCGATGTCCTATACCCAAAGGTAGAATTCCCTGTTTCAACTGAAACACCCCTTTTATCCCATTTCGTACAGTGGGAACATAGTGAGGATTGGTAAGAACAATATTTTTTATTATGTGTTATGAAATTATAGCCGTAAACCTCTTATAAAAAAGAGTTAGCCACGGATGAGACAAAAATGGTAAAAATTTAAATGGAATGCTCACGTATGCTGAATGTGTAAAACAACAACGATAACGGTAGAACAAATTTGTTTTTTTTTTGTATGCTCAGACTAAATCATCATTGAGCATTCTTTAAAAGCATTTGAGCATTCTTCCAACAAACATACGAACAGAACATTATTTAATTGTTCTCTCTAAAAAAATAATTGAATACGCATTCGACCATTTGATTTAAATGAAGAACATTATCTTATTTACATTCTATTTTCAAATGATTCACACTGGCAGGCCATGTCTAATATAACGAAGCCAGGAAGCACCGTCATAAACGGTTTATGGTTTAATTATCATGATGACGTCATGTCAGAATTGTGACGTCACGCCGTCCTCTAATTTCCTATGCCGAGTAGCTGCGTGTATCTCCGGTTATTATGACAAGTGCTTAGTTTTATATGTTTGTGTCAGTTGGATTTTCTGCTACTAACGCGGAATGCAATTTTAAGTATATTTAATTTCTAAGTATATTAAATATGAATAATATTTTTACTTCATATATAAAAGAAATCCATATATTTATTTAAAGTGATTATATAAACTACAACTATAGTAACCTAAAAAATACAGTAATAAAGTTGCTGATTGTTTTGTTTATAACAAATGCTTTAATAAAAATGCTTTTATATACCTATTTTATGGTAACCCATACATAAACAGTCAGATTTTTTGCAACCTCCCTAAAAATCTACACGACGAGTTTAAAAAAAAATTGCTACCCCAAAATCTGTTTAATCTCGTGCTGTGCCTATATATTATATTGTCTTACATAATATTTATTGATTTTTTGTACAAAAATAAATAATACATAGTAGGTACAATGCGTTGTTTTATAAATTCGCTTCGCTTACAGGCCGCAGCTATCTTTTCTTGAAAAGGATGAAGTTCGAACGGCAATGGAGCGCAACGTTGCAATTTCTACACAGGACGATGATTACAAATTCTTAGAAGGACATGTGAGAGACGGTAAGCTTTATGAATTCAAGGAAATTTTCAACATATTGCAGACAAAATGCCTACAAATTGAAAAAATCCAGATTTTTCTTACGAAACAGGATTTTAGAAAAATATGTAGTACCAGTTCATGTTTAGTACCCGAGCCTGGGAGGGCACGTAAAGCCGGCGTCCTCGAATGCTACTCAGTAGCAGTCATAGATATAATTATTATTCCAGGTCAGAGGCCGTCAGGCGGATTTGAGAAAACTCTGTCTTTAGGGCTTGTTAGGTGATTAAACCTACAGCTCACTCGATAAGAAGAAGAAGACCAGTTCATAAATTGTCATGATACGGTTTTTTTTTGTTAGCAGTAGCAAGGTCCTCTTGATTACGACTAATTATTTTGTTTTAAAAAAAATAAGAAATCTCTGTAAACAAAGAAGTAGGGTGTTCTGTTTTGTCTGCTTTGTAATCCTACAAATATTTAACTAGTCACTAACTAGCCTTCAAATGGCAGACTGACATTAACAAAGTCACAAGGCAAGAAAACGTAGTATGGTATGATTTAGACGAATAAACTTAAAATGGGGGTTTTTATGGTGAAGAAGATTGAGTTAGATAAATGTATGAAAATATATCTATCCTATTATATGTAAATTTAATTTATTTCACAGGTATCAACGTGCTGCCAGAATCAGCGATTCTGGTCCTTGTTTGGGAAACCCTTTGTATGCACATTGATGTAGAATATAAAAACCAGTCAGTAGTCTTTCGAGATATTCAATTTCATAGTCAAGTAAATATCGACCCTGACATCCCACTTCGACTGTCGATATCTATAAACAGGGGTAGCAACAAATTTGAGGTGTGTAACCTATATTAATTACAAGTTGTTTTTCCCGCGGTTTTACCCACGTCCCTGGAAAACTTCTTCCCGTACGTGAACAAAATATAGCCTATGTTATTCCGGGTTACTCTAGCTTCCCAACAATGAAAGAAGTTTTCAATTCAGTCCAGTAGTTTCGAAGACATTTTACAAATAAATAAACAAAAAAATGTTTCCTCTTTATTATAAATTAAGTAGGTATATATGTTGCAGTCAAAACTCTTAAGCAGTCAAAAGTACTATTGACTAGCAAAATCAGTCAAAACTACTTTTGACCGTAAGCTTTAGTCAATAATAGTTTTGACTAATAAAACAGTCAAAAGTACTTTTGCCCAATGGCGTTGGTTAAAACTACTTTTGACCAAGAGATTCCGTCAAAAGCGGTTTTGACTGGTTGTATCAGTCAAAACTCTTAAAAAGTTAAGGTGGTCGATAAAAAAAATAACGACAAACGCACATATAATGCACATGCAAGCAAGCATGGATCATGCGGCAAGCATGGTTTCTGTCACGGCTTCAGCGCTGCAGGGCTCTGGCGGCCCCACGCGAATTTATCGTCGCAGATAGGTTTAACGCTCACCACCGCAGCTTCGGCTTGCTGGCCGGCTGTGCCGGCCAGCCTCAGCCGCGGTTGCGAGTGTTACAACCACCTGCTCCTCAACTCGCGGCCCGCCTCGCCCCTCCGCGCCTACGCGATTTTGAATTACACTCTAGGGGTAGGACAGACAAGACTACGTGGAGTCGGATTTACAGCGATTCGTTTCTGCCATTAAACCTGACTTTTAACGATGTTTTAGGACATTTATTTTATAGCAATAAATAAACATTCGGAATAATACACATTATTCAACATAATACTTAGAACATTCTAATTTAGGTCATCACTATCACATCATTCACATCTAACGAGTTAATAGCACTTTTGACTGATGCTTTATTTCAGTTAAAACTACTTTTGACCAAGAGCGTCAGTCAAAATAACTTTTAACTGCAAAATTGCAGTCAAAAGTACTATTGACCAATAATTTTCAGTCAAAATCAGTTTTGACCAACCTCTTTAGTCAAAAGTACTTTTGACTGGTTTTGCTAGTCAATAGTACTTTTGACTGGTTAAGAGTTCTGACTGTAACATATATATAGACGAAAACTTGTATTGATTTGTCAACCAATTAAACCTTATAGTCGAGACTTCAATATGGTAAAATTTTAAATTAAATTAGGAAACTTGAAAGCAATTAAGGCCTGTTTCAGAACTAATTTGAGTAAGAGAAACGTCTGACATTAATTGGAGGTCTGTTATATGGAAAATAGTTATTAGCAATCTGTGTGTTTTGTTCAAAAGCTGTGAAATTCAAAGCATTAATTAATGACAGTATTTTCATAGCTGAAGAATGAAATTTTCTTCTCAGAATATTCAGTTTTAGCAGTAACATTTTGATAGTATTTGATTATCTGCATAATATGTATGTGTGTAGTTGTTGGAATTTCGTAACAAAAAGACTTTAATACAGTCTTGTATCATCGATGTAATATTTATCATTATGGTGACAAAAATACTCAATTCTTTATAAGCATAGTAGAAAAATATCTATTTTATCCCGGTATGACCCAGCTTATAATATATAATTAACGAAATAATAATAAATTAATTTTATTTTAGTCTACGAGTGTGTGTGCTTTTCTTGCATTTTTTATTTCCAAAATTGTGAACATACGAATTCAATTTAAGGTCAATCAAAACGATACAAGAATTGCAAGTGGTATTGTGAGCAGTGTCAGATTGGTGAAATTCTCGAAAGACTCAGAAAACGCAGAGAGTGATGAAGAAGAAATAATTTTGGACCATCATGATATTTACAAGATATTGGAATCTCGTGGATATTCATATAAGTAAGTTACAATCAATAGTAAATCAATTAATTTTACTTCAGAAAATAATTTTCATATTGTATTTCCTAACGCGTGTTTTCAGGGTTCCGTACCCAAAGGGTAAAACGGGACCCTATTACTAAGACTTCGTTGTCTGTCTGTTTGTCTGTCTCCACGCTGTATCTCATTAACCGTGATAGCTTGAAAGCTGAAATTTTCACAAATAATGTATTTCCGTTAATTAAAAAAATATGTATTAAGGGGGTACCCATACAATAAACATGTGAAACCGCAAATTATAACTTTGTTATTCATATATTTATATGAAAAACAAACTTATTTTTTGCTGTCCGAAAAATGTTTGTATTTTGGGTAGTTGTAGAAGAAATACGTTGATTATTCATGTACGGTTCCCTTCATGCGCGAGTCCAACTCGAACTTGGCCGGTTATTCTTATAATTTTCTTACCATAAGAAAATATGTACTTCAACTGACGTAATACATGATAAACAAACACTATTAAACTTTTAATTTAGAGTTATCAAGATTTTTTTAAAGAGATGGAATTTATAGTAAATAACAATCTATATAAAGATGGCACGGTCCTTATCTAAAAATAAAATCTTATACCTTTCATCTAAGATCCATAAAGCAAGTTTTCCGCTCACGACAGTCATTATCAGGTAATGTGCAAGTTCATCCCGCCTTAATCCCGACATCAACATGAAAATAGTAGCCAATTTACTTTTAAACCATTACTCCGTCGCTACTTTTACTTCGCGTGAAACTTGCCCCATAAAATTGAAGGAAGTTAGGGAAATAGGGTAAGACAGAAGAAATAGGTATTTAATGAACTCTGAAGAAGAGGCTTTCATTGACAGGACAAGAATCATTATATTATTCTAAGGTTGCTTAAAAAAATATTATTAGTGGGATTTTTTTTCAAAATGCTTCGACGGTCCCTTTGTGAAAGTCGTAAGTTTGATATGTTATAGAATGAAATAGATTATACACTATCTATAATGTCGGATGACGTCAAATAATGACCTTCACCTACCTTGATAAAAACATCCTTGATGAAAATACAAAAGCAAACTATATAAATAATAAATCATTTTTAAAAAGAAAATACCATATTTTTAATTTACCTAATTCTATATATTTTTAGAGAAAAATTCCAATCCATTCAGTCATCAGTGCTAGACCGAAAAAAGGCTATGATCCAATGGAATGACGACTGGGTGACCTTTTTGGATTCCTTGATACAACTCGCCACATTAGCCAGGAGTCATGAAGGCATCTCAACTCCTAAGTTTATAAGGAGGTTGAGAATCAGCATACAAGAACATCAAGTAGCAAATGCCTTTGTTGTAAATGGCGTCAATTGTTATGCCACCCAGTGTGATGAAATCCAAGGAGTCCTAAGGTGGGTATTTCAAAAAAATAATTAATAAACAAATTTTCATAAGCTTAAATAGTGAATAAAAAGCTATAAAAGCGTGCGATATATTACCTGTTATTGTTTTAAACCAGTGAAGAAATCCAGTTTTTTTTACTTAAGCCTAAGTCCACCGACAACATAAATGTCAGTTTTTTTTTAAATAAACGTTTCCTATGAATTTTCAATTTCAATTTTCAAAGAGAAGAGTTGTTTTAAGAAAAACATTTACCCTCGTCAGTAAACCTGGGCTTAATAATTACATATTGTGACAATTAATAAATCAATTTTGTTTTCTCAGATGTGCAGGCGCTGAATTGAGTAATATTACATTCATTGATAAACCTGTAATAGAGCGAGAACTTGGTAGTTTGTTAACTAGAAGTTTTTATCCATACTATGATATGGATAAGGTTGATGTGAGTATAAACATTTTTAGTTAGCCTTAGCCTTCCAAATAAAAGAAATTTAGGAACTCTCCAAAAAGAAATTATAAATATCTAGATTGCATCTTTTGCATTTTCTTTTCATTGTAGATAAAAAAAATGGACTCAAAATTAGAGTAGACATAAAAGTTTAACAAATACAATTTTTCTTTTCTAAAAATGATCTTTTAAAATTCATCAGCCTTCACATACACTGACGTATAACGTGAAATTCATTTAAATTGAAATCTAGCTTAAAATACAAGTTGAAAGGCAGCACTTCCTCACATTTTCTCATAGGATAAGCAAGACTCTTAATTGAATGTCAATCACTTGGAGCGTTCTTGGCACAAGATTTAATCTGCAGGCTTGCATCTAGGATGAAATCCAGCTGAATTTATACAAAATTCTTGATAAAAATATTTTGATTGAAGCTTCAGATAAGTAATTTGTAAGACTATCGACGTTACACAGGTTCCAGGTAGGCCAGCTATTGACAGATCATGCCATAGGAAACTAATCTACTTAAAATCTTTTCTATGGCACTATTTAATTTGTCAGATAGCTATTTAGAACTTTATCTAGAATCTGTGAAACTGTCTGTATCTCTTCTGCGCGGTTCCACCTACGTAAAAAAGTTACTAATTCACGCACATGTGTAAAAAGTAGCCTATATACTTTTTGAGGCTCTAGACTGTCTGCGTACTAAATTTCATTAATATCAGTTCAGCAATTTTGGTGAGACGGCGCAACAAACAGACAGATTTGAGTGACTTTTTCATGTATAGTGCTAGTAAGGATATGCGTAGTGTTTCGGTCGGTAGCGTTATTTCAAGGTTGAAATTATGAAACTTGACGATTCCAGCCACGATTTTTTATTTCAACATTATATTTTTTATTTTTCTTTGCTTGTCTCTTCTTCTTCCTTCTCTTGCCATTTACAGATAAAAACATTTGTGATGTGTGATCAGAAATTAATCAATCAATCAATTTACGTTGCGTAAATATGATCATCAGTCAAGCTAATAGGTGCCGATTTTTAACAGCTTTTGTCCTTTGTTTTGGGTTACTATTTTACATTTATTTACGCCACTTCGTCAAATTGTATTTTTTGTCAAAATAACATGCCAATAATTGTCCAAATAATGTTCTGTGCTTATCATTTCAGTTAAAAACTGCTCTTCAAATAGTACTCCAAATAATAGCTGATAACACCACTCTGAAAGGAATTAAAGCCACCCAAATTGTGACGTCGAACACAAATATAAATTGTATTATCAAAGAGATATCGAACTTAATACCAAATGTTGCTATAGACGTAGCTTCAATTATAAATGCCAATATTGATTTTGATACTTTGTTAGTTCAAAATTCCGACGCCGACAAAGCGAATGTTTTTATTGTTGAAGATCTATTGGGAGATGAAAAGGTAAGATTGCTTTATCTTATTGTAGGTAGCTAATTTCCGGAGTATTGTGAAAGTTGTTTTGATAATAGGCATGACGACTAAAAAAATCTAATTAGTCCGTCTTTTAGATTAAAAAAAAATATTGCATACGTATTTTTTCAAATAATTACGTAGTTATAGACCGCTGAAATTGCGCGTGACGTCACGCCTACGTACAATTTTGACATAGGCGTGACGTCAGGACCCTCCACTCCTGAATTTTGATACTCATTATTATTGATAGATTTTTAAAAACAAAAAATACGTGTCCAATATTTTGCGATAATCTAAATTACGGACTAAATGGATTTGCTTATTTTTTACCCTGTCGTCATGCCTATTATTGTTTTTTTCTTACAAGTACAAGTTTAAGGGTACGTCCTGCATGATCAAATCAATTGGAACGCGATGCAAAGCGATCCGAAGCGAATTCAAATGCATATGGACGGTGCATCATGCCATACGTCGTCACGTCACGGTCACGTAGGCCACTTCAAAAGAAATCAACTGTTTGTTGTGTCGCGTCGCCATATATTCAATCGCAATGAATAATCTAGCATTATTACTAACATAGAATAAACGAATACTTATCAACATTAAAAAAAAATAAAAGCTCCAACTTATATGTACAAAGTGTGGATCTACACTTTGTTTCACGTATTAAATATAGAACATTAATGTTTCAATGCTTTCAGAAATTGGAGTCTCTACGAAACATTTCAAAGGACAGCTTTATTTTAACCCTAGAATCTGGAGTACCGAAGCTCCAAGAACTTATAAACAAGTATTTTAACATCGTCAGTTCCATGTCGGATGGGAAGCAAATATTAATATTATTGAAAAGGCAAAATCAGAAGGAAGTTACTTATGTGCCTGTAAATTGTGATAATAAATTGGATTGGGTCCCGCGCGTGTATGCCGAACTTGCGAGAACGAGAAGGGTTGTGTTGGTGTCTGAGAAGCAGCCGTACTGTGGTGCTTTAGGTAATACTATAGCTCCGTGTAAATTATCATATAAGCATCGTGCCTTTAAATCAAACGAACACAAAACACAGCTTATTTTTGGCAGTATTTTATCACAGTTTCCTTATCAATTACTTTAAATGCGAGACGCGAGGCATTTTTGGGTTATCCTCTCAAAAAGGTTTCGATTAGGTTGAGATAGAATGAAGAGCATTCACTTTTTTGGTTTAAATGCTCTCTGAAATATGTATGCCCTTTTCGAAATATAACTAAACTGGGTTCGTTCCCAAAAAAGACAATTTTGAATGTTGTTTTCACAAGTATCCTGGAAAACCACAAAGTGGCAATTTAATATGTACATGATGACTACAGCTACAATTTACATAACTCGCCCATTAAGACACATGGGTTATGTAGACAATATAAAATGATTATTTTTATATAAGAATGATTTGCATGCATTTTTTTCAGGTTTTGTCAAGGAAGTACGAAGAAGCGGAGTGGATAAAATAGGTTTATTGGTCATTGATGATTTCCATGCACCGCCTTTCAATGCTAGTACAGGGTTATATAAAAATCAACTGGATAAGAATCTTGCGATCAACATCTTGAGAAAGGTACCTATGAAATAATTGTGATAAACGCTATTGTAAACTAAATAAAAATAAATATCTATAAGGTATCGTTTTATAGGATTCGAAAGGCTAAAAAATACCTTTTGTATATTAATTTCAGTATAATCGGAATTTAGTTTTTTTTTCATTAAAAGTTTTGGGACAAATATTTTCTTTATTTCCTACCAAAGAAACAAGGAACCCTGTTTGTAATTCCTCGCAAGTTTCGAAATGCTTTTCCTTGACGGTTGTAGGCGACAAGCTAACGATCTGTCAATATGTCTTGCGCACAATCTTGGCCTTTTAACACATCGCTACATGGGGCGGGAATTTAGCAATGTTGAACAGTTTTGCTGCTATCGTAGAGGAATTATGTCGAAAAATATTATTGATGTGCTAGAATCACAATTTTGATCATAAAATATTTTCAACTATCTTTAGGTTCCTATTTGATAAAGATCTCGTTAAAAAAGCCTCTTGCTTTAAGGCATAAATACAGAGACACTATTAAGGTAAAATGATAATTGAAAACAGTATTAAGACTACATTTGCAGAATTAAATATACCTAACACTTATTTACACACCTCCTATTCTGACTCGCGTACTGTCTCGTACAGCAGATAATCGAATGCTTGCAGAACTAAGCACGCCTCATGCGCGAGACGCATAGGTAGGAATTTCACCTCTCAGAAGCCAAAAATCCTCATACTTACGCTATTACATCCTAGTTATTATCATTTCTTAGGGCCAATGGGGAGGCTATTACTACACCGCAGCTCCAAACTCAACCAACATACGGAACGTCACCCTCAGTAGTCCTGATAGAGATTTAGATAATCTGAAGTGGACTGAAGCACCACCAACGATTGCTGGGAATAATTTGGTTCAGGTAAACCTTGCAATTCATAAGTAACCAAGTAACTTTGCACATCCGAAGTTGATTACTAAAACATTAGTTACAGCGCTTGTGTAAAACTTCAGTCAACCAATTGATGCCTCATAATATTATGCCATAGTTATTTGTTCATACATTTTCATTATTCCGCACTCACCAGTAGCTATTTTAAGATAGTTGATTTTTAAGAATACTGCATTTATTTACTTTAAATATTGTAATAAAACTCCTCACACTTTTAGGTATCATATGCTGGCGTATCACTGAAAGACGTACAAAAAGCAGTGAGCAATGACAGGGAAGATACACAATGCTTCGGCATGGACTTTAGTGGAATTGATAGAGAGTAAGTTTTTAGCTTCAACTGCGTGACTGTGTAAATCTTACCTGTATTCTAACATCTTATCTTTTCACCAAACCATGCCCTTATAAATCTATGCCAATATTGTCTTGTAGTTTACGCGTATTTTAATGTGGAAGTAACAGTCTGTCTGTGACGTTTTCTACGCCAAACCCACTCATCTGATTTGAATGTTTGGTATACAGATTGGTATTACTAGAGCTGGATCCTAAGGTTAATTGAAGTGGTTCCCTGGGGAGATGGGTAGAATTTCGGAGAATAGCTAATTATTTACAAACCTTTTCTCAACTATACCGGGGTCAGCTTCTAGTGTAACCGAATGCAGCTGAGAAATCGATTTATCGATTAGCAGGGGATACAAAAATTTATTTATTTTCTCTCAAGATTTTAATCGAATAATATTTCTTCACAGCGGTGACAGAGTAATGGGCTTAGTTCCTGGTGGTGCTTTAGGCAGTACTGTGGTGGCAGACTCGACACTGCTGTGGCCAGTTCCAGATCACTGGACCCTGCAAGATGCAGCAACCGTACCATTACCATTTGCTATAGCTTATTATTGCTTGGTAAGTTTTTTATTAACATTTTTAGCCGATTGTCGGCCTCTGTTCCCGTATAGGGAGATCAACCAGCTGTGCAGGACATATTATAGTGCACAAGTATTTGTGCTAACATAAGTACACTCCCTATTCCTTCACTCTATCACGATGGAACGAAAATCTAACACGACCAAAGCGACATCAGGCGCAGGACCGACATTAACGTGCTCTTCGATGTACGGGTGTATTAATCCCCAACTTCCAGACTTCGAGATGCTTTGTGAAAGTGTCTAAAACCCACAAAGCAAATTTCAGCCCGACCCGAGAATTGATCCGGAGATCTATTGCTACCTTATAACCTTCCTTGATAAATATACTAACTAACACTACTACTACTAACTATTTTTTTTTATATCGGTTTAGTATTTCCTGAAATTAGCTCGTCAAAGCAAAGAAACTCTTCGGCTTTATAATAATAGTAGGTTTAGATACATATTAACACACATATATTTAGTATTCATTTTAATTAAACCCAACATTCTACCAATTTAAACATAAAGCCGACTGACACGAACACACAAAAATCTCCTTCTATTTTAAACTCCGGTAATAATTAAACATTGTTACATTTTCTGAATAACTAAAAGGAAAACAGCTACCCACAACTAAACCACATCAGTATACATATTCAATTTAATCATAACATTCAAAGGCGCATAATACAGCGTGTTTTTTATTTGATTGGCAATATTTCTCCCCCAGAATCTAATCGTGGAAACAATAATTTACAAAGGCAGTCAATTGTTTAATAATAAATAATAAGAGAGATTCCAAAATCAACAAAAAAAGTTAAAAGCTCAATACCATGTCATGACAGTGAGCGCTCTGCGGAACTACATTCGCACTATCACCTGATATCGCTAGGTCATTCGCCTCACGCACGCGCACAACGTAGGTAAAAAGAATGAATTAGATTTCAGCGCTCACTAAAATCCATTTTGTAATTTATTATTTTTCATAACTTTTGTCAACACCATTTGAACTTCAATTTGTTTGACACAAGTAATGTTTTAACAATCTACCAACATCGAAAACATTAATGCAGCCTGCCCGGCGTGTGTGCAAAGTACCTCATAATAATTCGATCGCTTTAGGGCCGCTTGAATTAGTAAATACTCTAAATACCTAATTACAAAATAAATATCAATATCAAGTAACTGCCTACTCGAATCGTCGTTGCTACCACGACCATAATAATTGTTAAATTATTTGATAATCAGTCAAATAATTTATTGTGGTTTAACTTACAGTACTTAATAAACTAAATTTTAAAATAAAACCTAAGCAAAATTCAATAAATACGGACGTGCCATAAATTACCTAGGTACCTACTCGGCGCGCGGCACATAATAGGTAACTAAGATAACATGAAAGGCAGCCGTCGAAAAATAATCTAATAATAATCGTTTGGGACGCGCATAAAAGTTCGAAGAGTTTTAAGGTTGGTAGGTAAGTTACATACCTATGAAACTGTCTCAACATCGATTGTCTTTTATTTATCGTAGGTAGGTACAACGAGTAGCGAGTTCGATTCCCGCTCACTAAGTAAATCATTATGGGAATGAATAATTTTGTATTGATGTTACAAAAATTACTTAAACCATCATTTGATTTTATTTTATCTAAGCTTATTGTTATTTATGAAAAATTATCGAGTAATCAAGAACAGGAAGGCATGCCTTAGCGATCGACGTGACTGTGGTGCTATCAATGGATGCCGCTATCTCTTTCATCGCATTAATTGCGTGATTAGTTAGAGTAGGATAGTCACACGCTCAATGACAAAGGAAAACTACTGTGAAGATTTAAAACAGGCGGCCTAGCCGGTACTGTCCCTTGGTAATAAATAATAATGTATTGTGCAGCGCATTCATTGCCCTTGAACTTAGAAAAACAGCTGATTTAAACACTTGTTTGAAACTTTGTAGTGAATTTGCGCAATTATTATTAGTCATAACTAGCAATTATTAATTAGTAAATTAGTTGATAAGTACCTACCTACAGGTACTTTTTGGTGACAAGTGCTATTTAAAAACATTTGTTTACATTTTGAAGTTCTTACATTGAATTGTGACAATCTGTACCTACCGTAAGTACGAGACCTACGTAGGTATCGATGGCGTGACCTTTTGAAAATCAGCGAGATAAGAATTGTTGTTCCTACTTTTAATGTTTATGCAATAATTTGGTTATGTATTATTTTTAAATTTTCATCATTACAAACAATATGAAATGTAGGTACTTATCTGCCTAATGAAAGCTAAAGCTTATGTTTTCGATGTTGGTTACAAAAAGTAATCAAATGTTAGTTGATTCGTTTTTGAGTTTTGACACGATATGGTTTTTATTGTGCCGCAAAGAAAAATTAAAAGCACTGTCAAGATTTAGAATATCACAGGCTAGGCCGCCTTGCTGTAACCTCTGTAATAATAATGCGTTGTTTGCCACTCACTGACTGGAAACAGCTGATTTGAACACTTGTAATAAACTGACTTAAATGACGATAACAAGTGAACGCCTACCTACCTATTAGCTTTGTTACCATGAAACTTTGTAGTGAATTCGGGTATTTCAAGTAATTATTTAACTGTGAATTAGTTGGTAAGCGCCTACAGGTGCTTTTTGGTTATGAGTGATGTTTAAAACATTTGTTTACATTGAATTTAAACTTGCGTTGTACTCATTGTCGCCAGCAGAGGCGCCGAGTAGGTATCTGCAGAGAGCTACCGACTTGTAGGTATTGATGGCGTTGCCTTCATTTGAGAATCAGCGAGGTAGGATTTAAGTATTGTAGGTACCTACCCTTTCAATGTTTATTGTGATAATTAGGTTCTTCATTTTTTTAATTATTATTATTACGTTTCTACCCGTTGACTGAAAGCTAAAGCTTACGTTTTCGATGTTTTTTCAACATTTTAACAATCATTTAGGGAGCGACCTTACTAAATTCGGTGTAAACACATCAAATGTTATGAATTTGAGCATTTTACTTGGTTTGTTTTTGAGTTCTTTTCATGCTATGTATGATGTTTATTCGTTGGAAAAACAGATAAGTGATTTCTTTACCTAACTGCCTAAATTCAACGTAAACCGATCAAATGTTATTAATTTGAGCGTGTTACTTGATTTTTCGTAGGAAGAAACAGTAAGTGTTCTTATCAAAAATTACGTTAGTTTGATGTTGGTGTATTGTGTAATTAAACAGCTGGTGAAAGCAAAACATAGGGTACCTGATAAAGTCTCTTGGAAAATCCTTAATTTGGTTTGAAAACAACATAACCGGGGTTTGCGTATTCACTGCACTTCACCTGCGTAGGGCAGGTGGTAGTCTGGGGTATGTAAATCACTGCAGTCCATGGTTCACTCACGAGATTGTGCGGACGCGTCCGGCCGGACGACGCGACGCGCGGTACTCGCTCAGCTGTTCGCGTAAGACTGGCGTACGTAGCGGCTATTCGAACTGTGGTGTGTGTGCGGTGCGCGGGCGCCGCGCCGTACCTACGCTCTCCCGGCCGGAGCCCCCTATTGTGTAGCAGTGTAATGGCCTACTGATAAGCTAGTACACATACTGCGGTGTATGAGTTTTGATCGTTGTCGTTTATTTAATTTTTAATAGGATTTTTTTTTATTTTGTATTTTCGGAAATGTATTTTTTTTATGATGTATTAACGCAATGAAGATGTTTTATAACGATTAGAGCGTATTTAAAAAAAAAAATTGATTCATTAGTTTATGAGCCTAAATGGTAATCAATCATGTGTAGAACACGTGGTAGAAATATTGCCAATGAATTAAATTACAGATTGTATAAATCATAGAATATCATCTAGATTTTATAAAGGACCAAAATAATATCTTTCAAGACAAACATCTGAATAAAGTGAATGTTGGGAGCTACGAATATAAGTAGGATTCTGTTTGATAAAATATTCATTTAAATGGGTTCATTTTACTCCCGAGATACCTACTGTATATAGGAAAATAAAACATCTACTTATACAGGGTTACTTGTAATTCGACGTATATCCGGAAGGAGGTAATAGAAGGGCCCAAGAGCAACAAATTAAGCCACTCTTACCCCTGAGCAAAGTTCAGTGGTTTCCGAGATTTTCGCAATTTTTGTTTGGTATGTGTCTTACTAATTTGCGCCCATAACCAAATCGTCCATGTAAAAAATCGACGCTACCAAATCCAATACTGTTAGATTTCGACATCGTTAAGCTGTTCTATGAAGCAGAAAAGTGCGTAAGCTTGAGAGGATTAGTCAGAAGGTTTTCAAATGGTGTAATAATGGCCAAAAAGGTCTAAGCTTGAATGTCGAATTTTGGGTAAATTTCCAAAAATCCAAAAATGGCCAATATCTCGGAAACCACTGAACTTTGCTCAGAGGTAAGAGTGGCTTAATTTGTTGCTCTTGGGCCCTTCTATCACCTCCTTCCGGATATACGTCGAGTTACAAGTAACCCTGTATATTATGTACATACGGTTGCTGAATGAGTAAACTCAAGAACGTTTGTCTGTGACTGACTTTTAATGCTTACTAATACCTATTATAAACGCAAAAGTAAGCCTGCTTTTCTGTCGCGCATTGACGCCAAATCTTCTGGAACTGGAACAATATTCTTCTGTACAGCCTAACAAACAGTTTACCTTATCAATAATTCCGTATTTTATGAAAAAAATAGAATAAAACTACAACACTCTTTTCATAACGATTTCTGGATTTCCTTTTCATTTAGTTTAACACAAACAGTTTTAATTATTAGATATTTTCATAGTTTTTTTAAATTAAATCTGAACCCAAATGCGCATTCCAATGTACACTCGAAACTCATTTTAAACAAAACATGGCGCTATATTTATGCGTTAGTTAATTCTAGACTTTATTTCTTTAATATTAAGTATTAATTTCATATTTTTTCCGCAGGTCTTAAAGGGAAATCTATTGAAACATCAAACAGTCTTCGTGACGGGTGGTGCTGGTGCATTAGGGCAAGCTGTAATAGCCATATGTCTGTCTATGGAGTGTAATGTGTTTACAACTGTCAGTAGTGTGCAAAAGAAGGATATACTGCTTCGACTGTTCCCTAAACTTGATGGTAAGTATCTAGAGTCAATACATAGAAAAATAAAAGTAATGTATTTTTTGCAACAATACTGAACATCGATTCAAAAAACCTATCTAACTAAATGTGTCTCTTCTTCGATCCGACGACATTTTACAAGTAACATTCATCCTATACTTTTATCCATCGTTTCTTCGGTCAAATTTCTATAACTGAACTATCCGTAGTTTTGCAATAAGATATTGTTTGACATAATTGATATGGAGCAACTTCAAACAATCTCTTATTGCAAATCAATAGATAGATGATAATATGTTATAGAAATTTAGCGTATAATAATATCCATGGAGCATTTATGTGATGTTCCAAAATTAGAATTCCACAATATCTCACGTTAATTTGTTTTGAACACACCATACCAACTTATTTACCTCTTTACGAAAAGGTATTGATATCAAAATAAAATAGATCTCACGTTTAGGAATCAGAAAACGGTGTTACTATGACAACTACGCATCATTATCGTTTCAATTTCCTATTGACATTTCTAAATCGGGAGTAGGATAACACGATGGAATGTAAACGAACTCCCTGCTATTGGAATCAACCTTTTACGAGAGGTTTCCAATAGTCAAAACAATATTATTAAATGTCAAGACTGTTTACCTTTTTAGGGTTCCGTAGTAAACTAGGAACCCTTATAGTTTCGCCATGTCTGTCTGTCCGTCCGTCTGTCCGTCCGCGGATAATCTCAGAGACTGTTAGCGCTAGAAAGCTGAAATTTGGTACCAATATGTAAATCAACCACGCCGACAAAGTGCAAAAATAAAAAGTGGAAAAAAATGTTTTATTAGGGTGCCTCCCCTANTGTTTACCTTTTTAGGGTTCCGTAGTAAACTAGGAACCCTTATAGTTTCGCCATGTCTGTCTGTCCGTCCGTCTGTCCGTCCGCGGATAATCTCAGAGACTGTTAGCGCTAGAAAGCTGAAATTTGGTACCAATATGTAAATCAACCACGCCGACAAAGTGCAAAAATAAATAGTGGAAAAAATTGTTTTATTAGGGTGCCTCCCCTACACGTAAAGTGGGGCGTGATTTTTTTTTTAATTTTAACCCTAACGTGTGATATATCGTTGGATAGGTATTTTAAAATGAATAGGGGTTTACTGAAATCATTTTTTGATTATGTTAATACTTTCGGAAATAATTGCTCCAAAAGCCGAAAAATAGGCCCCCTCTAACTTTTGAACCGCAAGTTTAGAAAATATGAAAAAAATCTCAAAAGTAGAACTCTACATAAACTTTCGAGGAAAATTATTTTGAACGTGGTACATACAGCAGTCTTTGAGATATAGCATTTTTTGGAGACCGCAAGTTTGTTGTTCATATATTTGTATGAAAAACAAAGTTATTTTTTGTTGCCGAAAAATGTTTGTATTTTGGCTAGTTGTAGGTAATAGATGCGTTCAGTTTTCATAGAAAATGGTACGGAACCCTTCGTGCGCGAGCCCGACTCGCACTTGGCCGGTTTTTGTATTCGATTTCTTGTAATAACAAACCTAATAATGGCGTCCAAGGCCGATTGTCGGCACGGTGGCCGTTCTCATATAAGGAGATTAGCCAGCTGCGCAGGACATATTATATTGCACAAGCATTTGCGCAGATACAGGGGCACTCTCTATTCCCTCACTCTGATAGCCCGATGGGACAGAAAATCCGACACGACCGGAGAGAGATCAGACGCAGGACCGTACATGCCCTTCGATGTACGGGTGTATCAGTCACCAACTTCCAACTCCGGCCTGCTTTTTGAAAGTTTCTAAAACCCACAAAGCGATTTCGGCCCGACCCGGGAATCAAACCCGAGACCTCGCCACACCTCGCGCACAGCGGTCGGCTATGCGACAACTAGACCAACGAGGCAGTTAATACAACTAATATTATAGAGGTCTAAAGTCTATTTTGATTGCCTACGGGACATATTTCGCTATATATTTCTATGTATCAGGGACATCCTATATCTTGTTACCTCAACAAGGCATATGTAAACAGAAAATCGTTGCACTAAAATAATAAACTTCGTGATTTCTTAATTCAATTATTATCTATGTAAAGGTGATTGTCATAACTATGTAATTAAGTAATTTCACTTTTTAATTATTGAAAATAATATTTTATTAATTGAAACTCATTTGTTATTTCAGAAAATAATATCGGCTATTCTCGCAATGATTCATTCCTGACAATGATAAAATTCAAGGCAAGAAATAAAAGTTGTGATTTAGTCATAAATTCAACCAGTGGTTATCTGCGGGAGGTAATTGATATCATATTATTAAGAAAACCTCCTTATTTTGAATTGAGGATATCTTTACTTTAATATCGTTATTAGATATTATACAGGATCCTCAAATCTGAATCTTAACAGGTGTAGATGACAGGTTACTAATATTTATTCTCCTTTTAGGCTGCGATGAAGTGTGTCGGATTTCTCGGCTGCTTTTTAGACCTCAGCACTTATGACATGAATGAAAATCGAGATATTGGCATGTCTTTCCTGGAGAAGGATAGATCGTATAAAGCTGCCGATTTCTCTAGAATATTTAGACCGGAGAATGTGAGTGATAAAAAGGTAAGGTGTATCAATATTTATTTCTGTTCAATCTTTTATTTAGTATATTTTATAAGCTTAATAAGTAGGTAAGTATAAACTCAAAAACAGGGTTATTTTTCTGCCTTTCCCAAGTTACTTTTCTTAGAGGCCATTAACCTTTACAAAAGTAATTAATCTATCAACAAAAGTGGTTGTTTATGTTGCGAAAGTATTTTTTGGACAAATCTAACAAAGTTGTTTTTTTACTTTGGAAATATTCTTTGCCTTTCTCAGTTTATTAGTATGAAAAACAATAGTGACATTTTCCATACCAATTACATTTTTACATTTATTATGTTGAATAGCTGTCATTGTTTCTATTTTCAACTTCACACCTCATACTTCATGTTTGTATCTATTCTAAAGGTGAAGCTATTAGACATAAAAATTTTGAAACCTATAATGTGTCCTTATAGGCCTTCCCCTTGACGTAATATATTACTTACTTTACGTTTTTGTATATCTTCTTCCAGATTCTTCAACGATTAATAACCGAAGGCATAGCAAAAGGCATTGTAAGACCAATCAGCAGGGTAGAATATCTACCAAGTAACATTTCCAGGGCATTCAGGTTAATCTCTTCTAGTAAACACGTGGGCAAAGTTGTGATAAAAATGAGGAGCCCTGATATTATGAAGCAAGGATTTGATGTTTCTCCGAAGTAAGTATCTTTTTGCTGACGGACTTATAAGAGAGTTGATTTATCCGAAAACATTTATTCAAAGTAGGTATGGATAAAATCGACCAGCCATTTTCATCATACTTTTGAGTAGGTACAAAAAATTTTGGAAATGACCTTGTTTCTAGCCTGTTAGGTCTTTACTGATAGGGACACCCTGTCTATGCAACCTGTATACGGAGTGATTTTAATATTTCTTAAACCAATGTATCTGAATTTGTCAAAAAAAACTTATGAAATTGTAAACTTTACCTTATCTTTAATGAATAAAATTTAGATTAAAAAATACTAACTTTTAACTTTATAACTATGATGTTATACTTAAGTCAAGAGTCTATCGACTTTCATTTGTTCTGTATTTGACGTCCAAATAAATATTTATACGTAATAGTCGATACGATTCTTTTATTCTTATGGCCTTTCATAATGAATACGATAATAATGTAGTTGATGTATTTTTGAAGAAAAGTGTATTTGCAACTTCATCTTTAAAATATTTTTGTGATTGATAGAATGGAATGGATGATGGAAATTTATTACAGCTTTCATTTCGATTCAGTTTTATATTTGAACGGTATTTTTATTGTTCAATCATAAAATTATTACATAAAGTATGAATAAGTTGTCATTACTTAAATCGAAAAAATTTAATAAAAAATTCTGAATCAATAAATCATATTATTTACTTTTTGCAAAGTTGTATTAATGACAGTACCTACCTTACATTGCTTGATATGTAGACATAAAGAACTTTTAAAACGATTAAAGGAAAATTTACCTTAATTCATTTAAACACGTTTAATTTTAGAATGAACTACAGTCCCACCGGAGTGTACATTGTGGTATGTGATGAAGGTGGTATAGGAATCGAACTGGCTGACAGGCTGGTCAAGAATGGAGCTAGAAAGATTGTACTGCATTCAAGATTAAAAGTTAGTGGTTATTGGCATACGAAGTTTGTGTGAGTATATTTTGTAGTTACTTAGTAAAAGTTTTGTATGTGAAGTAGTTCAATTTAGTACTAAACCTATTTGTGCTTTGAAAGTAAACTACTAAAACGTTACTTTGTTTAGATTTTGAAGGATTTTCAGTGTATATAAATATAGGAAACTTTTGCGTTATTTTCGGATATTTTAGTGTAATAAATGAGTGCTACTTGAATAATTAAANGTATGTGAAGTAGTTCAATTTAGTACTAAACCTATTTGTGCTTTGAAAGTAAACTACTAAAACGTTACTTTGTTTAGATTTTGAAGGATTTTCAGTGTATATAAATATAGGAAACTTTTGCGTTATTTTCGGATATTTTAGTGTAATAAATGAGTGCTACTTGAATAATTAAATAAAAGTGCAATTTCGCAAAAGTCATAACCGTTTTATTAATTCATGACTTCGTTATATTTTTTTTCAGGTCTTGGAACAAACACGGTGTCACAATAAGAATATCGACAGAAAACCTCCACACGCAGCAAGGCTGCACCAAACTACTGAAAGAAGCTTCCAGAATCGGTTCCGTAAAAGGAATCTTCATAGCTCCTGATACCGCAGACAAAAACTATGAGAATGCACCTGACTTC
>NWSH02000535.1:12829073-12849696 GCA_002382865.2 Heliothis virescens
ATTAGTAAGATTAAATGTCGCCACTTATTAAAAGCTTCTTGAGTTAACGCATCAGCAAACCGTATGTAGGCATACATAGTACATAAGAAGATGTTTTAATTTTCGTATATACAGTAGGTATCTTTGAGAGTAAAATGGAACCATTAAAATGAATATTTTTATCAAACAAATCCCTACACTATATTCGTAGCATCAACATTCACCTTATTTCAGAATGTTTGTCTTGAAAAGATCTTATTTTGGTCTCTTTATAAAATCTGATGATATTCCTTAATGTATATTATGCGCCTTTGAAATGTTATGAATAAAATTGAATGATACTGATGTGGTTTAGTTGGTGGGTAGCGTTTTCCTTAGTTAATTCAGAAAAATGTAACAATGTTTAATTATTACCGGAGTTTAAAATAGAACGGAGATTCTAGTATGTTCTGTCAGTCGGCTTCGGTTTAAATTAGTTAGGAATTTGGGTTTTAATTAAAAAATGAATATAATTAATATATGTTTTGTTGATTAAGCTAATAGTATAAAAGCTGAAAAGATTTTTGTTTGGTGAATCGGGCTTATTTTAAGGGGACGGATTAAAAATGTTCACTTATTAAGGAAGGCCTAATAGATTACTTTTTATCCCATGTGCACAGAAGTACACGAACGTTGTTGATAGTCTATAATTTTGACAGTGAAAACATCTGGACGTAAAGGTTGGACAAGACGGTATCTTTCAGTACAGACCAATTCGTGCTAGAGGTCGCTTAACTTAATGTTTTTCTAGTTTAAGAACTTTGCTTAAACCGGAATGGCTTACTAAGTAAGTTAGTTGTAATTTAACAAATTACCACGTAAGGGCCGTCAGGACGCATTGAGAAAACTTCTGGCCATAGGATTTTTAGGTGATTAAACCTGCAGTTCACTCCGATAAGAGAAAGATTGATAATATTACAGTTCAAATTATCAAATACATTACTAGGCATAGTAAGCTATTGCGAATGTAAACGGTACGGTCGCGGCATCTTGGCAATGTCCAATTGATCTGGTACCAGCCACAAGGCATTGTTGAGTCTGCGTTCCACAGTGCGCCTACAAGCCACCACCAGACTAAAGGCCCCATTACTCTGTCACCCCTGTGAAGAAAATTATTCGATAAAATCTGTTGAGAGAAAATAATAAATTTTTTGTTATCCCCTGCATAATCGATAAATCGCGTTCTCACTACATTCGGTCACCACTAGAAGCTGACACCTGGGTATAAGTGAGAAAAGTGTAGAGAAAATGTTTGTAAATAATTAAGCGTTCTCCAGAAATTTCTACCCAATCTTCCCAGGGAACCACTTCATATTAAACCTTAGGATCCAGCTCTAGTAATACTATTCTGTATTACCAAACCATTCAAATCAAGTTCAGTGGATTTGGCGTAGAAAGCATCAACAGGACAGGGGTACTGTACTTCCACATTTAAAATACGGCTTTAAACTACAAAGGACAATTGACATAGATTTATAAGGGCAAGTTTGTTGGTTTAAGATACAAATGTTAGGAATCAAAGTGCTAGATTCACACAGTCCACAGTTGAAGTAAAAACTTACTCTCTAATTCGATTCCACTAAAAGTCCATAACCGAAGCATTGTGTTATCTTCCCTGTCATTGCTCCACTGGCTTTTTTACGTCTTTCAGTGATACACCAGATAGATACCTAAAAAAGTGTGAGAGTTTATTACAATATTTCAATGTAAATAAATTGCAGTTTCTTAAAAAATTCAAACTTACATATTCCTTATCTCCTAGAAAGGCTATAATGAGTTGCGGAATAACAAAATGTATGAAACAAAATGAACTATGGTATTATAATGAGGCATTCAAACATGGCTGGACTTGAAGTTTTACACCAAGCGCTGTAACTAATGTTTTTAGTATCAAACTTAGGATGTGCAAAGTTACTTGTTACTTGAGAATTGCAAGGTTTACTGAACCAGAGATTATTCCCAGCATTCGTTGGTGTTGGGCTTCAGTCACTTCAGATTAATCTAAATTCTCTATCGAGGACTACTGAGGGTGAGTTCCGTTATTGTGTTGAGTTTGGAGCTACGTGTAGAATATCTCCCCCCATGCCCTGAAAAAAATGATAATAATTTAGGATGTATATAGCGTAGTCTTAGGATTTTTGGGCTTCTGAGAGGTGACAATTCCTAACCTATACCGTCTATTCTCGCATTGATGCTCGTGGCTAAATTCTGCATAGTTTTTCAATTAATCGGGATGTGACGCAGAAGTACGGTCAGTCAAGATAGGAGGTGTGTAAATAAGTGGTAGGATATTAATTCTTGCCAAATGTCAGTCTTAATTGTTTTCATTCTTCATTTTACCTGAAATAGTGTCTCTGTATTTTATGCCTTAAAGCAGGGTTTCCAATTCTTTTTGTAAACCCGCGGCGCAGTTTACAATTTATATTTTTTCACGGCGCCCTCTCCTAGTTAAACTATTTGAGGAATTGTCGAAAGAAAAATACGGTCCTAACATATAATGGTTAGCAAGTGCAGCAGCGGGCGGGTAAAGACGTGAGAGGGTACCGGTATAACGGTTTTCAAAGCCGAGTACTTAGGCACTTTTGGCGAGTGAACGGACGGGCAATGCGACGCGAAAAATATTTCTTACCGACGCTATGTCGTTTTCCGATTGCAATATTTGTGGTTTCCAATTAATAAGAGGATCGGACTTCACGGCGCCCCTCTATTGCTTTTTCATACGGCGCCACCAGGGCGCCGCGCGCACACTTTGGGAAACCCCTGCCTTAAGAGAAGAGGCTGTTTTAACGAGATCTTTATTCAAATAGAAAACCTAAAGATAGTTGGAAAAAATATGTGATATGTAAAATTGTGATTTTAGCACATCAATATAATATTTTCGACATAATTTCCTCTACGATAGCAGCAAAAAACTGTTCAAACATTTGCTAAATTCCCGCCCCATGTAAGCGATTGTTAAAAGGGCCAAGATGTGCGCAAGGCGACTATTGACAGATCGTAGCTTGTCGCCTACAACTCAAGGAAAGCATTTCGAAAACTTGCGGGAAATAACAAACAGGGTTCATTGTTCTTATTGTAGGGAAATAAGAGAAAATATTTGCACCACAACTATTATTTTTTAATAAAAAAAACATGAAAATTGCCGGGACCATTTAAACAAATTAATAGTACAATGGTCAATTTTTGCATTTCGGAATCGTAATTTCGTAGCTCTATTGCTGCGTATAAACCTTAAATTAAACTAAAAAAATGTTCATACCTTTCTTCAAGATGTTTATTGCAAAGCATTTCTTTTCAGCTGATTTTAAGTATAACCCTGTAATGGGATTGAATGGGTGGTGCCATGGAAATTCATCAATCACAAAATTTAAACTATTTTATCCACTCCGCTTCTTCGTTAGTTCCTTACAAACCTGAAAAAATGGCACGAATTTATGCGCACGATAATCCTGGTTATCTGTTTGATAAAAGAAACCATATAACCTGTGTTTTCTAGATGTTGTCATACCCATAATAAAGAAATACCACTTTTGTTGGTTCTAGGCGGAAAAAAATATTAATATTGTCTTTTTTGGGATCGAAGAACCCAAGTTTAGTTTATAATTCGTTAAAGGGCATAATTATTTCAGAGAGCATTATAAACCAAACAGCGAATGCATCTTCAGTTTCATCTCAACCTAATCGAAACCTCTTTGAGAGGGATAAGCCCAAAACTGATCCAAAGGACACTGGATTAAAAATAACTGCCCAAAAATATTATCTGTGTTTTATGTCGTTTTGATTTAAGGCCCGATGCTTTATATCGCTCCTTGAATTTACAAGGGCCACATTTCAAAAAAAAATGAAAATCGTTTTATTGCAAAAATGGCACGCGGGGAGGCCGCCTGAACCGACTAATATTTATAGTAAAAAAAAAAAAACTCCCATCATTTACTTTAATTATGGGCTGCACTAAACTACCGTTCATTTCTTCGACATATAGCTCACTTTGACAGCAATGTCACGTGCAAAACCGCCATTTTGGTAGTTGCGCCCGAGATTCAACGGGAACCGCACGGTCCGTGATCGAATGAAAAAAGTGCCTCAATTCAAAAATAAGTCTGTTTGGATTAAAATTCAGGCTAAGTGTGAAATTATATTTTTACAATACAAAAAGTTGCCATATTTTGGAAAAAACGTCTGTTTTGCATTCAAAACATTAGTATCTTATAACCATTATTATTATTATACAAAAGTGCCTTATTTTGGAAAAACGGCCGTTTTGCATTTCTAACATAAGTATTTCTGTATTAATTTTGTAAAAAAAAATCTGCCATATTTGAAATGCGTCCTTTTGCTAATCCAAATAGTAGTATTAGTATGACCTATTTTATAATTACCAACAAGTAGCATTATTTTGCAAATACGGTCCTCTTTTTGGCATTACAACAAGGAGACGCATTTTCAAAATATGGCAATTTTTTACAAAAATTTTAATAAGAAATACTTATGTTAGGAATGCACAAACGGCCGTTTTTCAAAATAAGGCACTGTTTTGGTTATAATATACTTAATGGTATAATACTTAGATGTTGTGAATGCAAAAAACAGACGTTTTCCAAAATATGCCACTTTTGTATTGTAAAATCTTTCAGCTCACACTTACCTGAAATTTTGAATCCAACACAGACTTATTTTGAATTGAGGCACTTTTTCACTCAACCGACGTGCGTTCCCGTTGAATCTCCGGGCGCAACTAACAAAATGGCGGTTTTGCACTGACATTGCCTGTCAAAGTGAGCTAATGCAAAAATGACGGTAGGTTAGTGCAGCCATAATTAAGCTAAAATGATGGGAGTTTTTTTTTTTACTATAAAATATAGTCGGTTCAGGTGTCATTTTTGCAATAAAACGATTTTCATTTTTTTTTGAAATGTGGCCCTTTTGTATTCAAGGAGCGATATAAGCATCGTGCCTTTAAATCAAACGAACATAAAACACAGATTATTTTTGGCAGTATTTTATCACAGTTTCCTCTTGTATCCAGTTTGGGTTATCCTCTCAAAAAGGTTTCGATTAGGTTGAGATAGAATGAAGAGCATTCGCTTGTTTGGTTTAAATGCTCTCTGAAATATGTATGCCCTTTACGAAATATAACTAAACTGGGTTCGATCCCAAAAAAGACAATATTAAATATCTTTTTCGCCTAGAAACCCACAAAGTGGTATTTTTATGGGTAATGACAACATCTAGAAAAACAGGTCATATGGGTTATTTAAAACAGATAACAGGATTATCTGCGCATAATTCATGTGCATTTTTTTCAGGTTTTGTAAAGGAACTACGAAGAAGCGGAGTGGATAAAATAGGTTTATTGGTGATTGATGATTTCCATGCACCACCATTCAATCCCATTACAGGGTTATATCAAAATCAGCTGGAAAAGAATCTTGCAATAAACATCTTGAGAAAGGTATGACATTTTTTTAGTTTAATTAAGTATGAGCAGCAATAGAGCTACGAAAAATACGATTCGAAATGCAAAAAATTGACCATTTGTATATTAATTTGTTTATGGTCGGAATTTCATTTTTTTTTATTAAAAAATATAGTTTTGGTGCAAATATTTTCTTTATTTCCTACCAAAGAAACATGAAACCCTGTTTGTAATTCCTCGCAAGTTTCGAAATGCTTTTCCTTGACGGTTGTAGGCGACAAGCTAACGATCTGTCAATATGTCTTGCGCACAATCTTGGCCTTTTAACACATCGCTACATGGGGCGGGAATTTAGCAATGTTGAACAGTTTTGCTGCTATCGTAGAGGAATTATGTCGAAAAATATTATTGATGTGCTAAAATCACAATTTTCATCATAAAATATTTTCAACTATCTTTAGGTTTCTATTTGATAAAGATCTCGTTAAAACAGCCTCTTCCTTTAAGGCAGGGGTTCCCAAAGTGTGCGCCGCGGCGCCCTGGTGCGCCGTAGAAAGCAAAGAGGGGCGCCGTGAGTCGATCCTCTTATTATTGGACACCACAAATATTGCATCGGAAACGAACATAGCGTCGTAGAAATATTTTTTCGCCGTCGCATTGCCGTCGTTCACTCGCCAAAAAGTGCCTAAGTACTCGCTTGAAAACCGTTGATACCGTACCCCTCTCACGTCTTTACCCGCCCGCGCTTGCTTGCTAACCATTATTGTAGGTACCTATTTCTTTCGACAATTTCCTCAAATAGTTAACTAGGAGAGGGCGCCGTGAAAAAATATTAAACTTGTAACTGCGCCGCGGGTTACAAAAGATTGGGAACCCCTGCTTTAAGGCATAAATACAGAGACACTATTAAGGTAAAATGAGAATTGAAAACAATATTAAGACTACATTTGCAGAATTAAATATACCTACCACTTATTTACACACCTCCTATTCTGACTGACGTACTGTCTCGTACATCCGATAATTGAAAACTATGCAGAATTTAGCACGCATCATGCGAGAGACGTATAGGTAGGAATTTCACCTCTCAGAAGCCAAAAATCCTAAGACCTACGCTATAACATCCTAATTATTATCATTTTTCAGGGCCAATGGGGAGGATATTACTACACCGTAGCTCCAAACTCAACCAACATACGGAACGTCACCCTCAGTAGTCCTGATAGAGATTTAGATAATCTGAAGTGGACTGAAGCACCACCAACGAATGCTGGGAATAATTTGGTTCAGGTAAACCTTGCAATTCTCAAGTAACCAAGTAACTTTGCACATCCTAAGTTGATTACTAAAACATTAGTTACAGCGCTTGTGTAAAACTTCAGTCAGCCATTTGATGCCTCATTATAATACCATAGTTATTTGTTCATACATTTTGATTATTCCGCACTCATTAGTAGCCTTTCTCAGGACAGATAAGATATGTAGTTGATTTTTAAGAATACTGCATTTATTTACTTGAAATATTGTAATAAAACTCCTCACACTTTTAGGTATCCTATGCTGGTGTATCACTGAAAGACGTACAAAAAGCAGTGAGCAATGACAGGGAAGATACACAATGCTTCGGTATGGACTTTAGTGGAATCGATAGAGAGTAAGTTTTTAGCTTCAACTGTGGGACTGTGTGAATCTCACTTGTATTCTAACATTTTATCTTAACACCAAACCTTGCCCTTATAAATCTATGTCAATTTGTCTTGTAGTTTAAGCGTATTTTAATGTGGAAGTAACAGTCTGTCTGTGATGCTTTCTACGCCAAATCCACTGAACTGATTTGAATGTTTGGTATACAGATAGGTATTACTAGAGCTGGATCCTAAGGTTAATTGAAGTGGTTCCCTGGGGAGATGGGTAGAATTTCGGAGAACAGCTAATTATTTACAAACCTTTTCTCTACCTTTTCTCAACTATACCAGGGTCAGCTTCTAGTGTGACCGAATGTAGCTGAGAAAGCGATTTATCGATTAGCAGGGGATACAAAAATTTATTTATTTTCTCTCAAGATTTTAATCGAATAATATTTCTTCACAGCGGTGACAGAGTAATGGGCTTAGTTCCTGGTGGTGCTTTAGGCAGCACTGTGAACGCAGACTCAACAATGCTGTGGCTGGTACCAGATCATTGGACATTGCAAGATGCAGCGACCGTACCGTTACCATTCGCTATAGCTTACTATTGCCTAGTAAGTGTATTATGATTATTTGAACTGTATTTTATCAATCTTCTTCTTATCGAGTGAACTGCAGGTTTAATCACCTAACAAATCCTAGTGCCAGAGTTTTCTCAAATGCGTCTGACGGCCCCTTACGTGGTATTGTAATTACAACTACTTACTAGTAGCATTCGGTTAAGCATAAGTTCTTAAACTAGAAAAAACATTAAGTTAAGCGACGCTTAGCACGATTGGTCTGTACTGCAAAGATACCGTCTTGTCCAACCTTTACGTCAGATGTTTCACTGTCAAAAATTATACTATCAACCACGTTTCGTGGTACTTCTGTGCACATGGATAAAAAGTAATCTATAGGCTTCCTTAATAAGTGAACAATTTTTAATCCGTCTTAAAATAAGCGCGATTCACCAAACAAAAATCTTTTCAGCTTTATACTATTAGCTTATATAACAAAACATATATTTAATATTCATTTTAATTAAACCCAACATTCTACTAATTTAAACACGAAGCCGACTGACACGAACATACTAGAATCTCCTTCTATTTTAAACTCCGGTAATAATTAAACATTGTTACATTTTCTGAATTACTAAAAGGAAAACAGCTACCCACAACTAAACCACATCAGTATATTCAATTTTATCATAACATTCAAAGGCGCATAATATACATTAAGGAATATCATCTAGATTTTATAAAGGACCAAAATAAGATCTTTCAAGACAAACATCTGAATAAGGTGAATGTTGAAGCTACGAATATAAGTAGGATTCTGTTTGATAAAATATTCATTTAAATGGGTTCATTTTACTCTCAAGATACCTACTGTATATAGGAAAATAAAACATCTTCTTATGTACTATGTATGTACATACGGTTGCTGAATGCGTTAACTCAAGAAGCTTTATAAGTGGGCCGACATTTAATCCTTACTAATACCTATTATGAACGCAAAAGTAAGTCTGCTTTTCTGTCGCGCCTTAAAGCCAAATCTTTTGAACCAAATAAAATGTTTGGTACAGACGACAGCACATCAAGCTACCACAATCTGTCAAATTTCTGCACTTGATTTTCAACCTTATCACAATGGAGGTAGGTTAATGTTTGATTGGTAAAATTTGACAGATTCGTATACGTTGACCTGCTGTTGTCTGTACACTGATCTAGATTCTGAGAAACGACATAGCCTACTTTTTATACAGGTGCAAGCTTAATTTATAGACATAACAAGCATATCGAGTTACCACAATCTATCAAATTTCTGCACTAGATTTTCAACCTTATCACAATAGAGGTAGGTTAATGTTTGAATGGTAAAATTTGACAGATTCGGGTACCGTCACCTGCTGCTGTCTGTGTCTAAAAGTTCGTGTACAGCCTCAGAGACAGTTTCCTTTATCAATAGTTCTGTATTTTATGAAAAATTAGAGAAAATTGCAACACTCCATTTATTACCATTTCTGGATTTTCTTTTCATTTAGTTTAGCACAAGCATTTTTAATTATTAGATATTTTTATATAATATATAGTATATAAAAGCAGAATCCAAATGCATTCCAATTATTGTAAACACGAAACTCATTTTATTCCAAACATGTTAATACATTTAAACTTCATTTACTTCCAGACTTTATTTCTTTAATATTAAGTATTAATTTTATATTTTTTCGCAGGTCCTAAAGGGAAATCTATTGAAACATCAAACAGTCTTCGTGACGGGTGGTGCTGGTGCATTAGGGCAAGCTGTAATAGCCATATGCCTGTCTATGGAATGTACTGTATTTACAACTGTCAGTAGTGTACAAAAGAAGAATATACTGCTTCGACTGTTCCCTAAACTTGATGGTAAGTATAGTCAATACATAGAAAACTAAATGTATTTTTTACAACAATACTGAACTTCGGTTCAAAAATGTATATTACTAATCTAAAAATAATAAAATGTGTCTCCTTAAAAAGTCTGCTATCCGACGTCATCTCACAATTAACATTGTGTCTACATCCTATACACACTTTATCCATCGTTTCTTTGGTCAAATTTCTATAACTTATCTATCCGTAGTTTTGCAATTAGAGATTGTTTGAAATAATTTATATGGAGCAATGTCAAACGATCTCTTATTGCAAATCAAAAGATACATAATATGTTATAGAAATCTAGCGTATATCCATGGAGCATTTATGTGATGTTCCAAAATTAAAACCTCATGATACCTCACGTTCATTTGTTTTTAACACACCATACCAATTTTGTTTACCTCTTTACGAAAGGGTCGCTTGTATTGATGTCAAAATAAAATTGATCTCACGTTTAGGAATCAGAAAACGGTGTCACTATGACAACTACGCGTCATTATCGTTTCAATTTCCTATTGACATTTCTAAATCGGGAGTAGGATAACACGATGGAATGTAAACGAACTCCCTGCTATTGGAATCAACCTTTTACGAGAGGTTTCCAATAGTCAAAACAATATTGATAAATGTCAAGACTGTTTATATATTTTTTTGTATTCGATTTCTTGTAATAACAAACCTAATAATGGCGTCCAAGGCCGATTGTCGGCACGGCGGCAGTTCTTATATAAGGAGATCAGCCAGTTGCGCAGGACATATTATATTGCACAAGCATTTGCGCAGACACAGGTGCACTCTCTATTCCCTCACTCTGATAGCCCGATGGGACAGACAATCCGACACGACCGGAGAGAGATCAACCGCAGGACCGACATTAACGTACTCTCCGATGCACGGGTGTATCAGTCAACAACTTCCTACTCCGGGCTACTTTGTGAAAGTTTCTAAAACCCACAAAGAGATTTCGGCCCGATCCGGGAATCGAACCCGATATCTCGCGCGCAGCGGTCGGCTATGCGACAACTAGACCAACGAGGCAGTACTAGAGTGACGAGGCTAATACAACTAATATTATAACGGTGATCTATTTTGATTGCCAACGGGACACGAGTGAAACCAGCAGAAGTTAGCATTACTCATATTTCGCTACCTATTTCTATGAATCAGGGACATACTATCTTGTTACCACAACAAGGCATAGATAAACAGAAAATCGTAGCACTAAAATAGTAAACTTCTTGCTTTCTTAATTCAATTATTAATTATGTAAAGGTGATTGCCATAACTATGTAATTAAGTAATCTTTTTAATTATTGAAAATAATATTTTATTAATTGAAACTCATTTGTTATTTCAGAAAATAATATCGGCTATTCTCGCAATGATTCATTCCTGACAATGATAAAATTCAAGGCAAGAAATAAAAGTTGTGATTTAGTCATAAATTCTACCAGTGGTTATCTGCGAGAGGTAATTGATATCATATTATTAAGAAAACCTCCTTATTTTGAATAGGCATTACGACAAAAAAAATCTAATAAGTTCGTCTTTTAGATTATAAAGAAATATAGCATACATATTTTTTCGTTTTTCATCTAAACAGATAATTACGAAGTTATAGACCGTTGAAATTGCGCGTGACGTCACGCCTACGTACGATTTTTGCATAGGCGTGACGTCATGACCCCCCACTCCTGAACTTTAATACTCATTATCTTTGTTATTATTTATAGTATTTCAAAAACAAAAAATACGTGTCCAATATATTGCAATAATCTAAATTACGGACTAAATGGATTTGCTTATTTTTTACCCTGTCGTCATGCCTAATCTTTACTTTAATATCGTGATTACTATAAAGGATCCTCAAATCTGAATCTTTACAGGTGAAGATGGCAGGTTACTAATATTTATTCTCCTTTTAGGCTGCGATGAAGTGTGTTGGATTTCTCGGCTGCTTTTTAGACCTCAGCACTTATGACATGAATGAAAATCGAGATATTGGCATGTCTTTCCTGGAGAAGGATAGATCGTATAAAGCTGTCGATTTCTCTAGTATATTTAGACCGGAGAATGTGAGTGATAAAAAGGTAAGGTGTATCAATATTTATTTCTGTTCAATCTTTTATTTAGTATATTTTATAAGCTTAATAAGTAGGTAAGTATAAACTCAAAAAGTGTTATTTTTCTGCCCTTCCCAAGTTACTTTTCTTAGAGGCCATTAACCTTTATAAAAGTAATTAATCTATCAACAAAAGTGGTTGTTTGCGTTGCGAAGGTATTTTTTGGACGAATCTAACAAAGATGTTTTTTTACTTTGGAAATATTCTTTGCCTTTCTTAGTTTATTAGTATGAAAAACAATAGTGACATTTTCATTTGAAAAAAAAAAGAGTACCGACTTCCTAGCTATATTGACTTTCACGCAATCCATCTATCGTTTCTTTGGTCGTCCCCTTCCGCAATTTATTATTTAAAAATTTCTTCCAGGTTCTTCAACGATTAATAACCGAAGGCATAGCAAAAGGCATTGTAAGACCAATCAGTAGGGTAGAATATTTACCGAGTAATATTTCAAGGGCATTCAGGTTAATCTCTTCTAGTAAACACGTGGGCAAAGTTGTGATAAAAATGAGGAGCCCTGATATTATGAAGCAAGGATTTGATGTTTCTCCGAAGTAAGTATCTTTTTGATGACGGACTTATAAGAGAGTTGATTTATCCGAAAACATTTATTCAAAGTATGGATAAAATCGACCAGCCATTTTGATCATATTTTTGAGTACAAAGAGTTTGGAAATGACCTTGTTTCTAGCCTGTATAGTAGGGTGGTCCTTATTCTTAAGAAAAAATTTTTTTTTCTTTAATTTCGCGGGCCACCACGTTATTTTAATATATACTATGAGAAAGTAAATCAGTATTTTTTTTGATTTTTTTTAATGACATTTAGGGGTCGCTACCAAGGATTGAATCTCAAATAAAAACACAAAATCTGCATATTTCAAATTCTTATATTTTTAAAATCAGGACAAAAAAAAATACTTAATTATTGATGTTCTTATGAATTAACATATTTAGATCATTTATTTTAAAGATATAAGGGTTGACTTGTTAGTATTAGGGTATTTTTTCCTATAATCTTTTACCAACAAAAGCAAATATTGCTTTTGTTCTTCATTAGTTGTAATTAATTTATTAAATTCTTCCATTAGGGCAACACCGCGCTCAGCTAAATCGTTGACTACTCGCAAAGAATGAACAATATTTTTGGCAGCTACATAATCTGAGTCTTCGTTCCAAGTTTCAACGTCTTTGTTCTTTGTTTGTACAAAGTTTGACAGCCGGTAGCGACCTCTAAATCTTTACAAAAAAATTGAATAAAAAAACTTACTTCATATTTAAGGGTATATATTAGAATGAGAAAGTGCCCGGGGGAAAATTCAAAAGTCTTAAAATAAGGACCACCCTACTGTATAGCGTTTACTGAGAGGGACACCCTGTATATGCAACCTGTACACGGAATGATTTTAATATTTCTTGATCCAATGTATCCGAATTTGTCAAAAAATAGGTATGAAATTGTAAACTTTACCTTATCTTTAATGAATAAAGTTTAGATTAAAAAATACTAACTTTTAACTTTATAACTATGATGTTATACTTAAGTCAAGAGTCTATCGACTTTCATTTGTTCTGTATTTGACGTCCAAATAAATATTTATACGTAATAGTCGATACGATTCTTTTATTCTTATGGCCTTTCATAAAACGACTACGATAATAACGTAGTTGATGTATTTTTGAAGAAAAGTGTATTTGCAACTTCATCTTTAAAATATTTTTGTGATTGATAGAATGGAATGGATGATGGAAATTTATTACAGCTTTTATTTCGATTCAGTTTTATATTTGAACGGTATTTTTATTGTTCAATCATAAAATTGTTACATAAAGTATGAATAAGTTGTCATTACTTAAATCGAAAATTTTTTAATAAAATTTTCTGAATGAATAAATCATATTTTTTACTCTTTTCAATGATGTATTAATGACAGTCTACCTTACATTGATTGATATGTAGACATAAAGAACTTTTAAAACGATTAAAGGAAAATTGACCTTAATTCATTTACATACGTTTTATTTTAGAATGAACTACAGTCCCACCGGAGTCTACATTGTGGTATGTGATGAAGGTGGTATAGGAATCGAACTGGCTGACAGGCTGGTCAAGAATGGAGCTAGAAAGATTGTACTGCATTCAAGATTAAAAGTTAGTGGTTATTGGCATACGAAGTTTGTGTGAGTATATTTTGTAGTTACTTAGTAAAAGTTTTATGTGGGAACTAGTTCAATTTAGTACTGTAATTCCTATTTGTGCTATGAAACTAAACTACTAAAACGTTACTTTGTTTAGATTTTGAAGCATTTTCAGTGTATGTAAATATGAGAAACTTTTGTGTTATTTTCAGCTGTTTTAGTGTAATAATTTAGTGTTATAATTAAATAAAAGTGCAATTTTGCAAAAGTCACAACCGTTCTATTAATTCATAACTTCGTTATATTTTTTTTTCAGATCTTGGAACGAACATGGAGTCACAATAAGAATATCGACAGAAAACCTCCAGACACAGCAAGGCTGCACCAAACTACTGAAAGAAGCTTCCAGAATCGGTTCTGTAAAAGGAATCTTCATAGCTCCTGATACCGCAGACAAAAACTATGAGAATGCACCTGACTTCGTTCAAATGTTCAATAAAACTGCCACTGCAGTTATAAATCTTGACGTGACTTCTAAAAACTATTGTAATGAGTTGAGGTAAAATTTAAAGCTTTTATTCTTGAAGATAAATTACTAGTGATTCTGCCAGTTTGCACAATGGTTCTATCTTACGACAATGGCGCACGAAAATGAAGTTATTTTAATATTAGCCTTTTGTTGTTCTGATAGGCGATTGCTCTTTCATATGTAAAGGAGTACGAGTAATTGATTGGCTCTGTATTTCTCAATGTTATATTATATTTTGTTATTATTGTATTGTACTTTTGAATATAATAATTAATAAAAAAAGTTGTAAAAGTAACGAATAGTACCTATTGAATATCAAAGAGTTAGCGGCACAATTATAATATAATTATGTCAATTGTATTTGAGAATTTAAGCTCCTAGTTGCCATAACTGAATCGCCACGATCGCCATTTTGGGCAGGATATTCTGCACATTTTGTTTTTTTTTTTTTGCTTAAATTTTATTACAATGCAGTGTTTATTATTCAACTGTCAAAATGCAAAGTTCAACAGCTATTATTATGCGGGAGTGGCGTAACATCCACACCATAAGAAAAGTGCTTGCTTGAGTCACCAAAAAAAAAACTTAAAATTTTATATTTTTCAGCCACTTCGTTATTCTAAAACCATATTCACAAAGTGCCAGCACCGAGTTTTCTTTGTCAGTATTAGAAAAACTTTGCCAAGGAAGGATAGAAACTGGTTTCCCAGCACTTTTGGTTCAAACAAATGCATTGAACGAGGTGAGAGGATCACATTTTTTTTAAATATAGGATGTCACTTACGTGAGCTTTAGTACCTACGTATCATGTACTTCTCAGAACCGTATATATTATTAACCAAATGTTTTATCATATGTATACTTCTGGCTTGTCCAAATTATGCACAGGTTTGGTAAAGTATTAGCTTGACTGACTTATTGATGAGTTCAATAAGTCAAGATCAAGAGAAATCAAGTTTTTCGAGCTTATGCTGACTCGATGGATGACTTTGTTTTATTTTACCTGTAGGAACTCTTTCATAAGAATCGTTGCATATTAACTGCGGAATTCAATATTCTGTCTATCTCAGAATTTGCTTACTAGTGATAGGAATTTGACATTACTTGTATGAGGCTAATGTCAAAATTCTATCTTAAGTAAAAAACCTAGAGCTAGAAAGGTTATTGGGAACGGCCGTAAATAAGTATAATTAGACTAAGTATGTATTAAGCAATAACAAAAATATTATTTTCTGTTTTCAGGCAAAATCATTACATCCGCGCAAATTGAAAGCATTATTCAATGCAATGGAAAATGGATTGAAATTGAAATACACAAACGTGTTGTACAGTGATTGTAGTAATGGAGTCAATGATTATTGTAATAAATTAGTTAAAATATTAGGTAAGCAATTATTTTATACTAGCTTTCGCCAGCGGTTTCATCCGCTTTCCCGTGGGAACTACAACGCGCACCCGGATAAAAAGTAGCCTATAACCTTCCTTGATAAATAGGCTATCGAACACTGAAAGAATATTTCAAATCGGACCAGTAGTTCTTGTGATTAGCGCGTTCAAACAAACAACTCTTCAGCTTTATGATATTAGTATTAGATGAACGGATAAATTGCATTTCACATTAATTATATTAAAAAGGCGAGACTTTTTGAGTATGTTTGATACTTACTTTACTTTACTTTCATACTTAAATTGCTGAGGCAATTTTTATAAAATGTTATATGCTGGAAGCTAATACTTGGGAAAGAATTACAGACTACCTTCTTTTCTGGTCCGGAAAGTAGTTTCTTCAAAATGTAAATGAAACTGTTATTAACTGAAAAATAAATATATATTCATTGCTTTTTTAGCAGTAGGGGCCTTGGCAAAAATTAGGCCACCTATAATGTAAATTAAAGCTAAGCTTAAGAAGTACAAAAAACTGTATATATTATTTTACACAAGCAATGTCACAGGCAGAGGTCAATAACCTTAGGTATAATTAATTAGTCTGGCGTATGGATTATAGTTGACGCCAAAATTCAACGAAATAAATTGTCAGACAAATCGCAAAAACTACGATAAAGTCGCTATTATTTTTTAAGAGAAACTTGTCATTTGACTTTCTAGAAAGTTTTAGTTTCGAGTACTTGGCCTAATTAATCTTTCGAAAATATTTGAATGCGAAAGTTTTTGAAGAGACTCACTGATGATTGTCGGTGCCCTTTAATGACAGTTGGCAAAAAGCAAATGGATTTAAAAATGTTATTTTTTATGAACCTTGTTTTTCAGTAAGTAAACCTATACATGAATATTTGTTTGTAATGTTAACCTTTAAATCAATAAATTCCGAGAGAAAAACTGTAATCTATACCTACTCTACACTAATATATAAAGCTGAAGAGTTTGTTTGTTTGTTTGTTTGAACCCGCTAATCTCAGGAACTACTGGTCCGATTTGAAAAGTTCTTTCAGTGTTAGATACCCATTTATCGAGGAAGGCTATGGGCTACTTTTTATCTGGGTGCGCCGAGTAGTTTCCACGGGACGCGGGTGAAACCGCTGGCAGAAGCTAGTCTATACTAATATTGTAGGTATAACAAAACAAACTCGTTACGCTTTTACAGTAAAACGGTTGAACCGATTCACATAACATTTGCCGAGAAGATTAGTGGTACTTTTTGCCAGCACGCAAGATATAGTTCCTTTTTGACGTAGATAAATTCACGGGAGAAACCTAGTCTATGTATAGTAATACATAAAGAGGAAATATTTTTCTTGATTTGTAAAGGCCTCGGAAACTGCTGAATCGATTTGAGAATAATTTCACAGTTGGGAAGCTAGACCACCCGAGTAACATAGGCTATTTATTATTTTATTCTGGTACTAGAAATAGTTTCCCTGGGCCTCTGCTTAAAGTGGTTGAAAAACAGCTAGTAAATAATAAAGGTACCTAACCAATAAAACGTAACTAAAATACGTCGAATCAAGTCCTAACATCCCACTACAATGTTAGACTGTTAATGAGTTTGTCGGGCGCCACTTCAAATGGAATTAACGCATCTGGTTGTACTAAGTACGGTGCAATGAACGCCAATACCGTTCTAAACAGCATTGAACACGTATTTAGTGACTATCTTGTGAAATATAAGTACATGGAAAATGTGGAATTCGTAGTATCAGTACCTAATTAAATCTATGTATTCAGTGTAAGGAATAGTTCACATTCATATTCATAGTAATTTGTTTGAATGGCATAATTTGTTTACATACCTTATTCATTCAAGGCAAGCGCTTAGTGAATAATAGGGACCCTATTTGGATACATAAAGTCACATTACGTATGATATTCAATAATCACTTAACTAAAATAGTAACATTTTTTTTTAATGATTTACCTACGATTTTGCACTCTTTAAAATGAATTATCTATTTAAGTTATCAATGCAGGGTTTAAAATTTTAGAAACAATGATATAGGTAGCAATTTCAAAATCCTTCCTTAATTTCTCTAATGAGTTCCAATACCTATAAATCTATAATTTTAGGTGCAGCCAAAATTGAAGATATCGATCCTGAAATGACTATCAATGATATGAAGCTGAACGAAGTAAACTTATTTGAACTACAAGCTCTCATCACAAATAGATATAAAGTGGACTACCCAATTGAAAAGTTGCTGCGTTTGTCAATAGAAAGGTAAGCCTATTACGTACGTACTTAATGACAAGGGCTATTTCGAAATTACTTCACTGATTCTGAAGTTAAGGTGAATTGAAATACCTTTTTGGTATAGACGATGGCAAGTATATCGAAATACAAGCTTAAGATTTCATAGTCGTATAATAAATATGCTAATCATTAGATGTCTTAGATTTCTGAATTCAAAATGTACTCAATAGTTATTTAGAATTGATCCTGCGGTTTCAAAGATAGATAAACACACAGGAGGAATAGAGCGCTCACAAAAATAAAATACTTTCATAGGTAATTAAAGTCAACCAAAATCGTAGCAAAAGATTAACTTAAAGAAGATCATATCACGTCAGCATTGGGTTATGTTAGAACTAATTCTACTGCAATAAGTTTATAGCACATACGCAGTCCGCAATGCAGGCAATTATTATATTTGTCCCAAGTAAAAGTTAAGTGTCTGTCATCGTGTTTTAAAGTAATATATTAATTAACGGTTTATCATCTGCCCAGCCTTTTCTCAACTACATTTACTGGGGTCGGCTTTTATTTAAACGGGGTACCGATGAGAACTAGTGTAACTTAGGGCCATCGCCTACCTGACCTCTTCAACCTAGCTAACCAGATTCTTCTTGCCATACCTGATTATCAGACTTTTCAGATTTTAATCAATACCAAATCAACATATTACTGATAGTACCGTTTATAAACACAACGTAATACAATAGTAGTCTAACTGTCCTTATAAACACATAAAGATAAAGGAAAAGATAACCTAAGCAACTTTTTAGTATCCCTCGTAAAATTTTACAGAAAATTGGTTTGTGAGAGCGAAGTTTTTATAGTTCTCATACGCAACGTGCTATGGGTACCGATGGAGGTACTATTTAGTACTATGTTCTGATCTAGATAATAATATATATCTAGGTATACGTGTAAGGACTCTGGTTGGGTCCAGTTTACGACCTAAGTTCGATAGATTTTGGACGTTCTTAATCTTATGTTCTTTTTGTAGGTTTTGGACGTTTGGTTAGTTCTATGTCTGCTTGTACTATCAAGAAGAGTATTAAATAAAGAAATACCCTATCTGATTTATTTAGGTTTTATCATTTCTCAAGCAAAAGACACATATATCAATTATTATTGTTTATCCTTCGTCTATAGTATCCCAGCAGTATTTCAACATCGTCAGTTATAGTACAGGCCCTCACTAAGAGAAGGATTGAGCGTTTAGTACCACGCTTGCTCCGGGTTGATAACTTGAGACTTTGTAGGGTCAGTTTCATGGAGTTGTTGTCCTTCACCTTTAATTTGTCATTTATGTCCGAGACATTCTAAGAAAATACACATGACTTTAAAAAGTTTCATTGCTTACCTATGCTCGTATCGAATCCGCTCACCTTGAGATAATGGTGCTTAAACCACTACGAGACCATGACTTATTTAAAGTATAAGAGTATTTCTGTATTGGGATATTAGAGTCCAGAACTTGAACTTTGTTTCAGCCTCAAGAACATTGGAAGTACCCCAACGGAGAAACCAAAAAGCTGTACTGGTTTAGGGGCATTTTATACTCACATTGATAATGAAGAAGAACACCTACAAACATCACATCCCATTGTTCCAATGGCTACTTTACTTAACAATGGAACACAGGTATAATTTTACCGATTTCTTATTTACTAAATGGGATTTTCAATGTTCAAGAAATAAGCTGTTTTCTATCATCTACCTAGTTTTTGCTTAGGTATATTTTGGCTTATAGTGATTATATGGAATTAATTAATTATTCGTTCAAATTAATAACAAAAACGTCATAAAATTTAAATTAACAATCTACATCTCAATTAATTCTTTCAAAGTCTATCACAATATTTTTTTATAATGGCTTTTATTTCACATCCATGTAAAAAAAAACACCCTTCCGAATATCAAAGTAATCCTGTTTAATATTTCAGAATGACCTTGACCCTACAGAAACGTATTTGACATTGATACCAGGGTTTGAAGGTCGTCACCAGATCTTCGGTTCGGTGGCTGAACGGCTCAAAGTACAAGCGGTGGCTGTTCAATTAGCTCCAGATCTTGAAGGCAACAGTATTCCAGAAATAGCTGCTACTGTTCGGAAGGTAATATTGCAATACTAGAAAATAATCTTTAGTATGTAGCTAAATACCGGAACTAATAAAAATAACAAAAAAAAACTAATCGTTATTCAACATAACTTCTGCACAAATTCTGACACTCACATATTTTCCGATGTAGGTACCTTTCTGATAATAAATTCGTAACTTTAAAAGGAAAGTTAACGTTTATAAGGAAAACATCTTGAGGAAACCTGGACTTAGTCTGAAATTACCAACCCGCATTGAGCAAGCGTGGTGATTAATGCTCAAACCTTCTCCATGTGAGAGGAGGCCTGTGCCCTGCAGTGGGACGATAAATAGGCTAATAAAAAAAATAAAAAAAAAAACAAAAAACTAATACACAAAGGTAATAAGACAACTACAACTACTAGAATATTTACAAATATTTATGAAAACCAATGTGAACAGAAACAATATTACGAAGGAAAGTTAAATAAACATCTCCAAAGCAGGTTTTTTATCCGCATACTCGTGTTTCAAAACCAGTTCACTGC
>NWSH02000535.1:12849796-12869009 GCA_002382865.2 Heliothis virescens
ACTTTTTATTTTTTACTTTTTAGTTTTGAAGTCGGTTTTTTTTAACGTAGTTATTTTTTATAGATAATGGTACGGAACCCTTCGTGCGCGAGTCCAACTCGCACGTGGCCGGTTTTTTTATCCTTTCAACCTTAATAAAACCAGCCTTATCACACATGTCCTTCTCTCTCTCTCTCTCTTCTTCCTGCTTTTTCAATACCTACCTTAATTTCAAATGGTTCCTCTATTTTTTGCATGTCTTCGAAAGACAGTTACTGGGATTACCACAAACCCATAAATAACAGTACACTTACCTGCATTTAAGTAAATAAATCTATTGTAATATATTATTTTTTCGTATTTCAAAATATTTACAAGCTTTCTTATTCTTATAATTATAACAGTATACTTACCAATAGCAGGCCTAACAATACATACGGGTAGGTCATCGCTCATGGTTTTCACTAATTCCTCAGCCAGTGCCTTCGCAAATGTGTACGTGTTTGGCCAGTATTTGATCAAACTGGAAATCAAAATGAAATAAGGTATACTCCTCCTAAATCCTCTACTTACGTACATTGTGCTTCTATTTGTCACTAGTATACCTCGGAGCTATACTATTTAATCGTTCGTCTTCAACCGTTTCAACCATTTTGATCATAACATTGGGTTGAACAGGAGTTTTGTAAAAGGCTTCTAAAACTGGGGTATCTACTTTGTCCAAACATGCATGAGAGAATGCTGTGGATACGTGGATATAAGATCTGAAAAGACATAATATTTAATTATATTAGTATTCTGACTATATTTTATACTTATATTATATTTAATTTAAGTTACTGCTATTGCATTGGGTATATCAAGTAATGATAGCCTGTAAATAAATAAATTATGTATTTTATATTAACAGGTGACTCGCCTTAGTTTCTTACAAGCTTTTCCTAGTAAAAGAGCCTCTCGGGTACCTCGTACGTTGATCAAAGTAGCTACGCGAATGGGCTCATCAAATCTTGTCGTTGCAGCCATGTGAAAAATTATGTCCACCTGAAAACCATCAGCGATTAAAAAGAGAAGAAGATTGGTCGATTGATTACTAAGTAATAATGAAAAAGTATTTAAAAAAATACCGTTTTACCGATGATTGGGCTAAGAATTAAAATATTTTCATTATTTCAACTCACTTGTTGTTATTTATCATATTTGTAAAACTGACTTTAATTCAAATCGTGAAGATAAAAGTGTATCAATTTGTTCAGTATCAAACCTGCTCTGTTATAATATTCCAGTCTTTTTCACTTAAACCCAGCCTTAGCTCGCCTACATCTCCAGACATCGGGATTATTTTTTCTGCAAAGTTTGGTTTCTGTTCTCGCAATGTATCAAAAACCTGAAAAAAAATGGCCGTACTCATTAACATCTAGGAACTATTGTAAACCGTTCATTTATTATTTAAGCGTAATTAAAATTCAAATAGAAGAATTTTTGTGTTCATCTATTTAACGGGGTTTCTATGAAGATGAAACATCGGTACTGAATTCGTAAGCAAAAAACTTATAAAGGTCAAAAGAACACAAAAATCAGTTTTTGCCAATTATCTCGCAACCTGGTACTCAAAAGTATAAAACAGAGTAGAAAATGCACAGAAAATGCTATTATAATTCTTTAAGTATTTATATTAATTATAATTCTAAAGTATTTATATAATTTCGAGACTCTTGAAACTTACTGGATCCTCCAACATATCTGTCAGTCTTTTTTCAATTGCTTTCCCTTTTTTGCATCGTAGCAATACAAACATTTTCGATATGGTAGTCGCCCTAAAATATTTAACAAAATAAAAATTATCTACATATTAATTTAACTTCTATCTATTCAGACTGGTAGCCCAAGGTATTTAAAATAAATATCCATACAAAAAGCAGTGGTCATTAGGTCACTGTTTCAGTTTTTTTTTATTCTATTATGTATTCGTAATTTAGATTTCAAGTACAATTAGGAACCATTACACAAAACGGCTCCTAATCAAACTCTAACTCCATTTTTTTTTATTTGTAATAGACCTATAAAAGCTTTTATGAAGNTTTTTTTTATTCTATTATGTATTCGTAATTTAGATTTCAAGTACAATTAGGAACCATTACACAAAACGGCTCCTAATCAAACTCTAACTCCATTTTTTTTTATTTGTAATAGACCTATAAAAGCTTTTATGAAGCGTCAAGCTAGTTGCACGGTTCAAAGAAGTGGATCTCATGGAGAAGAACCGGCAAGAAACTCCATGGACACTCTTTTTTTTTAAATCGTACCGGCGCGAGCGTCTCGTGTGTCATTTTTGCGCCCAACTGCTTGCGCATTTTATTTTATAGGGATGTTCACATTACTTCATCATTCTACCCAGATGCATCTGAGAATCAGTATTTTACATGAGACGAATATGTCATCTAGACCTTCGTAACCCAGCTACACGGCCAACACTATACCAACCCTAAGACTGGTTGTCAGGTATTCATGTTTGTGAAAAGACTGCCGAAGGTCATGTGACAGCCAAAACCAACCAATTTAATATAGCTTCCAGAACAACAGAAACTCGTCATGATGACATAGTAACTCATCCAGGAAGTGACAACGCTATGCATTGCTTAACCTTGTAATCGATGGACGCGTGTTACTTAGCCGTGACCTTGACTGAATATCATAAAAATATATGGACCTGAGGAGTTTTTCAATGAGCTGCTTGCCAAGGAAACCTGAGCCACCAGTCATGAACACCGTTGAGCCTCTGTAAAACTTCTGCACGTCAGAGTCATCATTTGCTGTCAATTTATGTAGCGGTTCTAGACGAGCTATCAAGTTATTTTCGTAGGCCTGCGCTGGATCTATGGTTTCGGTTGCCATTGCGTTTTAATTAACCTAAAATAATATAAGAATTGGTTAACACAATTGAAAAAAAGCTGTATAAATAGACAGATATGTGTGTATTTAACCTAATACAAGGTTTATATGTGCCACGAATCTTAGAAATAAGTGGTAACAGTAGCATAATGTACTTCAGTCGAACAAAGACATGAAACCGAGCAGTGGTGACAGCTACAGCACAGTAATGGACGAAGCATAGTACTAGTGTAATAGTAAGTCGCACGGACAACACGCGTATCATGTCATGACAAAAGGTGTGTCGGTTCTCCATTCCACTGACCTATCTATGACGACTGAGCTCTGGTTCAAAATTTTTAAATATTAAATACAAAAATTATATAAATAATTAAAAAATAGGTGACTGCCGATATCGGGCACAGGGTCCAAGCCACAATACGGGCCATATCAAGGAGCACTGCCTTCTGTATCAGTCCCTTGACCCAGCCGCATAACGAGATTTAGTCGAGGCTCTTAGCTATTAAGCCTGTGGAAGTATGAGAGCAAATAGTAAAGCTTCATCCAAAATAGTATGCAGGATAGTATGTCTTCTACTGTATAGATGGTGGTGTATGTAGTGGTACCGCTACAAGCCATTGGCCATAACGACTATCGGTGCAAGAACAGCCGTATCGCCATTCCACATGGCAACAACTTCGTGCGCTGTGTTGAGATACTTAATTTGTTTCTCTTTCTAAGCTTTCAGGAGGTTCTCGCCATGCGGAACGGCGACATCGACTATCATCGTGCGGCGCGCTAATCGATCAATCACCTAAATTATTATGTCGAGCAGGTTTTGAAGGAAAGCTAAATTTTTAGTAAAAATGCACTTCAAATATATTATGTCATAATGACTGGCCTCAAATGTAATCCTAGCCAGCCAGCCAAATCCTCATATTTATTAATAAATATTAATATATTAAAACGACATGCGCTGACAACTCAGTGCCATCTTATGTTTCTGGAACCCCGTGTAGTGCTGGCTCTGCTACCGCAGAAGCAGATAACCTCAAACGGGGCAAATATGGTAGCCTAGTCGGCAAGTCGAGTCATCGATGCATGTCGTTTTAATATATTAATATTTAGGATTTTATGTACAATATTTTTTGTTAAATAAAATTGTAAAAAAAAACGAAATTAAATAAATCATCTGGTAAAATAAATAAAAAGAAACTTACGTTATGTGAGTCTGGCGGAATTATATAGTATGACGACTGAACAGGGCAAGCCAAGCGACTTTAATAGACTAGTAAACGATGTGCTGTAAATACTTATTTATAGGCAATAAGTCTCTAATGTTTATTCATGCAATAAAATAAGTTTTTCAGTAGTGTTTAGTAATTGCACCGTCAGAATGAAAGTGACTATACCTATATTTGTTTTTAGGGAAATAGCAAAATTGTATTCCCTTACTGGTTTGCAATAAATGTTTTTAAACTTTCGCGATTTGTACACATAAGTATTTTAGACAACAATCCGGGTCTTACTCGCGATCAAACTATTAAAGGTTTTACGATACCTCTTTTCTCCCGACGTTTCGGCCGAAAACCAGTAGCACCGGTAATGGCCAACATCTGGATGGAACATTTTGAAGAATCTATAGACATGCCGACTTTTCACGTGAAGTTATGGAAGAGGTACGTCGATGACGTGTTTTGTATCATGAAAGGTACCCGCCAAGAAGTAGAACAATTGCTCTCACATNTCCAGATCGAAGGAGTGGCCATGGGTAGCCCAGTAGCACCGGTAATGGCCAACATCTGGATGGAACATTTTGAAGAATCTATAGACATGCCGACTTTTCACGTGAAGTTATGGAAGAGGTACGTCGATGACGTGTTTTGTATCATGAAAGGTACCCGCCAAGAAGTAGAACAATTGCTCTCACATCTAAACTCCATACATCAAAACATCAAATTCACAGTCGAGATGGAGGTGGATAGGTCGTTAGCCTTTCTCGATGTAAAGGTAATGGTGAGACATAATGGTACCCTGGGACACACTGTATACCGGAAGCCCACACACACAGATAGGTACTTACACGCCGACTCGCACCATCATCCACGTCATTTACAATCTGTTGTTGTGTCTCTTACAAACCGAGCACATAATCTCTGCGACCCTGAACACATAGCAGATGAACTCGCCCATGTTCAGGAGGTGCTAAGACGCAATGGATATGGATGCAGGGGTGGTACTCGTGCCTTACGACGACATCAGAGGGGGAAGCCATCGACGGTAGATCGAGTACCTGCTTTCATGCCGTATATCAAGGGTGTGACGGACAAAGTTGGAACAGTATTAAAAAAGTACTCCATTAAGACTGTATATACGCCGCACTCCAAAGTCATGAAGCAACTAAGAACACCGAAGGATGTTATCCCTCTACAAACACCAGGCGTTTATAAGGTGGACTGCAGCTGTGGTAGTTCATACATTGGACAGACCAAACGAACTATCGCTGAGAGGGTCAAAGAACACATCGCAGCTGTAAGAAACCGCCAAATAAACAAGTCGGCTATCGCAGAGCATTTGCTGGAGTCAGGCCCAAATCACTGGATCGAGCTACACGAACCTCAGGTGTTATCGATTGATCGCCACTATTATTCCAGGATAGTGCGAGAAGCGGTTGAAATCAAGAAATATAAAAATTTCAACCGTGAAGATGGATATCGCTTATCAACATCATGGAATCCTGTCATCAGCAAGTGTCATCGTCGCGAAAAATATACACAGGGCCGGCAAAAAGATGTTGTCAGTGTAGTGTGTAGGGTAGACAGTACGATATTGAATAGTGAAATTTGTGACGACCAAGTGGNTTGAATGTAAGCTTTTGTTATATCCGAAACCTTGGTGTGCCAGTTTGGGTACAGTGGCCACTAGTGTAATAAGTTATCCTTGATTTTCCAGATTTTGAAAATGAGTCGCAAACGAAGATTTAGCGCTAGTAACGACTACAAAGGCTTAGAAGAGTCTGTTAATTTCATTGAAGAAGACAGTGATGACGCTTTGGAGTATGATTTAGCCATTATTCCACCAGAACCCAGTGTAATCACCGACGAAGAAGAAGGTTTTGATGATAACAGTGTATCACGTAACTTGCCAAATAATGTTCCCGGAAATATAGAGGTGTTTGTTCGCGATGAGGGTGTTCTTTCCGATAGCAGTGATGATGAGGCATTAGCTACCAAGAGAGCTCGAATCCGATCCATTCTTCCGCAAGCAGCTGGTGACCATTCGGCCAGCCCAACATCAAATGTTTTTAAACTTTCGCGATTTGTACACATATTTTAGACAACAATCCGGGTCTTACTCGCGACCGTGGTCACGGGAAGACTGATGATGGTCGGTGCAATTCGGCCGAAACGTCGGGAGAAAAGAGGTATCGTAAAACCTTTAATAATTTGATCGCGAGTAAGACCCGGATTGTTGTCTAAAATATGTATTCCCTTATTATAAACTAGCTGTTGCCCGCGACTTCGTCTACGCGGGCGATATAGAACTGCCAAAATACCTTACCCACCGTAGATGTATTCATCCCATTACACTACAATAAATATGTAAGCAACTGATGAGCTAGCAGATTATCTACTAATAGCAACACGGGTTGACCGATCTAGGTTGGTAAGCTTTGAATCTGGCAAAGGTATCAGGAAGTCAGAAGCCAGAAAGCCTGTCAAGCAGTCTTGAGGGTTGGTGGAGTGGTCAGATAGATAGTCGCTGGAAGTAAATTAGCTTTCATAGTTACGTAAGGTGGATTTTCACGGCTGCGGGATTATTCGCAGGGGTTACCGCGGCCCAGGTACACGAAGGGCTCAAGAAGGATCTCGATAGGTTTTAGTCACTAAAAGCCTCACACTCCCTCACCCACATCATTCACATTAGTCCTTGAACAAATATGTGCTCATCTGTGCGAGTCTACTGCTAGCATGTGTTCGAGCACAAAGCTTGCAGTTTTGCCAGACATTTGTGTCAAAATTTTTGCTCTCAATTTGTTACTATTTGCTAAAGTGGGTAGATCAGCAAAAACATTTGTGTTGTATACCTACTGCGCATCACTGCCGAACTCGCGGAACCTTTATATTGAAATGTTCTTACGGTGAAAGTCTAAATGCCATCTTTTGCATGACGTAGAAACAGGAAGAGCGACAGGATGTGGATACCTAATCCACCAAACCGCTTTGAAGTTTCTGATGGACGACCAAACCAGACTTGATCACCTTGGCTCAATCAGTGTTTTGTAAAGCACCTTCGCTTTGTTTGCTCCCGCTTCTGCTAATCATTTGATCATTAAACGATAACATTGTCGTAGACACACATGCGTCTGAAAGACAATTCTAAACATACAATGCTGCTACATACGTATGTCGACTGAACATTTAATAACACTCAGGTTAGTGCAAGAGTTGCCGTTGCAAGAGCAGGCCATCGGTGCTAATATGAAGCATATCAATTCTAATCAAGAACGACTACGTTGACCTTATACGCCAATAATAATGTAGCTTCACATAATTTGATGCAGAAACAGATCGACAGTGACGCTAAATATATCTTACTTCCTTTTTTTCGGTAGGGAATCATAAGATGACTCCTCCCGCTGTGGATGCAGCATGTCAGACTTTTACCACCGTGTTCCTTCTTGGGCCTTTTGTATACCAGGGCCGGGATAACTCTTTCGGACCATCCCGCAGCCCCAGCAGGCTTTGGCCCTAGGTGATCCCACTGGAGTTTGCTGACTCTCTTTGAGAAGTGCGTGGAACAACACGCGCCGCCTATACGGGCCTAATATCTCTTAGGAGATGGAAAGACGATGAGCCCCCCGAAACTCACCGCACACAGATCCACGTCTACGATGGTCGGAACATGGCTTGAACCCGAGCCGGGTGCGAGAGGCTGCAGCCTCCAATTACATAAATAACCTTGTTGGATTAATCCTCCAGTTAAGCTACAGAAGCGAATGAGCATGTCAACCACTAACAGTTAGTGAAGCCGTGATGAAGACGTCCACGCGACCAAACCATCGCACGTAGCAAAAGATTTCATGATTTAATTTGTGCATGTGCATTAACACTGTAAATCTTCGGTGAAGGTAGAGGGGACGATTGCCGAGCTCCCAAAGTATTAAGAATTTGCAATACGTTACATGGCATTAGTTCTCAAGCGTCAGTTTGACTTGCTGATAGTGCTTATTCTACCAGACACTGGGTAAGAAAGTTTACCTGAAGTTGCATCAATGAAATATACTTTTTGGTTGTAACTTATAAGTATCTACATTCAGTTAAGTGGCAGTTCTTTTTTCACTCTCCTGGACAAAACATAAAAATGTGCCTATATGGCAGCAATGGTAACACACTTTAAGTGGTTGTACAGGTCCTAAGACACTAAGGAAGCTGTTAATGCACGGAGAAGACCTCGAGAGTCTAAGTTGGGAATGTATGTTTGCAAAAAAATTGCCCACTTTGCAAAAAAACCGTTTGATGGCATTATTCTGTCCTTCTAACTTAATGACATTAAGTTCTATTTTCATAGGTTCCAGATTAAGTTCTAGATAGCTATCTAATAGATACCGCCATAGAAAAGCAGTCAAAATTAAAAACATGACTATGGCATGATCTGTCAGATAGATATCTAGAACTCTATCTGTAACCTGTGAAACTGGCTGAAAGCGTAATTATCTAGAAGATGTTGTCTTAACCTCGGCAAGTGTCTGACTGTGACTGTTTGATACAATTTTCAGAAGTAGAAAGTATATTTTCTTTGACGCATAAGTTGTGGATTTGTCCAAGACTGCGATAAATCAATCATTTTACATCGATTCAATTACAAAATCCAGTGTACATTTTGCGTCTAGGCCTGTTTCTCAAACTGTAGGACACCTTTAGTTTCTATAATCTATAATAGTATCCAACCTTGCCTCACGATTGCCACGCGCTTGCGAAAGACGGATGTTACTCTTTTCTTGTAGGATCATAAATGTTACATCTTTTGCAACAAACAAACGTTTATTTAAGAACAAAAAGCACCAAAGATGTAGTATTCACAGTCCATATTATTTTATGCCACTACTTTACTGCAAGACAAAACACCAGCCCGATTTGTTTATGAAAAAAATGCACAACTCCATCTATGATTATAAATGATAGTTACTTATTCTGCTAATATTCTCCAATTTACGTTAATATTCGAAAAACTATTTAGATGGAGCCCTTTCAAATTTTGACTATAGCGGATTTTTTCATGGCACGGCAAAATGATAAACAATATTTAAATAGGTACCTATTTATCGAAAAATTTGACACTGTAAAACAGCATTGTGTTTAATTACAAAAAATGCACATAATATGAATTTGTATGGTAGGTCATTTTATTTTACCAATCTCACCAGCATTGACAATTTTGTTGTATTTTATAGATCATAGATGGAGCCACCTTAACCTTAGCTAAACACAGTATTTTAAAATTTTATTTTCTGCCCAAGTTACTTATAGAAAAGGTGTGATTTTTTTGTTGAAGATTGATAATAGCCTTATCAACGAATACGCAACATTTAGATATGTGCTGCTTTTTCACACGCTGTTGTAGAAAGGTTAACAGAAATAATGGTTCATTGCTCACCCCCTGCAGGTGATAGCGTGATAATATGTAGCCTATGTCCTGACCCGACCTCTAAGTAATATTCATGCAAAATTTCAAGTAGATCCATGCAGTACTTTTTGAGTTTATCCCGGACATAGATACAGACAAACAGACAAACAGACAAACAGACAAACAGACAAACAGACAAAAATTCTAAAAACTATATTTTTGGGTTCAGTATCGACTACAGATCACGCCCCAAGTATTCTTTTAAAAAAATATTCAATGTACAGTTTTGACGTTCCTACCATTTTATTATATGTATAGATATGTATAGAAAACATGCGGGAATTAACGAGACGCAAATTGTAGAAGTATTTCCTGTTTAAACCCGAGTTTGTTAGTTTTTATTTTACTCAGATAGATCTAGTTTCGCCGAGTCATTTTGTGTGTATTTAACTCGATCGACTTCAGTCACTTTTATAATTACAATATTAAACTAACTAAAAATAAAAAACCGGCTACACAAACCACTGAAAGGGATAAAAGAAAACATTTCACATGGCTCTAGAAGTCGGTGTCTACAGGTTTGTCGACAGTGCTTATTTTGAGTTTTGTGAAGTCGGCTTTTTTTTGTAAAAAAGTTTTTTATTTTATTCTTTTCAGTTTTTCAGTCTAAAACTATAATATTTGTGTCACCACAGTGCTACCACAGTGGCAGTCGTACCCCATAAGTTTGGAAAATTCTTATATTAATATAAATAGAATATGTCTAAATACAAGGTAACTGCTATCAACCGTTAAGGGGTTCCCAAAACTGCACTTGCCTTTACTGTCAGGTCTGAAATGGTAGTCATAACATATTTTGGTGTAAAAATCTCTTCAATACTAATAAAATAAGCCCGAACACTTGGTATTTGCTGTTTACCGATGTGAAGTTATCTTGATTTTCTGTCCTCCATCATCAGGTAAGGTCTAAATCTTCACGGTCATATAGACTCACCCGATATACATATGAATATCAACTTTTCACCTGATGCTTGCCTACAATTTTCAAGAGATGTCTTCGATTTTTCAGGGTTTCCACCATCAGATCCTGACCCGGTGACAATGGGACCCAACTGGCAGCAGACCCTTACGTATTTTTTTTATTTGCGTCTCAATAAACTTACTTATGCTGACGAGCAGATATAGCAGCACATAGCAGCTAGAAATTGGCAGTTCTCACGTCCCAATAATTCCAAAGCTGTTATTTGGTGGTGGTGGCCACATTCATAATAGCTGTCGAACTATAATAGACAGCGCTTACAAGAACTGTTTGGTATATAAGTAACTTCTCATTTATTTCTCGAGACGTTGAAATTTAATTTAATGTTGTTAATATATTTTCACTCCTGAAATCAATGTGGTTCAAAATGAAATTCTGGAGGGTAGCAATGAAGTAACAACTTTTGGTAATAAAAAAACGTTTTTTTTTTTGCGCAGTTTCTTCTGAATCGCTGTCACCTTTGTCTAAAAAATATATTCAAAAGCAATAGGTAGCAACTAACGGCAATTAGGTAGCAACTCTCTGTATTTCGAGGGACTGTGCGAGGGTTGAAAGCGATTCTGATACAAACGAATTTCAACCCTACTTCAGCTACTTATTAGTACTGCGGTTTTACGTATTAGGGACGGTGCTATGTGAGAGAGTCCAAATCTTTTTTGCACGTTTTATGCGCCTTTGCTTAATACAGACGAAAAAAAAACAAACTTTGTCATCCGATGACTATACACTTTTATTAATTACCCCCGGATATCAAGGTTTCTTTTTCAAATGACTTTTTTTAAAGCTTGACCATTGTATAGCATGCTAATAATTTGATTGTCATACAAAAATAAATTGCTAAAATATTAAAATTTACGAATTAAATCGGTACAATGAATAAAATTAGAGTAATTAGCATGTAATTAACGTTATACGCATAATGCTTACGAAGTTAAAGAATAATATAAAGCAACAGATAAAAACTGTTTAAAAGAGGTATTTACATTAAAATTAAAAACTTACTCCTAAAAACCGGCCAAGTGCAAGTTGGACTCGCGCACGAAGGGTTCCTTACCATTATCTATGAAAAATGAACGTAGGTATCTATTACTTACAAGTAGCCAATTTTAATTAAATAATGAAGATATTTGAAATATCTTCAAATTGTGGCTATCATTATTGTCCAACTTTATAGGTGCTGCATGTATTCAGAAGCTAATAAGTCCGAGTGTTACAGAAAAATAGTTGTGTTGCTTAAGTAAACTGGTTGAGGGTATCAAGTAGGCAGCTGCATCTGGTAAGATTGGAAGCCGGTATCAACATTGACATCTGACAATGGTTTCACCCGTTTCTCTAGTGCCTACTTGCCGCACCTGGATAAAAGTAACCTATACGATATCTAATCGATAAGTTATATTACTCTCAAGTAAAGATTAACAAACATACACATAACAGATTTACATTCTCACAAACTTTCGCATTTATATTTTTTGGAAACTACTTTCGGCATCCGGATGATAAGTACCTATCCAAAAAAAATGCTATACTTACCTACTTTAACGTGGTGTCAGGGTTAAGCATTGTTTACTTTTTCGGTTTCACATTAACATTGTTACGCAAAAGTTAAGGAAAAAAAAAATACCTAAATACTTGACGTCATTGCTGTTATTTAACATAAGTGTTCCGCCTGCGGAACTGTACTCTCTAGGATGAAGAATTTAAGACTTTCTGGCGACTTTTAAGCACAAGTTACCTAACCGCTTTCAAAAGATAGCGAGAAGTAGTCTTTGGTTAGTTTACGTAATGATAATAATAAAACAAGGCTACCAAGAGCCTCGACCAATATCTCATGAGGCTCTCGTTAGGCGGCTGGGTCAAAGGACTGATACAGAAGGCAGTGCTCCTTGATACGGCGCGTACTGTGAGGAGGTTTCAGTCTCTAGGACCCTAACCACCGGTACGTTGGACCGTGTGCCCGATATCGGTGGCTACCAATTTTTTAAATGTTTTTATAATCTTGTTTTTTTGTAAGTATACTTAAAAATGTAAAAAATATGTGGAAAAATAAATAAATGTTGGAAAAATTACAATGCTACCTTTTATAAGTTAAATAAGTTCCCATGAGTCGGAAGACGCACGGACGGACGATGTGGTCAAGGTCACCGGGAACCAGTTGTTGCAGGTTGCTGAAGATAGAGTAAAGTGGCGAACCTTGGGGGAAGCCTTTCTATACCTGTAAACTTCTTTCGGTTGAAATGTCGAACGATGATGAAAATAAGATCCTATAGTTGGTTGTACATTTTTCAAACTCAACTTTACCGTGATAAAAGTTACGCAAATTTTCTGACGATATAGATCTTAACTAAAACATAAAATTAAAGTCCTCGTATTTTTTGCAAAAAACAATTGTATGCTAGAAAACATAAACAATCCCTGTTTAAAGGATTTCATTTGGAAGTTAGCAACAGACGCTGAATTTGGAGTCGCCAATATTTACTTTGTGTAGCGGTGATTTATTCTGATCAGCTGTTACATACGGGTATAATGTTGGGACTTCAACGTCGAAATCGACTTTTAACGTATTTTTTTTATAAATTTTACGTGATTTTAAGAAAACATGATGTGGAATGCACCCTTATTTAAGCCATTTTTAATTATTTAAAATCAAAAAACATTGGTTATAAAAATATTTTATTTAAGTAATCCTGCGATTGACCAAGTTTTGGAGCATATTTTTAGGCTGCCTTTTTAATTTCGTCAAGAGTATACCTACCTCTCCTTATCTATAATACACTATGATAGTAACTATACTTAACTTCACAAGGAAGAATATTTTCACCACGAAGCGGTTCAGCGCATCCAGTTCCCATAACTGCCAGTAGATGGTGCTGCACGTTCACAAGCCATAAACTTTCACACAAAATTCGAGGTGTTCAAGAATGATGTCAAGCGAAAACATGTCGTTACACTTTACAACCTGTTCTACTTGCAGGTCGTAAAGATGAATATAGAACAAATATTAGTATATTATGTACTTATATGTAGCTTCAAATACTGTAATAATTCAAAAACCATATAATACAAATGATGGCCCATGTCATCCTCGCCGAATGTTAGCCCTTTTATCAGGTACCGACCATAATGATACCAAACAAATTAGAGTACTATACGAAGGCTGTGTTAGGTATTTTATGAACTAATAAGGGTTGAAGTAATTGCTATCAATGGTGTTTGAATCAACAACCAACCAAGAAAAAAATGTACCATTTAAGACTTTTTCTTGCTCTAGAAACAGAACCCTAAAAACGTGCCTCCACCAATTCTCAAGAACGTAAGTTTCCACATTTAGGCATCTGATTGTTTTCACTTTTGTAAACAGAAACAACTTCAGAGCGCTCGGATCAAAACTTTCTTTATTTGCAATTAATTTCCACTCTTTCAGTTCGCCAAGAAGAGGTTTGAGCTGAAATCAAAGTTCTTTGGTTCGGCCACTTCGCTTTGAAGTTAGTGTATTTATTTTAGAGCAAGTACCGTTATGTCGCTAAATTATTTTTGGGAAGTTTATTCATGATTGGAATTGATTTCTTGGGGTTTGGAAGGTGAATTTAAATTAGAATAGGAGTTAAAATTTTGTACGTTTATATCTACCTATTATAAAGACCGACCGGTGAATTGAAAAAGTACTGGACCAACTTAAAAAATATTTCGCTGTTGGGTAATTAGACTATCCCCAAGTAACACGTGCTATATTTTATTTAGGTAAGGGAAGAAATTACAACGGGATAAGTGTGAAACCACGGGCAAACTGTCAGCTAAAAATATATTCCTCGGCAAAATAAACATCACGTCACGTCACGTCGCTTTTTTGGACATCGTCCCAGAATACGTATACTGAACGTTTACGTTGGTAATTTGTCATAACCGCAGCTGTTAAACAATTTTATAATAATATTGGCTGATTGGGCTGATTGTCGACTGTTCTCATATAAAGAGACCAGCCAGATGCGCAGGACATATTATAGTGCACAGTGTTACAGACTCAATGTATCGCCTCCTAAATGGACGTTGAAGTCGGCTGAGAATTTAGGCCTTTGAACCCACAGTTGCAAAGTAATCACTTGGTTATAAGCATTAGCTTTAGACTGAGCTTAGATTTAGTGCCGATGATTTTATTGATGAAATCGACAGTGCATTTTAATGGTCCTTTCAGTTTGATTAATTATTGTGGTGGTGGCGAGCCTATTACCTAGTTGGCTTTTTGTATTTTGAATCAAAGCATAGGACTACTGACTATTCCAAAAACCGGTAAAAATTAAAACACCTTTTACTCAAACAGAAAGATATCTTCAAGAAAAACGAAATGTCTAAATTCCTGAATTAATATTTCGATTAAACTTATAAATTCAGCAACAATTTCAAATCACGGCCATTAAGTCAAAACACACAAACCTCGAGGCTGTATATTAATTAATAGTCGAAATGAAACAATGCACTTAAAACTATAACAGAAGTTGAAAAACTTCTTGGGTCACTTAGAAATTAAAATTTCTTGAACATTTATTTGACCAATATAAAATTTCCCGAACCGTCAGATTGGCTGTATTATTCAGGAATACTAATAACGAAAGATCGCTTCTTCGCTAGAAATGGCAAATCAAATTCTACCAGTAGAATTGCTACGCTATGCTGTTCTGTATGCTTGTGAATTCGGATCTCTTCTAGTCACGTAGACTATTGATCTTGATGCAATCACATACTAGGAGTAGATGTCGAGTAAAAATAGGAATTAACCTACTTTTTTTCTGGTAATGCGTGAACACTCTATAAGTAAGATGTTTTAGTTTTATAATGTAACCGAGTGACGCATTGAAAATTGACGTATTTTTTTTTGTGCTGCAATTTATTAATTTGGGATACTATAGCTTTCTATGGTGAATCACGTTATGGCACCGCGCTAAGCCGCGGTTGGCGGTGAAGCGGTGCATTGCGTTGTTTCCACCCTAACCGCTATGAAATCCTGATTATGTTGTCGTGTGTGAATCGTTCTCAATTATTCGTAAGCAGCCTTATTACGTAAAACTGCATAATAATTACTGCAGACATTTTAAATAGTCGTATTCAAAATCTTGATCTGAAAAATAATGTAGTATGTTTCATATCTGGTTCAAAGACATCCAAAAACATTTATTCTATTTATTGTAAGATGTATATTTATTTTATTTTAATGAGAAAACTTTAGGTTGAAAGTTAAAGTCAGCTTCCACGAATAGGAAGATAATATGAAAAGTTGTACCGAAATGTTGATAGAAGGAACATTTTCGGATACTTAGCAATCGGCAATTTGTTGAGTGTTTTCTCTTGATGTTTTAGGAGTTCCTAGTATTTAGACAAGTTATCCTTGAAGTTACACTTTGAATTATTTGTAAATTATTCTTTCCTCGAGTGTTGGAGACTAGACAAGTGACTTTGACTTTGTAATGTTTAGTCGATTATTCATTATTTTATTCTAGCTGGTTTAGGGGAACTCATCTAAAAAAAATATAGGTTATGTTACTCGGAAAAAGTGTACTTTCTGAAAGTAAAAGAATATTGCTAATCAGTTTAGAAGTTTCAGAACCTTATATACGAACAAAAAAATCCTCTTTACTATGTTACTAAAAAATATAGATTTGTTTTTTGGATGGGAGTAGTAGGTGGTTCCCGTGTTTATTGTGCCATTAAAAGTATGTTAGTGCTGACACCGTGACATGTCTGTAGTGAGTACGCATATCCCCGTCCTGTCAGGGATTTAATGTTCACACACGTCAGTGACATGTCGGTCCCGTGGTAGGCCGACACTTTCCCTTACTTTCTGTTTCCTTGTTGTCCAAAATATTGTGGCGCTGTCATAATGTGCGCGTTACTTACGGCGTGCATTGTATGGGGCAACAGTTTTTATGCATTGAACTTTGAAACAAAATGTAATATAACACCTCTATCTGATATTGGCACATTATTTCACAATTCATTTCGACACTATCACTATGGATTCGCCTTATTTGTGCCTTATCTTTCAGTTTCCATTTACATGTATAATCATAATTACGGAAACCTATTACTAGGCTGTATCCCAAGAACCATAAATAAAGAACCATGAACCAAGAACCATGAATAAAGAATAATTTGATAGTTATGACAACTGATATATTATTTTTGTCGCTATAACAACAGATACTGAAATCTAGAATAAAATAGGTACATACTTTAGGGGACTTATTAATACAAACGTGTTTTTTTTTTGTAAGGAAACTTCGTGCGCGAAACCAACTCGCACTTGTCCAGTTTTTTTTAACACATGGTGTATTCCTCCAGAGATATACAGAGTGTTCACCTTCAGATATGTCCTCGTAAGTTATTAGAGCGTAACCAACATGGGACGCTCCGTTTGAACTGAAAGCAGTGCCGTTTTTAAAGATTGCAGAATATCTAATACAGAAATTATGAATGCTTTGACATTTCACATTTCCCCTTTTTCTTATAAGTGGTTCTGAAAATAAATGATAGAAGATAAACATGGATGGGTGCCCACATATCTTGTGTGGTGTGTTTGTTTAGTATACTTGAAAACAGATTTCTTATAACCATTGCAGAAGAATTTGACAAAACCTTTGTTGATATTTTTCCAGATTAAACAAATTTTAGGTCACAGATTTAAATCAGGATCATGTGCCTGTGACTACTTTTACAAAAGAAAAAAAACAAATCACCAAAAATCAACAACATAAAACTTCCAACAACTAACTTAATTAAAAAAAATCTTCCAAACCAGTCAGCAAGTATTTCGCCAAAAAAAATACAAATCTTTTTTGTTCCATTCAGAACACCAGATAATTTGCACAATTATTAAAAAGCCAATGAACTGAAATCCAATTGTAAGGGAAAAACGTGGAAAAAAAAACTCGCTGGGGCTTCGAGTTGAATAATTGAATTTATTGGCCTCACGCTGACAATAAAAAGCTTCTAATTAAAAGGAATGAGGAGAGCAAATAGTGGATGCTGTGTGTTCGTAATTAGATTATGTGGCAATAGTGCTAACGGTACAATTGTTTCTTTTCGCTGAGAATAAAAGAGGCTTATGTTGTGTTAACGTAGCTTCGTATGGGTAATTTGATATGATGATAAAAATGTGCGAAGTATATTCAGTTGATTAATTTTAGGATCTGTTTTAAGTAAATGATAACCTAAAGCGTTATGATGTATTTGACCTATATAACTGTTTCGCAAAATTGTACCCACATCTAGAGAGAATTATTTTCTGTACCCTAGCAAAAAGTGGTCCTATCTTAGGTTCTAGACTATCTGTTTACCAAAGTACATTAAAATCAGTTAAGTAGTTTTGGCACGATATACAAACAAACGCAGTTACTTGACCATTTGTTATTTGTGTGAAAACTCTGGTCAATCTTTTGTGCTTGGCAGTTGGATAAATAAAAAAAACAAATTGTAATGTTTTTTATTGACGAATTACAGATAATTGTTTAGTCCTAAGTTAAACAGCTCTATATTAAACTACTGCATTATTATCAGAACCATTAGTCTAAATGCAAAAAAATGCAGTGAAACTTTAGTGCTAATTAAAAACTTCTTAATTTTCACCTTCGTATAAACTTGAAGCCAGGGAGAAGTAAGACCAGGTTGTGCTCAGTACCTGAAATAGAATATCGAAAGAAAGTTTGAGAAAAAAGAAAGACGGCCAACTTTTATTGCGTTCTGAATTACTATGATGCAGTTTTAGTCTTCTTTAGTATCTAATTATTTACATATTAATATTAAAAATATATATCAAAGATTTTTTCCCGTACTTTTACCGATAGAAATCTTATATAAAATATAGCATATATTACCCGGGGATAGTATTGCTGGCCAAGAGTGAAAGAATGTTCAAATAATTTTAGTAGCTTCGGAGACAAACAAAATAACTTCATGATGAAGTATGAAATTATACTTACTAAATTTGTATAAGACTCCTATCATAATTGTATCTACAATACAAATGTATTGGTTTTAAAATATTCACCAGAATATCTACACTATTTTCGAATCAGAATGTACAAAATTAAAACTAAAATTACAATAACCATAACGGGCAGCCATTTCGCAGCCGCCCAAGGCGATGTTTAACAAATAACTTGTTTAAACCAATATAATAATACGACATGTAGACCCACAATATCACGTCCCGCCAACTATTCCCGAACTAAACTTTCCCATCGAGCGAGATATTAGATTTTCAATATTATTTGAATAGGGCACGTACTCTTAGGAAATGGAATCAGATGTCGTGTTTGCTTAAGAGTTCCCTGTACGCCAAGGCAAAGTCATTGGCTGTCATGTTACAAATGCTTGCTATTTCACCTGGCAAGCCGTGGAAAAGAGATAGCGCCAGTGATGAGCAGATGAGAGCTAGTACGTGATGTACACGTCAATTTCAAACTGACAAAATTTTTTTTCTATGCCCAACAACAAACTTTTTGGTGCCTCTACCAAAAAGTTTGTACCTATTTAGTATTTTTCATAATTCGTAATTCGTAGTGTCTTATGAGGACACATTTGGTTTCACCAGAGAATACGTCAGTGTTGAATAATTACTTTGTGCCGCATAACACTACCTGTCTAGGTATATATTTAGGGTACCTATCTGCATAATTTTACCCTATTATTTATCCAACATAATAAAGA
>NWSH02000535.1:12903826-12919724 GCA_002382865.2 Heliothis virescens
GGGGGGAGAAGGGGGGGATATTTTAGGTAAGGAAGAAATTACAACGGATAAGGTGAAACCACGGCAAACTGTCAGCTAAAAATTATATGCCTCGGCAAAATAAAAATCACGTCACGTCACGTCGCTTTTTTGGACATCGTCCAGAATGCGTATACTGAACGTTTTACGTTGGTAATTTGTCATAACGCAGCTGTTAAACAATTTTATAATAATATTGGCTGATTGGGCTGATTGTCGACTGTTCTATATAAAGAGATCAGCCAGCTGCGCGACATATTATAGTGCACAGTGTTACAGACTCCATGTATCGATCCTTAGAGTGAAAACCTCGAAGTATAAGAAATGACTTTTTCAGGAGGAATATGTAGGATGTTCTTGCGAAGTTATTTCCTAGAAACGAGATAAAAAAAATGGGGAAAAAATTGCATTTCGAGGTTTTCACTCTAAGACGACGGTTCGTCTTCAATGAACGTTGAAGTCGGCTGAGAATTAGGCTTTTGAACCGCAGTTGCAAAGAAATCACTTGGTATAAGCATAGCTTTAGACTCAGCTTAGATTTACGCCGATGATTTTATTGATGAAATAGATAGTGCATTTTAATGGTCTTTCAGTTTGATTAGTATGGTGGTGGCGAGCCTAATTACCAGTTGGCTTTTTGTATTTTATTTGAATCAAAGCATAGACTACTGACTATTCAAAACCGGGAAAATAAAACACCTTTTACTCAAACAGAAAAGATATCTTCAAGAAAACGAAATGTCTAAAGTCCTGAATTAATATTTTCGATTAACCCTAGAGTGGGCGCGCTATGAGCATTTTGCCGCCCGCGCTACAAAAACGTTAATATTTTTTAAAGCAACTGCCCGTTAGGCTTGTGATTTTTAGTAGCTGCCCCCAATTTCGTTGGCAACGCGTGCCTAAAAGCTGGATGCCGTCAGGGTGCGGTGGACCACTTGAGGAGAAGGTTTTCACCAACAGGTATCGCCGAGCGGCAAATTGCTCACCGCGCGCCCACTCACGTAAGTAATATTGTGTATGTATTTTTTGCAAATTTGTAATGTAGACTATATATTATGGTTCATTTATAGTTTGAAACTAAAAAAACATGTTTGTTTTAGGATTTAAGAGTATCAAATGATAATATGAAATAACAATGGACAAAATGGAAGACCAAATTGAATCTTGGCTACAGGATTGTTGATAAAAACATGTTAGATTGTGATCGATCGAACAATCAGCAGACAGCGACGCTTCTAACAATAATTAACTTTCCCCCCTATTTTTGAGCTTTCCGAAATATTAACATTCGGCCAAACACCAGCAGACCAAACATTTTCTTGAAAAAAAAGAGGGCAAATGCAGTCTACGTAAAGAAAAACAGGCGCACGAAAAAAGGTTGTTCGAGATGCCCAAAGTTACTGTGCAACGAACATTGCACATACTTTTGTGAAGACTTTTTAGAAAAAGCATATCCTGCGGATTTAGAATATATATAATTTAGTTATTTTTTCTACTTTTTTTAAGAGTTATAGAGTATTATGTGAGACAAGGGAAAAAATGACAGTTAAAATATTAAGTTTCTTATTTTTTTTTGTAAACCAAAGTTTTTAAAACGGAGTTTAATAAATATGTTGATTTACTATTACTTATTAGTGTATTATTTAAATCCTAAGAAAAAAAACTGATTAAATTGCTGTATTACTAGTTAAAATAGTCAAAGAATATGGGCGGCAAAACGCTCCCCACGCGCCCACTGACGTTTCGCGAAAAGACGCGCCCACTCTAGGGTTAAACTTGTAAATTCAGCAACGATTATAAAACATGGCCATTAAGTCAAAACACACAAACCTCGAGGCTGTTTATTAATTAATAGTCAAAATGAAACAATGCTAAGTGCAACAGTAAACTGTAACAGAAGTTGAAAAACTTCTTGGGTCACTTAGAAATTAAAATTTCTTGAACATTTATTTGACCAATATAAAATTTCCCGAACCGTCAGATTGGCTGTATTATTCAGGAATACTAATAACGAAAGATCGCTTCTTCGCTAGAAATGGTAAATCAAATTCTACCAGTAGAATTGCTACGCTATGCTGTTCTGTATGCTTGTGAATTCGGATCTCTTCTAGTCACGTAGACTATTGATTTTGATGCAATCACATACTAGGAGTAGATGCCGAGTAAAAATAGAAATTAACCTACTTTTTTTTCTGGTAATGCGTGAAAAACCTAGTAAGATGTTTTAGTTTTCAATGTAACTGAATGACTTATTGTAGATTGACATAATTATTTTCTCTGGCCTGCAATTTATTAATTTGGGATACTATAGCTTTCTATTGTGATTCACGTTATAGTACCTGTACCTGTGAAGCAGTGCACAGCGCGATTTATTACGTAAAACTACAATAATTACAGTACACATTTTTATTGGACGTGTATTGAATCTTTGATCTGATAAACAGTAGAATATTCATAGTTTGTTCAAAGACATCTAAAAACATTTATTATATTTATTGTAAGATGTATATTTATTATATTTTAATGAGAAAACTTTAGGTTGAAAGTTAAAGTCAGCTTCCACGAATAGGAAGATAATATGAAAAGTTGTACCGAAATGTTGATAGAAGGAACATTTTCGGATACTTAGCAATCGGCAATTTGTTGAGTGTTTTCTCTCAATGTTTTAGGAGTTCCTAGTATTTAGACAGTTATCCTTGAAGTTACACTTTGAATTATTTGTAAATTATTCTTTCCTCGAGTGTTGGAGACTAGACAAGTTGTGTTTTAGGTCAAAATGTTAAGTCGATCATTTATTTTGTACTAGCTATTTTCCTGTTGTTTCACCCGCATCTCGGAATCTTCTTCTCTTACCTGGATAAAATATAACTTTTGAAACTCGAAAATAGTGTACCTTTGTAAAAGTAAAAGAATGTTTCAAAGCGTATACAAACAACAAAAAAAATCCTCTTTACTATATTACTAAAAAGGTATAGATGGATAGGAAAATGGTCCCATGTTTATTGTGCCATAAAAGTATGTTAGTGCTGACACCGTGACATGTCCGTTGTGATTATGAGTATCCACGTCCTGTCAAGGATTTAATGTTCACACACGTCAGTGACATGTCGGTCCCGTGGTAGGCCGACACTTCTTCTTACTTCATTTTGTTTCCTTGTTGTCCAAAATATTGTGGAACTGTCATAATGTGCGCGTTACCTACGGCGGGCGTGCATTGTAAGGGGCAACAGTTTTTATGCATTGAACTTAGAAACAAAATGTAATATAACACCTCTATCTGATATTGGCACATTATTTCACAATTCATTTCGACACTATCACTATGGGTTCGCCTTATTTGTGCCTTATCTTTCAGTTTTCATTCACACGTATAAGCATAATTACGGAAACCTATTACTAGGCTAAACCATAAATAAAGAACCATGAACCAAGAACCATGAATAAAGAATAGTTCGATAGTTAAAATTTTGACAACTGATATATTATTGTTGTCGCTATAACAACAGATACTGAAATCTAGAATAAAATACATATTTTAGGGGACTTTTTAATACAAACGTGTTTTTTTTTTGTAAGGAAACTTCGTGCGCGAAACCAACTCGCACTTGTCCAGTTTTTTTTAACACATGGTGTATTCCTCCAGAGATATACAGTGTGTTCACCTTCAGATATGTCCTCGTAAGTTATTAGAGCGTAACCAACATGGGACGCTCCGTTTGAACTGAAAGCAGTGCCGTTTTTAAAGATTGCAGAATATCTAATACAGAAATGATGAATGCTTTGACATTTCACATTTCCCCTTTTTTTTATAAGTGGTTCTGAAAATAAATGATAGAAGATAAACATGGATGGGTAACCACATATCTTGTGGTGTGTTTGTTTAGTATGTACTTGAGTACAGATTTCTAATAACCAATGCAGAAGAATCTAACAAAACTTTATTGGTTCTTCCTTAGATTAAACTAGCCTATGTTGCGAAAAGAGTTTTAAAATTTTAGGTCATAGATTTATGTAATGATCGTACATACATTTAACACATTTTTGTGTAAAACTGTGGCTTCGACAGAGAGAAGAAAAGATATCAAATAAATCACCAAAAATCATCAACATAAAACTTCCAACAACTAACTCAATTTAAAAAATCTTCCAAACCAGTCAGCAAGTATTTCTCCCAAAAAAATACAAATCTTTTTTGTTCCATTCAGAACACCAGATAATTTGCACAATTATTAAAAAGCCAATGAACTGAAATCCAATTGTAAGGGAAAAACGTGGAAAAAAAAACTCGCTGGGGCTTCGAGTTGAATAATTGAATTTATTGGCCTCACGCTGACAATAAAAAGCTTCTAATTAAAAGGAATGAGGAGAGCAAATAGTGGATGCTGTGTGTTCGTAATTAGATTATGTGGCAATAGTGCTAACGGTACAATTGTTTCTTTTCGCTGAGAATAAAAGAGGCATGTGTTGTGTTAACGTAGTCTAGTATGGGTAATTTGTTATGATGATAAAGATGTGCGAAGTATATTCAGTTGATTAATTTTAGGATCTGTTTTGAGTAAATAATAACCTTTTTTTTATATCGATGGAAAATCATCAGTATGACCTCTCCCGTGACAGCGGAAGGGAGCGTCAGACTTTTACTGACTAGAACCCACCGTGTTCCTTCGGGAGCCCTTTGTGTGCCAGGGCCGCGGTAACTCTTTCGAACAACCCGCAGCCCCGACGGGTTCTGGCCCTAGTGGGCCCCGCAGGGGTTTGCTGACACTCTCTGAGGAGCGCGTGGAACAACGCGCGCCGCCGACACGGGTCTGTCGTCTCTCAGGAGACGGAAGGACGATGAGCCACCCGAAACTCACCGCCCACAGACCAAAGTAAATGATAATCTAATGCGTTATTTGACCTATACAACTGCTTCGCAAAATTGTACCCACATCTAGAGAGAATTATTTTCTGTACCCTAGCAAAAAGTGATCTATATCCTATCTTAGGTTTTATACTATCTGTTTACCAAAATACATTAAAGTCAGTTAAGTAGTTTTGGCACGACATGCAAACAAACGCAGTTACTTTTCCATTTATTATAAGGACAAAAAAGTGAATACTGATATGAAAACTCTGGTTAATCTTTTGTGCTTGGCAGTTGGATAAATAAAAAAATCAAATTGTAATGTTTTTTACTGACCAATTACAGATAATTGTTTAGTCCTAAGTTAAACAGCTCTATATTAAACTACTGCATTATTATCAGAACCATTAGTCTAAAATGCAAAAAAATGCAGTGAAACTTTAGAGCTAATTAAAAACTTCTTAATTTTCACCTTCGTATAAACTTGAAGCCAGGGAGAAGTAAGACCAGGTTGTGCTCAGTACCTGAAATATAATATCGGAAGAAAGTTTGAGAAACAAAAAGACGGACAACTTTTATTGCGTTCTGAATTACGATGATGCAGTATTAGGTCTTTAGTATGTACTTATTTACATATTAATATTAAAAATGTATACCAAAGATTGTTTCTCGTACTTTTACCCATAGAAATCTTATAGAAACTATAGCATATATTACCCGGGGATAGTATTGCTGGCCAAGAGTGAAAGAATGTTCAAATAATTTTAGTAGCTTCGGAGACAAACGAAATAACTTCATGATGAAGTATGAAATTATACCTACTGAATTTGTATAGGACTCCTATCATAATTGTATCTACAATACAAATGTATTGGTTTTAAAATATTCACCAGAATATTTACGCTATTTTCTAATCAGAACGTACAAAATTAAAACTTAAATTACAATAACCATAACGGGCAGCCATTTCGCAGCCGCCCAAGGCGATGTTTACCAAATAACTTGTTTAAACCAATATAATAATACGACATGTAGACCCACAATATCACGTCCCGCCAACTATTCCCGAACTAAACTTTCCCATCGAGCGAGATATTAGATTTTCAATATTATTTGAATAGGGCACGTACTCTTAGTAAATGGAATCAGATGTCGTGTTTGCTTAAGAACAGGGAGTTTACTCTGTTGTGTATCTTCACGCATATTGCTTTAAAGGTTTTTGGGCTTTTTTGAAAGTTTAAGAAGTTTTGTATACTTACTCAACCTCTGCCGTTAGTTTATTATTATTATTATTAAAGCAACAGTACTTGTCAATCGTCGATACTGACTACGTAATTATTTGTATGGCAAACTTTCGTTCCGAAAGTGACCGCTAGAGGCGCTGTAAAATTTGCCATACAAAAAATTACGTAGTCAGTATCGAGTGTCGACAAATACTATTGCTTAAAGGCGCGGCCCCACCGCAGTGCACGGAGAGACTACGCACGTGTATTAAGCTTCGCTTTGGAAGAAAATGTATGTGGTTGTGTCCACTGCAACCCACGGAGAGGCTACGCACGAATTGACGTCATTGATACATGCGTGGCTTGCTCGAATAGGCGGTTACATAGCTCAACGCTGTCAACGTGGGTCTACGTTTCCACGTGGGTGTACTCCATACACGAATATGACCGTCGACTACGTACAGCTCACTTATCGCAGCGTAGCCTCTCCGTGCGCCGTGCCACGCTATACATAGTCGTGTGTCATATTCGTGTATTCCAGTGGAAACGTAGACCCACGTTGTCAAACAAATGAATACACGCAGCTCAAATGCTCCGCGTGCCCGTGCACAGCATGCACCGCGGTGGGGCCGCGCCTTTAAGCTCATGGTAGTGGTACTGGTTGAATATATAATTTCAATGCTTATAATGTTATTTTCTATATATATATTTGCAGAGTCATCGAATATGTCATAAGATTTAAAAAAAAACACGCATTCGTGTAAAGTGCCTTAGATGACGTAAGTAATGATGCAGTTGTTAATGTTTTTGCAAATTCTGTGAATTGGAGTGAGGAAAGCAAAGTTACCGTTGTAAAAGTTGTTAAAGCAATTGAAGAAAACTTGTATGACGTCATACAGCATGGTTTTTGAGATCTGAAACACAAAGTTGAGTCAAAATATACTTGGAGTACCTATGTAATATGCACCCAGTACTGATTGGTCGTTTTTACCTTCTTTGAACGAAATAAAGAATTTTCTGGAAGCGTACATCACCTCGGTACCATAGATTGTGGTAGACAGCATCGGAAATACCAGCACTCTGAAAATTCCAAAAAATAATGAAATACCTATATCTGTAGTATTAAAAACTAACCAATGTTTTGGAAAACCGATCTTAAAAAGATATTTTATTGAAAAAAAATACAAAAAAAAATTAATAATAAGACAATGCTTAATTTATCTTAATGAATAAACTCACAGCTTCACGCAGTTGTTCTCCAAAATAACACATATTGAATAATGGTAATATCAAACTAATGACAGCAGCAAAATTGTTCACCATCTGCAGAACACCATGGGCTACCTGAAAAGTATACAATTACAAGAAGTTCATTATTTTTGAATTGATTTTAATAAGATAAACGTCAAAATGTATGGCGTCATAGTTAGACAGTGTGAAAAAGGAATAGTTCTATTAGTTTTAGTTATATTGTAGCCAGTGATTTTACTCGCTTTCCAAAAGAGCTACTTCCCGCACACAGATAAATAGTAGCATATAGTGATAAGTTGTTTTGATGACAAGCTATGTTACTATCAAGTTTCATCGAAATCTGTTCAAATATTTGCGCGTGAGGAGATTAAAAATATACACACTCATAAACTTTCGCCTATATAATGTTAGAGTAATCATTACAATGATATTTGATTCCCAGAAATAAATACAATAACCATTGTATTATAAAACTGTAATTATAAAAAGTACACGGCGAGTATAATATTTTTTACAAATATGTACCTACTATTGATCTAAGATTAGGAGAGAAGCGGAAAAAGAATACTTACAAAAAATATTTTGTTCGTTTACCTTTAATAACATAGATTGTTTTATATATAAAGGTTAACTAACATGCGCTTACTGCAAATTAGGTTTTTTTTCTGAAATACACCTAGCTGTTACTTTTTATTACCGAAAAAATCGAATTAATTAAGTAAAAATGCAATGAAAGCTTTTTTATTTACTTCGAACTAGACTAAGTAAAAAGTCTAGTTCACCAGCCTTTTAAGATAAAAATAGAAATAAAACTTTTACGACCGTACCTTCTAATTAAGTTTGCTTGTTGTCAGCCAAAACATGCTTTCATTGTACGTAATAGATAAAAGGTTTTTACTCGCACTCTGAAGTGTAAGGGGGCAAATTAATTGCCAACCTCACCTACTCACCACAAGGTTCTGGTGACAGTTAGTACCCCATAGCACCGACTGGGATATTAATACCCTGCTTGGAGATGGGCAGGAGCATCTCCGAAGCTAAAAATGTCCCACACTGCGCTCACTAACACGCGTACCCACGGTGAGTATGGACAAATCCCATCAGCTGGAAGAGTCAGTCTAGCACAAGACGTTTTTCGGCTTTGGCGACTACCTTCTACTACCTTACTCTTACCTTAGCACTGAAGCCGAAGAAACACAACGGAACGGCAGCTGAAGTCAAATTAACGAAAATCACTTTGTCAAAAACATTGTCCAGTTGTAGTGACAAACTGTAATGTAAATAAATAAAGTTCAACTTATTAGTTTAGTTGTAAAGTTATCGAAGAACCAGTGGGGTTATTGATTGATTTTGACAGTTAGAGCGCTGTAACACTGGCGGATTTCCCGCTCGGTTTTTCGAGCGACAACGTTGCCGCAAACAATTGACGGCTAACAGTACAAAAGATGTTGCCGCGCGATGTGGACACGCGACAAAAAAACGCTCGTGTGAATGTACTGTTATTGGTGTGCGAAGATTAGAGGCACTTCATATAATATTATTATTTTGTATAAGTTAAGTTAAGTTTTTGACTTTTTTGACATCGCAAATACGTTACAGGATTACGCCCAATACGATAAAGTGGTATTAATCTAAGTCTTAATTTAGACCTTAAAATAAATAAATTACAAAACTAAAGAAGTTAAATTGATTATTAAAATCACAGGTTTTGATTTTCAGTTTCCAAATACAGCAATGAAAAATAGTATACCTTATCAGCTTCTGGTGTCTTACAATAAGGGACTTAAGAGCAATATTATTCTGCCCCGGTTTGACATTTTGCAAGTCTTCTTGAAGCAGAGTGAATGCCGTGGCTAGGTTGGAACAAAGCGATATCATGAGGAATTCCATGCCCAGGAAGAAGTATACGATGCGAAACACTGAAAAAGAAAATGTACACTAAATATGCAGTAGCAGCAGAAGATGTTCTAACTTCACGGAATTGTTAATATGGAATAGATGTTACTTCAGATGATGTCAGATAGAAGAGTACGAAAGAAAGAAATATACTGCGCTGATCCCAAATAAAATTTGGATTAGGGCAGGAAGATGTCAAAGTCGCTATGTTAGGTGTCCACCCATTCATTTTGGTTCTAAAATCCTTTTGCTAGATTGTTTCAAAACTGAAAGGGCTTTGTCAGCACACTCCATTTACGAATTGCATTTTCTAGACAAAAAATATGACAAAAGCTTTCGTAACACAGTTAGAAATTGATACACGTAAATCCCATGAAACAGTACTTTGTGACTTTGTGCAGTCAAAGCCTTTGGTTTTCATTCACTATGAAATATTGTTTATTGGAAAAATACTATTTACAGACACGCTTTTTATTGAAATAAATGGTAGTATTTTTTTTATAAATATTGCTGTAAAATTTTATCAAAAATGAAAATATGTGGCAAAAAAAGTTTCATATCTTTTTTTTACACATACTTAAAGCAAAGTCAAACACTATGCAAAATTTCACAAAAGGTCTGCCGCGATTAATCAAGCTTTCCGGGATCCGTTGACTCCTGAAAATTTGAGGCACACTTCAGTCATTACATGAGAACGGAGCAAGAAAGGAATTTTTGAAATTTCGCCTCTCAAAATAGTTCAAAAGGGTTCCGGAGTCGGGACCAAATTAAGTCTGTGTGTTTGAAATTTTAATAAGATTTTATAAATTTCAACATCGCAGTATGGAAATATTTTGCAGGTAATTTTAGAATACTGTTTTGGTTAAATTATTTGCTGAAGTTTGGGGAATTCGAGGAATACTTTGATACCACGTGAAACGTATTTGTTGCGCAGAAAATTCCTGTAAATATCGTTATTTGAAATTATTTCGAGGAATGCCAAACATACGAGGTCTAGCTATGTTGTGGGATATAAATACTTTTTAGTGAACTACGTAAATTATATTACTAACATTGATTTTATCGACGTCAGAATAAAACAATAATTTACAAACCATTTTCGCAGAAGTGAAAGGGTGCATGAAGACTTTATGTCAAATCCATTGTGTTTCAATAATGTTCTAATGGCTAAAGGCTCTCTAGTGCGGTCACCTATTTTGAACATCAGTCTGTGAGTTTTATGTACCCGTAGTAAAATTAATATGACCTACAATTAGCCAAAACACAAATATATGAATAACAAAGTTATAATTTGCGGTTACTGAAAAAGAGCTATATCTCAAAAACCACTAACTGTATCTTGTTCAAACCAATTTTGGTTGGTAGTTTTTATTGAGATCTATAACATATATTTTTTTCTGATTTTTCGCTTTGGTAGTTAAGAAATTACAGGGGGGGGGACACACATTTTGGCACTTTGGGAGTGTCTTACTCTAAAATTATTGACTTTAGAAAAAAATGGTTTTAGAAACCTCAGTACCATTTTTTAAGACCTATCCATAGACACCCCACAAGTATAAGTTAGACGAAAAAAATTTTTTTTAGTTTCCGTTCCATGTATGGGGAGCTCCCCCTAATATTATTATTTTTTTATTTTTGTACAAAAATCGTAAAGCGGTTAATATAATACATCTACCTACCAAGTTTTAACTGTGTAGTCCTAATAGTTTCGGAATAAAGTGGCTGTGACATACGGACGGACGGACAGACAGACAGACAGACAGACAGACAGACAGACAGACAGACAGACAGACAGACAGACATGACGAATCTATAAGGGTTCCGTTTTTTGCCATTCGGCTACGGAACCCTAAAAAAGGATATTATACCTAGGTAAACAAAGACTTGTTCTATCCGTAATGTATGTACGTATTTGAATACGGCGCAGTGCAAATAAAATATATCACCTAGAATAGAGTTACAGAATAAATTATCAACAAAAAAATATTTGAATGTCTTGTCTTCAATAGATTAAGTACTATGATGCGCAAATAATTGTTAAGTTAATAGAATTCAGCAAATATGTTAACTAAATTTAACATTGTTAAATATTGTGGATTTAGAAACTGCTTTACTTTATTTTAATACAACTTAGAAGTGATTAAGACTTGTGTAATTTACTATTGAGAGTTAGAATTAAAGCTACATTTTAAAGGGATTAGTTATGTACATTTTACTTAGTTATCATCATCATCTCCCTGCCCTGCCCAACTTTGTTTGGGGTCGACACAATATATTTTCGCCATCCATTTTTCCCTGTCACTCGTCATACTGGCATTCACTTATAACATTTTACTTAGTTATAAACCGCAAAATTGTATGTTTTGTAGAAACTAAATAAATCAATCTGTACAAAATACTTAAATAATTAATTACAACATTTAAGCAGGAAACCAATACAAGTGCAAATAAAAGAAAATAGAAAAACAAATGAAAATCAAATCAACAAATTCGCTTACGACAGATAAGCCGAAACAAAAACGCCTCACGCGTATAATCGCAGCAACAAAAAGCAACACGATGATAAATCAAGGAACGTCCCTAAAGGACAATAGTTCTTCAAGAACAATAAAGCCCCACTTACTGCTGTAAGTCTCAAAAATATATACACCGATATATCTTCCCCAGCTCCCAGAAGGATCAAATGGGAAACTACAAGAAAATGGTAGCAACATCCCGCATTCCTCTTGTAAAATAAATTTACGGAAAAGTGTTTCCAATAGTGGTGCTAGTATATATTGCCAGGATCCAATCATATTAATCCAGTAGACAACTGAAAAGAAAAAAGAATTAATAGCGTTGGAGAATCATATGATGCCACACACTGTTCTCCCGGTTAGTCTAGTTTATTTTTTTATGGAGTGTAGTTTTCCTTAAAATTAGACTATGCAATATGCAAACGACATTAAAATAGATTTCGTAATTTTAATGTAAAAATATAAAATAAACTAACCAAACTAGTCGCATTTATGACAATTATTAATTAGTAAAAAAATGCTAAAGTGTGTTTGTTTTTTTGTTTCGCTAAAAGAACTGAACCGATTGAGATAAAAAACTGGCGTAGGGATATGAGGATGCGAAGAAAGGAGATGGAGATACCTACACTACTTTAGACCTGGTAAAAGTTGCGCGCAAAATCTAGTCTGTCTATATCTATTTTATATACTTATAATAAATCTCTAGAGAGGTCAATTCTGTACATGAAAGAATGCAGAGCAGTGAAGGGAAAGATCTTTGATTATGACGACCCGTTGTCGCTGGCATAAGCGACATGATCCGCGAACGAAGTCGCTGGCAGAAGCCAGTTTGCAAATAAAATCATACTTTTTTAAAAAGAACATGCATCGTTCATCACACAGACGCAGGGCGAGTGGTAGTGTGAGATACGCCATAATATGCAATAAACTTGCAGTTGCTTGTTGCAATAAAGTAAGAGATTCTTGTACGGAAGTCTCGGAGGTTGTTTGTGATGTAATTATTCTTGAAGGCGATTTAGTACGAGCAAATTGCAAATGGCGCCTTGTGTATTGTTCGCTTCAAATTATGAAAGGAAACTCTATTGAACTGGGGAAATAAATTTTATTTTTATTCGAAATGGTACTGTCCAAAAATATTTTACGTGACATCAAAAGTTCTTTACCCAATCATTTTAATATACTTCTTTAAAAATAAATTTAATATTTAAAAAAACCCCGACATCAAAATTAATTTTCCTTTAAAAAGTAAAAAATAATAAAAAAACTTAATCTTAAAGTAGGTACCTAAAAATGTATAAATAATTCTACAAAAAATACGTCGCGTTGGGGGACCGCTCTTAAATAGGTATTCAATTCAATTCATCTCCTCATTTTTTTACTTATTCAAAGCTAGCTTTTGTCTATCACCTACAATCTAAGAACCTAGGCTACCAACTTACCGAACTTCAGCATACGAGGACAAGAAGTGACTAGCCTACGAGACAGTAATAAAGGAACAAGGTTTACGCGACCAATAATAACTCCAACAAAAGCTACGAGCTATGTCGTAAGGCGCTCGTAACCCGTCCATTGTCGCTCATGTACCTAGCGAAAATAATGAGCCCGGAGAACGATGTACGATATGTAGTGATGTCAGAGATGGAGAATTTTCTTATTTAAATCTAGTGTGGATTTTTATTTAGCCAGTACGTATTAATACCCATGTTAGGTTTATAACTGTGTTTACTTAAGCTCTTATTTATTAAATTAATCATCTAGTAAACGGTGCTTCTCGTTCAAAATTTTTGAAGCTGTATTTTACTAAAAATTTTCTTGAAGGCCACTCAGCGTAATCCTTTTTGACCTAATTAATTTCAAGTAGGAACACCTGCCTGATAAAGTTTTAAGTACAAATCTCAATTAGCAATACACCCAACGACGTCACTAAGAGCTCCCTTGGTCAAAATTGCTAGAACTTTAGTTAACAAAAGTCGTATATTAAAATGCGAGTTCCCACCTGCATAACAAAACTTTAGTCTCTTCAGTTGCGCATTCTTCTTGTTAATCTGTTCTTCGGTGAGATCCTGAGTCCTCCACATGCAGCCCAACTCTTGGATTATCGACCTTATTTCCTTCGTGTTAAAGATCGCTATCGCTGCTTTGAGTATAGCTGAGAAATTCAGAGTTCAGTTAAAAGTATACAGCATGTTTCCGTATGCAAGGTGTTGATATAAAACGTTGGCGCAAACGTCTTTTGTTCTTTGAATTCTGAGAAAATATGGAGGAAAAATGTTAGGGGAAATTGGGAAACTCCTGTGTATTTGAGAGTTTTGTGACGTGGGAACACGGTAAAAGTATACGTGATGTTTGAATAGTAATGCGGGAGGATAGGGATAGAATAACGGTGATGCTACAAAGAGTATTTTCTGACTTAAAAAAATGTTGCAAGCTCTTGAAAATATTTTCGACCTGACTTAGAAATATACCCCATTGATGAAGTTGATCGAACAGTTTGTTATGGGATTGAAGTTAATGAAGATTGAAACTTACCTTGAATACTGACCATGTAAACACTAACAACATAAGCCAATTCAGTCAATTGAAGTTCACCCCGGAATACATTGCCCAAGTACATAGTAAGTGAAGATATGTATGCCACCACAGAAAATACTACGATATAAGGACGACAACGCTTTTCCCAAAACGTGGTTGGTTGATGATAGATCATAATATTGCCATATGTCAAAAGGTTTAAGCTGTGTTTTATGTTCTCTGTATATTCATCGGGCAAATTACTCAATTCATCCATTTTTCCAAAACAAAAGACGAGTGATTGAAGTCACTGGAAAATGATGTATGCAATTTTATTACATTAAAGGCCAGTTTCACGCGTTCCAGATAAAGTTATAGGGTAGCTATCTGACAGATAATGGCATAGAAAAGTAATCAAAATTCAAAACACTTCTATGGCATTATCTGCGATATGTATATGTATAACTTCACCTGGAATCTCTGAAACTGGCCCTATACTATTATGTCTTTAATAAATCAATTAAACTAGGTAATTATTTTTCCATACCTAATTATTATTATGTATAATTTTAAATAATTTGTTTATTTATGTAAATTCTCTGTATATTATTTAACCGCGTAGTTACAAAAGACGACTAACAGTTACGAGGAATGATATGAGCCTCTTTTATAGGTACTCCGTATTCGTAAATTGCTACTTTGTGCCACACTAGTATGCTTCCAAGGTTTTGTTTTGTGTCTGTCTTCATTATTCTCATAAAACATAATATGTATACTAAGAAAGTTTTAGGGAGTCAGTTAATATTCAAATATAGTAAGTACCTAGTAAGTTTCTGAAAATAAATTACAAATAAATATTTCATGTTTTGATCTAAATGTTTCGAAGTAATTTTAGCAATAAATTGAATATTAGTATAACACTATTTTGCACTTTTAAAATATCCAATATCGGCTTTGTTAAAATTCTGGTAACTAATATAAATCACATGCGTAAACTGGGAATAGTACAATCCAAACCTCGCATAATATAATTTGAAAACCAATACTTCGCATAAACAAACAAACTAAAATATTGTAGTGTTAAAATAATTGTACCATTGCATACTAAGTTACATAAAAAACACACCCTGTTATTGAAATGATCACTAAGTGACTCTCTCCTATAATATTCGCAAACGAACATCAAACACTCGTTGTGAATAAACAAAATGACTAATAAAAGGTTTTTCAAAATATTACTTGTTTCACAGTATTGTTTTTAGAAACACTTTTTATATTTTCTACATTAAAATTTGTTTATAATTTACTAGCTTCCGCCAGCGGCTTCACCCACTTTCCGAGGGAAATACTTCCTGTGCCGAGATAGAGTAATTAACATACATCCTCACAAAATATCGCATTTATAACATTAGCAGGACAGTAGGATTTTATTTTCAGTAACATAACATATTTACAAGATGTTTATTCAGGAAATTAAAAGTTCATTTTCAAAGAAACAAAAATAATAGCACTGAACCAAAATACCTTTACAAAGCATCAACAATTTCAACGAATTATACTAAAAATACAATAAGAGATCCACAAAATAGCTTTTATGACAGAAAACAATAAGACTTGGCATCACAGAATGGTGAAAA
>NWSH02000535.1:12919824-12937040 GCA_002382865.2 Heliothis virescens
GCAGTCCGGATAATCGCGAATCCGTATAACTGAGGGCCGGATAATCGAGTTTCTACTGTACAAGAAGTTTATTATTTTTGAATTGATTTTAGTAAGATAAACGTCAAAATGTATGGCGTCATAGTTAGACAGTGTGAAAAAGGAATAGTTCTATTATCATCTGCCTAGCCTTTTCCCAACTATGTTGGGGTCGGCTTCCAGTCTAACCGGATGCAGCTGAGAACCAGTGTTTTACATGGAGCGACTGCTGTCTGAATCACAACCAGTATACCCGGCAACTGGCCACCCTCTTGGTAAGGACTGGTTGTCAGACTTTCTGCGCTTCTGACTACCGTAAGACTGCAAGAATATAAACTGACAGTTCCGCGGACAGCCACCGAATTTATCGGTGCCTTTCCGAAAATGGTCACCCATCCACGGACCGACCGCGCCAAGCGTTGCTTAACCTTATGATTGATCGATCCGCGCGGCTTTGACTTAGCCACGAGCTTTTCCGGAATAGTTCTATTAGAACTAGGAATAGTTCTATTAGTTTTAGTTATATTGTAGCCAGTGATTTTACTCGCTTCCCATAGGAGCTACTTCCCGCACACAGATAAATAGTAGCATATAATGATAAGTTGTTCTGATGACAAGCTATGTTACTATCAAGTTTCATCGAAATCTGTTCAAATATTTGCGCGTGAGGTGATAAAAAATGTACACACTCATAAACTTTCGCCTATACAATGTTAGAGTAATCATTGTATATAGATATTTGATTCCCAGAAATGAATGCAATAACCATTGTATTATAAAACTGTAATTGTAATAAGTACACGGCGAGTATAATATTTTTTACAAATATGTACTATTGATGTAAGATTAGGAGAGAAGCGGAAAAAAAATACTTACAAAAAAAATATTTTGTTCGTTTAATAACATAGATTGTTTTATGTATAAAGGTTAACTAACATGTGCTTACTGCAAATTAGGTTTTTTTTTCTGAAATACACCTAGCTGTTACTTTTTATTACCGAAAAAATCTAATTAATTAAGTAAAAATGCAATGAAAGCTTTTTTATTTACTTCGAACTAGACTAAGTAAAAAGTCTAGTTCACCAGCCTTTTAAGATAAAAATAGAAATAAAACTTTTACGACCGTACCTTCTAATTAAGTTTGCTTGTTGTCAGCCAAAACATGCTTTCATTGTACGTAATAGATAAAAGGTTTTTACTCGCACTCTGAAGTGTAAGGGGCAAATTAATTGCCAACCTCACCTCCTCACCACAAGGTTCTGGTGATAATTAGTACCCCATAGCACCGATTGGGATATTAATACCCTGCTTGGAGATGGGCAGGAGCATCTCCGAAGCTAAAAATGTCCCACATTGCGCTCACTAACCGTGTACCCACGGTGAGTAGGTATGGGCAAATCCCTTTAACTTGGGAGAGGCCTTTGTCCAGCCGTGGGCATTTTTCAGCTATGGAGAGAACTCTTACCTTAGCACTAAAGCCGAAGAAACACAACGGAACGGCAGCTGAAGTCAAATTGACGAAGATTACTTTGTCAAAAACATTGTCCAGTTGTAGTGACAAACTGTAATACAAATAAAGTTTTAAATCACTTCAATTTATTTGAGTTATTTTAGAACCAGCGGAATAATTATTTAATTTTGACAGTTACCGAGCAGAATCCGCTAATGTGATTGGCGGATTCTGCTCAATTTGCACGGAAGAGTAATTGACAAATACCGATACTAAAGATGTTCGGAATATGTCACGCATATAAAAGTACGGTCAGTTGTGTGCTTGCCTTTTGCCAGGACTAGCGGTTTATGATAGTCTTCATATATTATTTGATGAAGTTAAATTGGTTATTAAAATCACAGGTTTTGATTTTCATTTCAAAATCTAACATTGCCTACCTTATCAGCTTCTGATGTCTAGCAATAAGGGACTTAAGAGCAATATTATTCGGCTGTGGTTTGACGCTTTGCAAGTCTTCTTGAAGCAGAGTGAATGCCGTGGCTAGGTTGGAACAAAGCGATATCATGAGGAATTCCATGCCCAGGAAGAAGTATACGATGCGAAACACTAAAAAAGAAAATGTTCACTAAATATGCAGTAGCAGCAGAAGATGGTCTAACTTCACGGAACTGTTAATATGGAATAGATGTTACTTCAGATGATGTCAGACAGAAGAGTACGGAAAAAAGAAATATGCTGCGCCGATCTCAAATAGAATTCGGATTAGGGCAGGAAGATGTCAAAGTCGTTATGTAAGGTGTCCACCCTTTCATTTTAGTTCTAAAATGCTTTTACTAGATTGTTTCAAAACTGAAAGGGCTTTGTAAGCACACTCCATTAACGAATTGAAAAAATTCGACAAAAGCTTTCGTAACACAGTTGAAATTGATTGATTGACAGAAATTGATACACGTAAATCCCATGAAACAGTACTTTGTGCAGTCTACGCTTTGGTTTCCATCCACTATGAAATATTGTTTATTGGAAAAATATTTTATTGAAATAACTGGTAGTATTTTTTTTTATAAATATTGCTGTACAATTCTATCAAAACTATGTATTTTGCTGAGAACTGTTTTATTTTCCATCCAGCTTAAAAAAGAAGAAAAATGTGTGGTAAAAAATGTTTCATATCTTTTTTTTACACATACTTAAAGCAAAGTCAAACACTATGCAAAATTCACAAAAGGTCTGCCGCGATTAATCAAGCTTTACGGGAACCGTTGACTCCAGAAAATTTGAGGCACACTTCAGTCATTACATGAGAACGGAGGAAGAAAGGAATTTTTGAAATTTCGCCTCTCAAAATAGTTCAAAAGGGTTCCGGAGTCGGGACCAAATTAAGTCTGTGTGTTTGAAATTTTAATAAGATTTTATAAATTTCAACATCGTAGTATGGAAATATTTTGCAGGTAATTTTAGAATACTGTTTTGGTTCAATTATTTGCTAACGTTTTGGGGAATTCGAGGAATACTTTGATACCACGTGAAACGTATTTGTTGCGCCGAAAATTCCTGTAAATATCGTTATTTGAAATTATTTCGAGGAATGCCAGACATACGAGGTTTAACTATGTTGTCGTATATAAATACTCTTTAGTGAACTACGTAAATTATAATGTTATTATTGATTTTATCGAAGTCAGAGTAAAACAATAATTTATAAACCATTTTTGCAGAAGTGAAAGGGTGCAAAAAGACTTTAAGTCAAATACTGTTCTAATAGCTAAAGGCTCTATAGTGCAATCACCTATTTTGAACACCAGTCTGTGACTTTTATATAAACGTAGTAAAACTAATATGAAAAAAAACTGGCCAAGTGCGAGTTGGACTCGCGCGCGAATGGTTCCGTACCCATTATCTATGAAAAACCGGCCAAGTGCGAGTCGGACTCGCGCACGAAGGGTTCCGTTCCATTATCTATGAAAAATAAACATACCTACTAAAAAATAGCTTTGTTTTTCATACAAATATGTATATGAAAAACAAAGTTACAATTTGCGGTTATTGAAAAAGTGCTATAACTCAAAAACTACTGACTGTATTTCGTTCAAACTAATTTTGGTTGATAGTTTTTATTAAGATCTATAACATATATTTTTTTTAGATTTTTCACTTTGGTAGTTTAGAAATGGCAGGGGGGGGGACACATTTAAGCACTTTGAAAGTGTCTTACTCTGAAATGATTGACTTTGAGAAAACATGGTTTTAGAAACCTCAATCTCATTTTTAAAGACCTATCTATAGACACCCCACAAGTATAGGTTAGAAGAAAAAAAAATTTTAGATTCAGTTCCTTGTATGGGGAGCCCCCCTCTAATATTATTATTTTTTTATTTTTGCATAAGAATCGTAAAGCGGTTAATGTAATACATCTACTAACCGAGTTTGAATTGTGTAGTCTTAATAGTTTTGGAATAAAGTGGCTGTCACATACGGACGGACGGACAGACAGACAGACAGACAGACATGACGAATCTATAAGGGTTCCGTTTTTTGCCATTCGGCTACGGAACCTTAAAAATTAACGTATCTATTACCTACAACTTGCCAAAATACAAAAACTTTTCGGGCGGCCAAAAATACCTTTGTTTTTCATACAAATATATGAATTACAAAGTTATAATTTGCGGTTTCACAGGTTTGTTGTATGGGGATATCCGTTACTTTTTATTTTTATTTTTAGTATTTGTTGTTATAGCGGCCACGGAAATACATGTGAAAATTTCAGCTTTCTAGCTATCAAGGTTTATAAGATACAGCGTGGAGACAGACGACACACCGACAGACAGACAACGGAGTCTTAGTTATAGGGTTTACCCTTTGGGTAGGGAACCCTAAAAAGACATTATAGGTTAACAAAGACTTGTTTTTTCCGTAATGTATGTACGTATTTGAATACGGCGCAGTGCAAATAAAATATGTCACCTAGCATAGACTTACATAATAAATTATCAACAAAAAAAAAACAAATATAAACGCTTGTCTTGAATAAATTAAGTACTATAATGCGCAAATAATTGTTAAGTTAATAGATTTCAGCAAATATGTTAACTAAATTTAACATTGTTTAATATTGTGGATTTAGAAATTGCTTTACTTTATTTGAATACAACTTAGAAGTGATTAAGACTTGTGTAATTTACTATTGAGAGTTAGAATTAAAGCTACATTTTAAATTAGTTAGTTATGAACATTTTACTTAGTTATCATCATCATCTCCCTGCCCTGCCCAACTTTGTTTGGGGTCGACACAATATATTTTCGCCATCCATTTTTCCCTGTCACTCGTCATACTGGCATTCACTTATAACATTTTACTTAGTTATAAACCGCAAAATTGTATGTTTTGTAGAAACTAAATAAATCAATCTGTACAAAATACTTAAATAATTAATCACAACATTTAAGCAGGAAACCAATACAAGTACAAATAAAAGAAAATAGAAGAACAAACGAAAATCAAATCAACAAATTCGCTTACGACAGATAACTCGAAACAAAAACGCCTCACGCGTATAATCGCAGCAACAAAAAGCAACACGATGATAAATCAAGAACCGTCCCTTAAGGACAATAGTTCTTCAAGAACAATAAAGCCCCACTTACTGCTGTAAGTCTCAAAAATATATACACCGATATATCTTCCCCAGCTCCCAGAAGGATCAAATGGGAAACTACAAGAAAATGGTAGCAACATCCCGCATTCCTCTTGTAAAATAAATTTACGGAAAAGTGTTTCCAATAGTGGTGCTAGTATATATTGCCAGGATCCAATCATATTAATCCAGTAGACAACTGAAAAGAAAAAAGAATTAATAGTGTTGGAGAATCATATGATGCCACACACTGTACTCCCGGTTAGCCTAGTTTATTTTTTTATGGAGTGTAGTTTTACTTAAAATTAGACTATGCAATATGCATGCTTATGACATTAAAATAGATTTCGTCATTTTAATGTAAAAATATAAAATAAACTAACCAAACTAGGCGCATTTATGACAATTATTAATTAGTAAAAAAATGCTAAAGTGTGTTTGTTTATTTGTTTCGCTAAAAGAACTGAACCGATAAAGATAAATAATTGGCGTAGAAATATGAGGATGCGAATAAAGGAGATGGGGATACCTACTACTACTTTAGACGTGGTAAAAGTTGCACGCAAAATCTAGTCTGTCTATATCTATTTTATATACTGATGCCAAAAATACAATGAGTAGAAATTTTTGTCTGTCAGTTTGTCTGTATAACTGCCATAGAAACAAAAACTACTCGACGGATTTTAACGAAACTTGACACAATTATTACTCATGTTCCTGAGCTGGTTATAGTATACTTTTCATCACGCTAAAATCAATAGGAGCAGAGCAGTGAAGGGAAAGATCTTTGATTATGACGACCCGTTGTCGCTGGCATAAGCGACATGATCCGCGAACGAAGTCGCTGGCAGAAGCCAGTTTGCAAATAAAATCATACTTTTTTAAAAAGAACATGCATCGTTCATCACACAGACGCAGGGCGAGTGGTAGTGTGAGATACGCCATAATATGCAATAAACTTGCAGTTGCTTGTTGCAATAAAGTAAGAGATTCTTGTACGGAAGTCTCGGAGGTTGTTTGTGATGTAATTATTCTTGAAGGCGATTTAGTACGAGCAAATTGCAAATGGCGCCTTGTGTATTGTTCGCTTCAAATTATGAAAGGAAACTCTATTGAACTGGGGAAATAAATTTTATCGTTGAAATTTTATTTTTATTCGAAATGGTACTGTCCAAAAATATTTTACGTGACATCAAAAGTTCTTTACCCAATCTTTTTAATATACTTCTCTTAAAAAATAAATTTAATATTTAAAAAAAAACCCCGACACCAAAATTAATTTTCCTTTAAAAAGTAAAAAATAATAAAAAAACTTAATCTTAAAGTAGGTACCTAAAAATGTATAAATAATTCTACAAAAAATACGTCGCGTTGGGGGACCGCTCTTAAATAGGTAACTAAATAGGTTTTCAATTCAATTCATCTCTTCATTTTTTTACTTATTCAAAGCTAGCTTTTGTCTATCACCTACAATCTAAGAACCTAGGCTACTAACTTAGCAAACCTCAGCATACGAGAACAAGAAGTGATTAGCCTACGAGACAATAATTAAATAACAAAGTTTACGCGACTAATAATAACTCTAACAAAAGCTACGAGTTATGACGTACGGCGCTCGTAACTCGTCCATTGTCGCTCATGTACCTAGCGAAAATAATGAACCCGGAGAACGATGCACCGAGTGACGTCAGAGTTGTAGAAAAAATCATTCTTCTTTTATTTTCTAGAAAAAATCATTCTTCTTTAGAGGCTAATTTAAGTCGGGAGTGGATTTGATTTCAGCCATTAACTTATTACTATGTTAGGTTAATGACTGTGTTTCTTTACTCAAATTCTAATTTATAAAATTAATCATCTAGTAAGCGGTGCTTCTTACTCAAAATTTTTGAAGCAGTATTTTGCTAAAAATGCTCTTGAAGGCCACTCAGCGTAATCCTTTTCGACCTAATTAATTTCAAGTAGGAACACCTGCCTGATAAAGTTTAAAGTACAAATCTCAATTAGCAATACACCCAACGACGTCACTAAGAGCTCCCTTGGTCAAAATTGCTAGAACTTTAGTTAACAAAAGTCGTATATTAAAATGCGAGTTCCCACCTGCATAACAAAACTTTAGTCTCTTCAGTTGCGCATTCTTCTTGTTAATCTGTTCTTCGGTGAGATCCTGAGTCCTCCACATGCAGCCCAACTCTTGGATTATCGACCTTATTTCATTCGTGTTAAAGATCGCTATCGCTGCTTTGAGTATAGCTGAGAAATTCAGAGTTCAGTTAAAAGTATACAGCATGTTTCCGTATGCAAGGTGTTGATATAAAACGTTGGCGCAAACGTCTTTTGTTCTTTGAATTCTGAGAAAATATGGAGGAAAAATGTTAGTGGAAATTGGGAAACTCCTGTGTATTTGAGAGTTTTGTGACGTGGGAACAAGGTAAAAGTATACGTGATGTTTGAATAGTAATGCGGGAGGATAGGGATAGAATAACGGTGATGCTACAAAGAGTATTTTCTGACTTTAAAAAATGTTGCAAGCTCTTGAAAATATTTTCGACCTGACTTAGAAATATACCCTACTGATGAAGTTGATCGAACAGTTTGTTATGGGATTGAAGTTAATGAAGATTGAAACTTACCTTGAATACTGACCATATAAACACTAACAACATAAGCCAATTCAGTCAATTGAAGTTCACCTCGGAATACATTGCCCAAGTACATAGTAAGTGAAGATATGTATGTCACCACAGAACATACTACGATATAGGGACGACAACGCTTCTCCCAGAAGGTAGTTGGTTGATGATAGATCATAATATTGCCATATGTCAGAAGGTTTAAGCTGTGTTTTATGTTCTCTGTATATTCATCGGGCAAATTACTCAATTCATCCATTTTTAAAACAAAAGACGAGTGATTGAAGTCACTGGAAAATGATGTATCCAATTTTATTACATTAAAGGCCACGTTTCACGGGTTCCAGATAAAGTTATAGGGTAGCTATCTGACAGATAATGGCATAGAGAAGTAATCAAAATTCAAAACACTTCTATGGCATTATCTGCGACATGTATATGTATAACTTCAAATAGAATCTCTGAAACCGGGCCTATACTATTATATCTTTAATAAATCAATTAAACTAGGTAATTATTTTTCCATACCTAATTATTATTAATATGTATAATTTTAAATAATTTGTTTATTTATGTAAATATTCTGTATATTATTTAACCACGTAGTTACAAAAGACGACTAACAGTTACGAGGAATGATATGAGCCTCTTTTATAGGTACTCCGTATTCGTAAATTGCTACTTTGTGCCACACTAGTATGCTTCCAAGGTTTTGTTTTGTGTCTGTCTTCATTATTCCTATAAAACATAATATGTAACATACTTAGAAAGTTTGAGAGTCAGTTAATAAGTGTACGTGCCGTTGTTATTTTCTTAACAAGGTAAAAAAATTACAAATAAACATGGTCACGTTCTAATCTAAATATTTGTAAGTAATTTAAGTCATATATTGAATTTTATTACAAACATATTTTGCACTTACTAAATATCTATCTCAAAAAATTGGGCATTATAAATCGTGCTAGGTTACCAATATAATTCATATGCGATAATTGGAATATGTAAATCCAAACCTAGTATTTAATTAGTTTGAAAACCAATATTTCGCATAAACAAACTAACAAAAATATTACAAACAAACTAAAATATTGTAGTGTTAAAATAATTGTACCATTGCATATTAAATAACATAAAAAACACACCCTGTTATTGAAATGATCACTAAGTGACTCTCTCCTATAATATTCGCAAACAAACATCAAACACTCGTATTGAATAAACAAAATGACTAATAAAAGGTTTTTCAAAATATTACTAGTTTCACAGTGTTGTTTTTAGAAACACTTTTTATATTTTCTACATTTTTATAATTTACTAGCTTCCGCCAGTGGTGTCACCCACTTTCTGAAGGTAATACTTCCCGTACCCGGTCAAAAATAGCCTATTTATTAAATATTTGTAAAAGTAGTCTTACTGCCAAATCTCATGATAACCAGTCCAGTTGTTGCGAGATAGAGCAATAAACACACATTGCATTTATTATTTATTAGGACAGTAGGATGTCATTTTCAGTAACATAACATATTTACAAGATATTTATTCAGGAAACTAAAAGTTCATGTATTCAGAATCAAAAATAATAGCACTGAACCAAAATACCTTTACATAGCATCAACAATTTCAACGAATTATACTAAAAATACAATAAAAGATCCACAAAATAGCTTTTATGACAGAAAACAATAAGACTTGGCATCACAGAATGGTGAAAACATTCGCAATCGAGACATGTAACAATTTGAATAACATGACCAGCCAATGTTGATACCTCATTAAAGGAGAAAATAAATAACTTTGCTTCAAGCTCAGAGCGTGTAGTGGCAATCAGAGAGGTTAAGTTACGCTGGATGTCATGGCAATATTGCAGCAAGGAAATGGAGACAAAAGAATGTAGATACGGCGCAAGCAGTAAGCTGCAGCGATGCTTATCTGACATATTGAAATATGGAGCGCATTTACTTCCTTCTTATACACTATGAAGTCTGTTTTAAGTCGTATTGAGTGTTACTCATTCATCCTTAGTAATATTATAAAAGTGAAAGTAATTCTGGTTGTCACATTTTTGCGCCAAGACTACTGAAATGAANATCGAATTGAGTGTTACTCATTCATCCTTAGTAATATTATAAAAGTGAAAGTAATTCTGGTTGTCACATTTTTGCGCCAAGACTACTGAAATGAAATTTGGTAAACAGTCTGAAGCCGGAAATAGGACATAGGCTTTATAAAATTGAGGCACAATTTCACCGACAGCATAACTGTTGATTTAAAAAAAACTTTTTCAATTCATTTACTTTTTCAAGTACTTAAACAGCTGTTTTAAGAAAAATGGACGTTCATGTTGTTGGTAAACTTAGGCCTAAGGCTTTTACTGGCGTAAAATAAATAGTGCCTGAAGACCCAGGTGAAATCGGCTTAGTAGCGGTTTCGCCCTAATTTCGTTCGCCCGGATCGGGCGAATGAACTATTTTCGATTTTGAATATTTTTTAGGGCCGGTTTCGCCTGAGACAAATTTTATGGCGGGCGAATCAGGTTAAGTAAAATTCAGTAATGTACTATTCGCCCAAAACTACTGTACCTTTAAAAAAATAGCCTTTATCTAATAATAAAATGTGAAATTTTATAAAAAAAGTACAGCTGCGTACACAATTGTTACTAACAATAAAAAAAAATCTGTTCGTGTATCTGGTTATTCCTTCATCTATCTTTACATATAATAAAATCGTAAACAGAGCTGTTTTGCACATTGAAAAAATAAGTGTTATGCATTTGTATGCTACTGAAGCCAAAACAATAGTTTTTAACATTTTTATCGGCTTGTCTGTTCACGATGGAATCAAAAACGGCTGAACTGATTAGAAAAATTCTTTCACTGTTAGAAAGTTACACTAGCCACGGGTAAAATAGACTATATTTAATCCGGATGCGGCAAGTTGTTCCTACGGGACGCGAGTAAAACCGCGGTAATATGAAAGCTAACTGATTAATCACGAAATCCCAGAAACTATAACACGTACCAACTTGCAATTTTAGCAGGTAGGTTCTTTACAGGGTGTTAAAATACTAATATCGAAACGTTTTTTGAAATACTACCACAAATTACCAAGCCCGTTTTTTACCAAAAGGTTTGGTAATTTGTCTGGAAGTCCAATGATTTTTGAAGTAAGAGACATGAAATTTTGCAGATAGGTCAGTTATAGAGTGTAGACATTATCTAAGAACGGATGTTATGTAAATCTGCCCTAGGGGTGTAAAGCTAAAGTTGATACTTTGTATGGAAGGAATATGTTTTTGAAGTGTTTGTTTGTACACGATAATCGTCAGAACTACTGGACGGATTTGAATGATCCTTATTTTTTGTATAGGTACTAAGGGCAACACATAGGCTATAATTTATCTTGGAAACTTGAGCACCTGATGAAGAACTGCAACAGATCAGCTAAACTATAAGAGATATAAAAATGGTACCATAGTAAAAATTGTTCAACGTGATGAGCATTTTCTGCTAAGAGAATAAATTTAAAGATCTGGAATACCTGATGTGTAACACCAAGAGCCCAGCTACACCATAACACATATAGGAATGACGTCCTAGCAAAAGTTGTTTGGTCTGGCACGCGTTACCTATTGACTTACAAAAATGAAAGATCCGAAACGTATTTAGAAACAAAAGTGATTGTGCATATTATCTAGTAGGTTACTTACTATTTTCGGATAACACATGTGCCTAAGTAAATCCTCTTTAAAAATATTTGTACATGGTGCGCTCGATTGAACTACTTATCTTTTCTGAGGTATAATAGTATTTGGGCGAATAATCCATTACTAAATTTGACTTAACCAGATTCGCCCGCTATTAAATTTGTCTCGGGCGAAACCGGCCCTAAAAAATATTCAAAATCGAAAATAGTTCATTCGCCCGATTCGGGCGAGCAAAATTAGGGCGAAACCGCTACTAAGCCGTGAAATCGCGGGAAACATGTAAATACAATCATGCATAAGGCTATGACAGCCAATCAGATAATGATCGAATCATTAAAGGCCTTGAAAAAGCCTTCATAAATGCCTCAATTAAAATGAAAATTTAAAATTGCTCCTAATTTTGATCCCTTCAGCAAAAAAGTGGCAAACACACCCTTCAAAAGTTCGTATCATCATGAAACGAGTTCCACTCCTATTCAAATATCCATTTTGTTGAAAAATAAACGGCAAATGAAGAGACAGTTTCAAGTGAAGTGGATTCATTAAATGAAGACATCGCTTTTAATAAAGCAGTCTTAATTATCGTTGCTATTTTTGTCGTGAAAGCGGAAAATGGATGTGTTCATGTTAATTTTACCTCTGGGAAAGTCAAATATAATGTACTTATTGGTGTTTAAGCGTTGATACTACAAATAATTTAATACCATTTATTCGGTAAAAGATTTAAGTGGAGATTAAGAATTTTTGGTTGCATTTTTATTGTTATGTTTGTGTTATGATCACAAAGTAATGTTGTTTCGACAGTAAATATCGAGCCTTTACTTAATACTATGATACAGACCATCACTACCACGTTTGAACCTTGCAAGATTATCATGGAAAAAATTATAAACTGGAAAAGTAAATCTTTAATGGTTAATGAAGATGGCGTCCTAGCCGATTATCGGCCACGGCGGCTGTTCTCATATAAGGAGATCAGCCAGCTGCGCAGGACATATTATAGTGCACAAGCATTTGCGCTGACACAGGTGCACTCCCTATTCCCTCACTCTCATAACCCGATGGGACGGCAATCCGACATGACCGGTGAGAGATCAGGTGCAGGACCGACATCAACGTGCTCTCCTATGCACGGGTGTATCAATCACCAACTTCCAACTACGGGCTGCTTTGTGAAAGTTTCTAAAACCCACAAAGCAATTTCGGCCCGTCCCGGGAATCGAACCCTCGATGCTGAGACCTCGTGCTCAGCAGTCGGCTATGCGACAACTAGACCAACGAGGCAGTTAATGGTTAATAAATAAACCTATTAATCAATAAACCTGAGTAATTAAGTTGTATCTTATAATTTTGAAAAAGTATCAAGATAAACTTTGCAACAATAAAAATATTAATACTCTTTGGTTATACTGATATTGCATACAAAAAAAATAACAGCTACGACTGCAAATGCCCCGAATTCGGTTTACATACGGCACTCTTAAATCAGGTGGAACCGAACCTACTAGGTTAGGCTGTGTGCTCATGCATCTCTCGAACCATTTACCTAATCCTGTAAAGTACGACTGAATTTTTCACGTAACCCGTTTTACTGCACTTTTAAATAGCACTCCGGATTCAAAAATAGTTTTAGGGGAATTCTAGAATGGTTTTAAGTTGTAAACTGGGAGATAGAGGTGCTTGAAACGATAGTTCCAGTATCAAGTGGTATATCCTACCCAGTTCAGTATTTCCATAGTAAAAATTGTATTTTATTTCCTTTAGCAAATTGTTAACCTGCTTTTTGCTGTAATTTTTTCACAGTCTTTGAGCTCGTTCGGCTTTCTAAAAAACATGCTTTGCGAACGACGTTTTTCTGCTGTGATATTAAGATTTTTTTTTTTTTTTGATTATTAATTTATGTGGGCTGTTTAGAAACTTCATATAATATGGGTAGGTAAAACTACAGTGTTCACACAGACAGATATTACGGAAACCTGTTTTCAAATAGTAGATCTAAAAAAAATACGAACATCCGAATTGAGAATCTCCTCTTTTTTGGGAAGTCGTTTATATAATTCGCTAGATATTTAAGATGCTCTGTCATAACACTAGTGTAATAAGTGTAATTTTTAAGTACCTATAACATAATTTATACACAAAATATAAAACTACCAAAGACAAATAAGAACACACATTATCTACAAAATGCTTGTTCCAATGAATATTTATTAAACTATAAATAAACTTTTGTACGTTATTTACATCCACACAACGCAATTATCAGCTGATAAATGTTTCAATAATGGAAATTTACACCTTAACACCTTCTGTGTTCTGTTGGTTTCATGGAGCAAACAATTATTATATTTGTTTAACTTTTATGATAAAAGTGCTTTGATAATGACCAGTAAGAATTTATCTATAGGTACTAATATTATAAAGAGGTAAAATTGTTTGTAATTTTGAAAATTTTTAAGTTTATTTGTAGGGGGTAATCTCTGGAAGTAATGAACTGATTAAAAAAAGTCTTTCACCATTCGGAAGCTACATTATTTGTATAGCCTATTTTATCCGGGTACGGGCAGTACCCGATATTTTTTTTTTTACTTTAGAAGTATACCGAATTATGAGCCTGAGCAAACTATCGGCTGTTAAAATTTTGATACAGCAAAATTATTGTTACAATCCTGTTAATTATGGAAGCACGTAATAAGAATATTTCAGATTTCGACTTCATTGACATTCCTAAATCTTTGCAGGAGGACCTTACTCGATAGAAGGAAAACATAGGCTGTAGAAAAAACCTATATCGTCCTACTGCTGAGCAAGCTACCACATTTTTATGTCACTAACCAATTTATAAATCATCGTCTGCCTAACCTTTGCCCAACTATTTTGAGGTCGGCTTCCATAACCGACTAATAAATAAACAAAGTAACAATATATATATGGATACCCGTTATTAATTATTTTAGGTACCCAATCCATACTGTAAAGGTTTTTGTATTGCATCTCTCTTCGCACTTTTAGAATTCACCTTTTTTACTATCTTTTAATTAGTAACTAACCCCATAAACTTACTATACTGCCGCGTATTGCTTAAATTTTTCTGAACCTATGCAAATATTTTAGCCAAGTCAATTCAGCCATTCTCTATAGTATGTGAACGAAAGGACATACCCCAATTTGCACAGAATACAGGAAAAATAATTTGTATATTAAAAACTACATACATGTACACAGAAAAAAATATTTTTCACCATCGCAATATTTTCGTTACCAGTCCAAAAATATACAGGAATAATAAAAAACGTAAATAAAAAAAAATACGATCAAAGTTTTCACACCAAAAGATTTCCCCGTGTAAATCTGCTGGGTACTCTTAAATCGTACAGATAAGTCCACAAAGTTAGTTAAGATACCCCAGTTTTATGATATTATCTGCTCCGAGATCGCTCGAAGAACTCAGTTTTGAGGAATATTTTAAAACTTATTTGCTCACCTGGATATGTTTATTTTTGCTGTAAAAATAGGGCCTTGTACTGCTTGTTTGTTATTCCATTGACAATACCAGAAGTTACAAAAACATATGCTACTAATAAAGTTAGAGTTTGTGTCGCTGTTTATATGTACTATTATCACTTATATATCTCAAGAAATACTGGACTATAATTCTGAACAGCCTCTTTAATTTTCCAAGTATGCGAAGTGCTACCTACGAAATGCAGGTGACGCAGTCAGAGGAAGCTTGTATTATCAAACACTCATCTGCGTATAATAATACTCCGTTTGATTAAAGAATATAGACCGATGATGAATCCCGTCATTCATCCGTAATAAGTTCTGGTCACCTATAAATCAGGATTCTTATATCATCCATGTAAAGCAGAACAAATTGAGAAAATAAATCCTAAGGTCCCTACATTAATATGAAAGTCGGACAGACACACGAGATAGTAACGTATAGATTTAAACTTAAATTCTCACCCAACCAGAAATAGGGCGATCCTTTCTAATCTTAAGAATTAGAGGTAAAACTGGATATTCTTTTTTCATGAAAATTTTCCTTCTAAAATGAAGGTAAACTCCCCAAAGTGGCTTCAGCGGTTTCTTGGCCATTTAAAAATTCATTTCGTTATAAGGAAAATTGAGATTTTTAATAAAATGCAACGTAGAAACCTCTTGAGATAAAAATTGGACTTAATTGATTTTAAAATGTACAATCTGTGTGAAATTACTTTACCTTACTTGCCTACTTGTATTCTTGGATCTGCAGTTTCATCAATATAATCTTAAATGCGATCCATAACATCCTAACTTAATTATTGTTCTGTATTTTATTTCCAGTCAAAACAAATCAAGAGCTTGAACTTTTACCTCATTAATTGCGTATCACAACTTTGAAACAAACTTTGTTCAATTCTAAATCGATATAATGCCTGAACAGCAATTAAGAGTTTTTAAGCTTAAGCTTAATAATTAATTAATTATAAAAAAACTCTTAAAGTTTTGATTCAATGTCAATCAATGACTGATTGATTTTCTCGTTTTTTGTGTCCTGTCTTTATAAGAATGTCGATTAAATGAACGTAATAAATAGCAGCATTGAAACAAAACTTGGTAACTTGGTACCACCCAAAGAAAAAAATAATAAATAAATTACAACATATAAAACCCTTGAAATCAGGACTTAAGTCCCTTCTCTGCGATCAGATACTGAGTACAGATACACGATCAGATTTTTATTAGTACACTTTGACCGACTTTGTGATGTATATCGATAGACTGTAGCCTTCAGGGAGGGGCGTAGCTTTTAAAGGGGAGATTTTTTATCAAAACTATCTCTGCCGCTTGAATTTGGTTCGTACCGTCTTGTTTCAAAGATTCTTCTTTTTCTCTTCTGACCAAGTCTCCAAGTTCTTCTAATCTTTCTTCAGTCCTAAGCTGTCTGTTCCAGTAATGAGCTAGTACTTGTGCTTGTCAGCTGTACTATTCTGCAGCTCTGTATCACTTAAGTAGCCGATATGAGCAAGCAAGCCGTAGGAAGTCTTACTTCAAAATTCAATATTCTGTCTATCTCTGGATTTGCTTACTAAAGATAGGAATTTGACATTACTTGTATGGGGCTAATGTCAAAATTCTATCTCTGGTAAGCAAATCCAGAGATAGATGGGTTATTGGGAACGGCCGTTAATGCATATAGAATGCTATCCAAACAATACACGGTTCCCATGAGACCTGATAAAAATAAGAATTCTATTCCGCCGATGAAATTTTTATTTTATATCCTTATAGTTAAAGTTCAAAACCGCAAGAGCGAAGACATAGAAGCGGCATTTTAATAGACAAGCAAGAAGATTTTTAGAAATTAAAATGAACTCATAAAAGTCAAACTCTGAAATAATGCGACGCAAGGGATTCAATCCATAAAAGTCGTTCCCTTTTGTTAATGTTGTCCTAATAATTTTAATATTATTTTCTGAAGAAAGGACAAAATTGAACTGAAATTCTTTGAAGGAATTTTTAATTTTACTTCCGAGAGAAGAGCCTGCCAACGCGTAACGAGACGTGGATGTTCTATTTTTATTTTGAGCAACAAACCTGGCGTTATTTTGCGCTAAATTAGTAGGTGATTAAAAATATAATATTAATAAAAAAGGTAAAAAAAACTTTTTAAGTTAAACGGTTTTATGGTAAACAGCAAAATCTTGCAGATCAATGTACTAAAAGCTAAAAAATAAAAAAAAAATAAACATATGCATTGATTACACTAAAATAAAATCGTGGGGCAC
>NWSH02000535.1:12939655-12952822 GCA_002382865.2 Heliothis virescens
TGTATACTGCACTGTATTCTACTTAACAAGCCCTTTCATTTGATATCCATATTGATGGAATTAAAAAAAAGTAAGTTGTCCGCCATATTGTAGCGGCGGCCATCTTGGATGCACAATATTATTGAATATACATAATTGTATTGTCACCAGAATCAAAGGCGTATACCAAATTTCAGATCAATCGGTTGACGGGAAGAGGGTGAAATTTCACTTACTAGATTTGACGCACGAACAAAACAAACGGGGTGACCTAAATAAAACCGTTTAATAAAAAGTGGGTTCACACCTTCCTTCGTAAGCAGCACAGCCAGCTCCAAACAGGCATTAAGGTTTCAACTTCAACAATCTTTTTCATGTATATTGGTAAGTAAAATTAAGTGTATATGATCTGGCTTGAGGGCATAAACCTCTTAAAACAAAAACATTCTTATAGCATTTTCATCCTTAGAGAGTATTTGAAAACAACCATCCGCTTAGTTTATAAAAGTAAATAAAATATGGACAAGACAAAGAATATTTACAAGACCTGTGTGAGATCATTTCTTGGTCCTTTGGTACAATTTGTTACAAGGATCGCTGTCAGGGTCTTTTTAAATGATCAAATATCACAATCATAACTACGTACTAAGTTATGTTAAATAATTCACTTTTCGATTCATTGAATATTTATGATGATATTTCACAGAATTTTGGAAAAGACAAACTTTAACAATTCAACTTCTTACAACATCAATTCATTTGTTTTTTCTTTTATTGGCAATCGAAGTTGTAACTGGAAAAATACTTATGTTCGATTGGTGTAGAATGAAATGATGAATAACTTAAAATCAATTCGTAGTAATAAGACGAACAAATAAAACTAAATCTAGTGCAAAATATTCACCAATCACGGTCTTAACAACAAAGTCCACGAAGTTCCTGCATCAGTGTTCCATCAGAAATATCAATTGAATTAATTCAATCTTTTATAATAAAAGAGAACGACAACTGTTAGGCAACGATAGTACGGTTCGTGCAAGCACGAATGGCTCCCAATACTAGGTCAAAACGTTCAATACTTAATAAATATACGGGAAATTGTAGATGAATCGAGACGCTAGATTTTCTTTAGGAAATATAAAGAGTAAATGCAATATTTTTCGTGTTCGCTTCCAGGGATGGAAGAATTGTTTTCGATGTTCTGTTGAACTGGACAATGGGTATTGGAAAAGTTGGTAGATTTTTAATAATTCTGCTGTATTTTGTTTCTTTGTCTAAATAAAATTCTATGATGCTGTTAGCGGTTGTTTTGGTGTTCTATTCTTTTAAATCCTTTAAGCCAATTACATTTGGGTCAGCAAAAATGCCGTTGGATTAAAAAAAATATTAGTATCGGCATTTTTATTTTGCTTCTACAACTAACCAGAGCCTAATGGGAAAGTGACAGTACTACTGAGTAGGATTGACTGTCTGATATATCAACAAGTATAATTGTACTTTTTGAAAGCCCACACCAAATGATTAAGGCGACTTTTTTGAGGAAATCACAATTGTTTTGTTTCTTCAAATCAAACTTCACGACATTCGTGTAATTCAGTTTCCAGTAGTTTCAAATTAGTTTCCAAAGCTTCATAACGGTTGTCAGTTTCCGAGGCCGTGTTTTCACGTTTTAGATGCATTGTTCAGCATTCCCGCACACTGCAGACTAAACAGTCGGCTGATAGTAGAGCCGATGGTAGCCAAACTTTTTTTTGGTAAGAAAATCTTGAATCCTATCATTTTTTCGTCGTTTTATACCGGCAATATTCCTTATCATAGTCATGTGCATGCCGCCATTCATCTTCATAGATTATAACACTTACCCTGTCCCATGAATAGCACAAAATAATTGGTGTGTATCACACCACTATTGTGTCTACTTTGTGGACAGTGAATGGGTTAATGTGCCTTTTCATAAGACACTAATATTTTTTTTTCTATTCTGGCTCGTCAAATGAAATGCAAATATTGGAATAACTAGAGTGGCAATACCTTAGTGATCGCGTAACTGCGGAAGGCGAGCGCGGGCAAGCGCGCGTCACTGCGCGCCTCACATATTCTCTCCATCGTTGCCACAGCGTATGCGTCGCTCGCATTTTTCGTACAAGTGTTCAAAAACAGGAAATTTCTGTTTGAGTGGTTTTTAATCACTCTTCGAATGTCAAAACAGCAGACAGTCCCCAAAATGCCCTTTACAACTACCTATGTGTTTTAGCTGGGAAGAAAAATTGGCGCCACAAACTTTGCCAACTCAAAGTATTTTTTATGACCATGGGCACTCTTTTAATAACTATCTTATAACAACATTTTTAGGCAATGTGAGGTTCACGTCAGCTAATAATATCTATTATTTATTTTCAGAGAAAAAAAACCTGTTTATCAACCTGTTGACCCTAAACAAATTGGCATAAGGGCAGGAAGATGATGATATCAACCTACATGGCTTCTAAAAAACCACTACCTACATACGTTATGTATCTTATCTTAAAAGACACGTCCGAGCTCGCAACAATTCTAAAGTCGTTATTAAATTTCTGTAACATATTTTCTGGTTCCAATGTCTTTGTGGTCACGTCTGTCAAGGAATGCATCCTTCCGTTGATGCATTCCTTGACAGACGTTAAGTTGAACGATACATAAATGTATTTCCAGAACCTTTTTTTTTTTTTTTTTTTTTTTTTTTATATCGATGGGAAATCATCAGTATGACCCCTCCCGCTGTGGGTGACAGCGGAAGGGAGTGTCAGACTTTTACTGACTAAAACCCACCGTGTTCCTTCGGGAGCCCTTTGTGTGCCAGGGCCGCGGTAACTCTTTCGAACAACCCGCAGCCCCGACGGGCTCTGGCCCTAGTGGGCCCCGCAGGGGTTTGCTGACACTCTCTGAGGAGCGCGTGGAACAACGCGCGCCGCCGACACGGGCCTGTCGTCTATCAATAGACGGAAGGACGATGAGCCACCCTAAACTCACCGCCCACAGACCCACGCCTACGGTGGCCGGGAGTCCTACGGTGGCCGGGAGTTATTTCCAGAACCTTAAAATTAAATAATTGAATAAGAAACACACACACAATCGCATGAAAAAAAAAATTCGGACGTACAAACTATTAGTACCAGCAAAAAAACTTGCGCTAATTTAATATGCAAACCTAGTATTCTAGTAGTTTCCTAGCATCAAGCTTCACATTAACTTTACCAAATTATAAGATCTTGTAGATTTTTCTATTTCAGTCCCACGTTAGCCATAGATCCTTTGATGATGGTGTCAGCAGAGAGACAAGTCTGTGGCTATAAACAGCATCATTTCCTCAGCCCATTTCACCAACAGTATTCTCTGTGAAAAGCACAAAAACCATTTGACAAACATTTAAATTCAAAAATATCACCAAGACCATATTCCAGTTTATAATTTCTACATTCTTGTACACCCAACATACCAATAATATTATCAGGAACAATTCCCAGCTCGCAGATGTCAGTCAGACCTATTCGTAAACAGCGATACCGACAAACGAATGTAGAATATTGTCGTAGATAGACTTGTCTGGATTGGTTAGAATATTCATGACGCCTATAGATACCTTTGGGCTCTGGTCTGTGACATCTGTACCTAAATTGTAGTTATTGTAACAAGTCGATGAATATTTTTATTTGACGAGTTGGAGAGTGCATTTTGACTCGAGTAACATCATTTTAATGATGAGCTCATTGAAACGATTCTACATAATTATGCTCTATTTTTGAATCGTGAATGTGAAGAATACAATCCTGTGGTTCAATCATATCATCCATATTTTATTAAATTTATCATCTATGGCTGTGGAAAATATCGGAATACGCATCAACTTCGCATATATCGAGGCCGAGAACCGCATAGGACGAATCAATGCATATGTGTCCTCAACTTCTTTGGCCTTCTTTTGTGGGTGCGGCGTGAAGGAGTGTCAGACTCTTACTGGCTAAAATCTACTACGTTCCTTCTGGAGCCCTTTGTATACCAGGACCACGTGTACTCTTTAGAGAACAGTTTCGTCAGGTATGACGAAAATCTAACATTTCGTGTATCCTCGCTGAAAACAATGAAGCAATGTTTAAATATGTGACTGCCAAGACTGACAGCGAAACTAAAAGTGGTGGCTTCCCAAAAGTAGTGTAGCCTCTACAAGTATATCCAAGAACAGCCTTCTCGTGAATATCGTGTAGTAGACTAATACGTTTGGAGTCTACTGGTATTTTATTCAGCTATTCAATCATGTTATTCACAAATGTACCTATCTTCCAGATATAAGAATTATTATAATTATGTGGTAGATACCTACACTACAAAATAGATTAGTTAAAGTTGTTGTATCTACAACGGTATTTTTATTTAAAATCTTTTAGAGGTGTTAATTGTTATTTAAACATTTAGAGTAGTTACAAGGCTTTTACTAATTAACATTAAGTTTTCAGTCTATTGTTTAAGATTAAGTTTTAGGCAAAGATAATGAAAAATCTAAAGAAACTTATGTTCTATTAAAGTGTTAATTGTTAAAGAATTTTAAGTACTTTATTTAACTTAATTTGAGATCATTTAGGTTAGCTGTTCTTTGATAATATTGCAATCAAAATTTATTTTCAATTAAACCAACTCGAGTACTTATTTTACTGTAGATTTTTTTATGTATGTATATTATTTTATACGTATATCGAATAGGTACTAGTTTCTATTCCAGTACGATTCAATTCATCCACTCTAAAAACACGTTGAAAATACCTAGTGCAAAAACTGCGATACAAATGCATGAAACGGTCACACGGTCGTCCGTCGTGGATGTCATGTCACGGTACAATTTCAACGTTTCCGACAATTTGAACAAAAAATAAACCACCCGTTTAATGGACCTCGCAATTTTAGTGGCTGCTGCATATCTATTGTATTTTATTGCGTAGGCAGTTGAGATAAAAGGGGTTAAGAAGTGATTTGGATGTGCAAAATATCGACATTTAGAATTTTGAAAATTTCAATTTGCAGATTAGGGTGTAAAAGTCCCAAGTTAATACAAAATTAATCTGAAATTAAAACCCTTACATAGGGATGAACTACGGGAGTATGTTTCTAAGGAAAACATTGTTTATTTTTTTACTTACATTAACTGTTTACTTAAATTAAATTTAACTTTGAAAATGTATCACGAGTACAGGAACGAGAGCTTTAATACTAATACTTTTGAATGAACAAGAAATCCATGTTTTTTTTTTCAAAAATCAAAGTAGGTCATTAATTAGGTTATTACTGCCCTAAAAAGGAATTCTTTCTGAACTCCTTGACTTAAATAAACCAATAAATCACGCCACCGGCTTTCAGATGGATGTGACCGCACAACCATACGTTAATTTGGAACTGAAAATAAAATTTACTTTAGAAAATAGAGGTTGACAATGAGAAAGTAGACGCTAACACTTGGTTGCAGAGAAATGGGGGTATGTCGCCGTTCCATTATCGCGTCACAGCATAAGGAGTTTCAGTGTAAATAGAGGGAACATATTTTATAAGGAAAATAATTTGTTATTGTTAGACTTGGCTTTGCATTTGTGTTATGGGGACTTGAGAGACTCCGCTGCCCAATGCTGCGATACTTTACTGTTAAGGTAACAGTTTATGATAAGGAGTTATGGCGAAAGGTTTAAAGTTTTACAGTCAGGAACTCCGACGGACGAATCGTACAAAATGCAAACAGTTTTAAGTACAACATTGTAAAAAAGATCATGAGTTTAGTGAGAAAAAAAAAACAGTGAAGTTTTTTGTGCTTTAGATAGTTTTGCTATTATGAGAATTTTTTAACTGTTGCTGACTGTACATGATAGTGCATCGGTGATTTCAAATATTTAAAACTAAATTATTTATAAACACCATTCGAGATTATTTTAAATTTATTCGCCCATTATCCAATCAGGATGTAACGACTTTGTAATGAATCATTTAAAATCAATTCATTAATATGTAATGAGTTTTACTTCCGATAATGTTCGTACATTTCGAGGTCCATTGCCACAATTTATTTATCAATATCGATTGATTAATTATTTTAAAAGTAGGGACAGTGATGCTTGCGTAATGCAAGTGAATAAACGAGATATAAAGGTAAGAGCTGCATTGATGTCCGAATTAATTAAGTTATTTGGAATTCCGTAAACAAATACTCGTATTCGTGTAAAAGGATACTCGGTGTGTGGGATACTATTGTGATGCTTGTTAAAAGATATTCATGAAAGGTCTTATTAAATAATTTAATACAGAAATGAACAACGAGTGCAATTATGTAACAACCTTTTCACTTTTATTTCCACTCACTATTACGTCCCATCGGGTTATGAGAGTGAGGGAATAGGGAGTGCACCTGTGTCTGCACAAATCCTTGTGCACTATAATATGTCCTGCGCAGCTGGCTGATCTCCTTATATGAGAACAGCCGCCGTGGCCGGCAATCGGCTAGGACGCCATCATTATTTCCACTGATTTGTCCCATCAGCAGCCAATGCTTCTTCTCACACCCTTGTGTGGGAAGTTCACATAAAGCGTAATTTTGGAGTTGCTTGGTTCAGACCTTGGCCAATGAAAATAACTGTCTATATTTTAAAATTGTTAATTAGTATACCTTCCGACAAGGATGTAATATCTCAGCTCATTTGACTAATAGTTTTCTCTTTAACCAAAAGCCTGTCAACAGCCACTTCATTTATCTTTTAATTATTTACAATATTTCAAGTCATCCATCTAACTTTAATAGCCTCGCTCACGCTTATAGATGATTTATTGGAAAATTTATAGAAAGACTACTTGATCACCTTTTAGTAATTTTTTCATACTTTCAGTGAACATTAACTATGCTATTCCTACAACAGTAGTTAACACAATAAATTAAAAAATAAATTATTAAACTCTCCGCTACCTTATTACTCCCCCACCCAGGTGGAAAGTAGCAATTAGTCTGATACCTAAGCTATATTATTGAAAAAAATTATAAACTTTCGCCGTTTATAATATTAGAGTAGTTCAATGAAGCTAACAAGATTTGTCTCCCACTATCTATCAAGGTAAGCCAAATAAAAGCTTGTAATAAAAAACAAACTAGTTGGTACGTATAGCAATCGCTTGCACTACCTAAAATATTCACCAACGAAAAAAAAACACCAACAAAAATTCCACATGGCAACCCCTTTCGTAAATGCGCGTTCCGAAACGTGTAAATAAATATTTACCAATGCATTCGGAACTCCCGTTAATGTATGTCGCCGTAAATGTTTTATAGCCTTTTGTCCATCGGAGAGTCAATCGTGTACATCATGAATATAAATATGTTCCGTTCCGGAATGCATTTTACTATTATGAAATGTATTCTGAGGTTTTAATAATAAGGGCTTAATAAGCATTCTGTTTTGCATGTTTTAATTGAGTAGTGCTGGATATTTTTGTGTTTATTGGGGGAAATCTGATGAGCATAATTTTTAAGTCTTCTATATTTTTTGCTATTGGGTACGTCAATGTTGGTCCTGCACCTGATGTCTCTGCGGTTGTGTTGGGTTGAGAACGCATGGGGCTATGAGAGTAAAGGAATAGGGAATGCACTTGTATCTGCACAAATGCTTGTGCACTACCTGTACTACGTCCTGCACAGCTGGCTGATCTCCTTAATTAGCCGCCTTAGCCAACGTATGGTCTTGACCCCAATTTATTACTTACAAAAAAATCTATCGTGCCTACAATTTCTTAATTATAATTACAGTTTTTGTACGTGCACGTTTTGAAAAATATTTCTTTACATATTTATTCAATGGTATGTGACCTGTTGCCAATCTATCAAAGTCTCTAATTCTAGATTCGATACACAAGGATCGAAATCAGGATATACTTTTTTGGAAATATTAACAGGATATCGATTTCGACTTCTTATGAAAGATTTCAGTTCCCGGTTTCAGCTTGAACACGATTTTTCTTCGAAACTCGACACCGAAATAAATAAAAGCCGAAAGAGAAAAGGCGAAGGTACGAGTATCGTTAAGCGAAACTATCTCGAATGGGAGGCGATCGGATCATATCAGAGATTTATTGTTTTACATCAAAAATAAAAAGTTACTCCGCTAAGTCGTCTTTTGGGATACTGAAAATGGGAAACAGAAGTACTATAACAAGGAATGAAAATGTTTACAATCTGTTTTGCTTTTCAGGTCGATTTGAGTATCAAATGAAAAAAAAACCTAATTACGGTTAATATTCATAAATTATAAGCGCATAGTATCAACATTTTATTCACCCCTTTAGCAGATACGTATTCAGTGATAAACACGCGCAATAATTATGAATTAAAAACATCTTTTTGTTTGTTTGTTTGTAAAAGCTCCGAAACTGCTGAACTGATTTGAAAAATTCTTTCACTGTTAGAAAGCTCGAATATTCTTGACTAATATAGGTTATATTTTATTCCGGTACGGGAAGGAGTTCCCCCGGGGCGTAGAGTGAAACCGAGGGGAAATAGCTAATAATGAATATGATGAAGAGCAACACACCATTTCATAAATGATACCAAGTGGACCTTTTTATTCCCCTACCGATCATATTAGAAACACTACAAATGATGGTATTCGTCAAAGTTACGAGCACTCCCAAGGTTAAAGACACGATACTAAGTATAATGAAGGGATGGACGTGCGTTAGAATCAGTTGGCAGAATCAATCGATCTTGAGGGAGCGTGAGGTCGTTTGTCATATCTGGAGTTGGTGCTCCAGTTTTTTGGTCTTTGGTGTTATAATATTTTTATATCTTCGAGGGTGGAATGTGGGTTAGTTCCCGGCATGAAGTCAATAGAATCGGGTCATTGTACAATTAGTTTTTATTGTTCTGTATTGATTAGTAATTGTGATGAGATATCGATTCAGATAAATAGTATATAACAGTTTCACCGATTTTTCGATTAAAAAAAATACAATTTTTTGCTAGACAGCTATGTAGTTATCAAAAACGGTAACAGCTGTTATTTATTTCAAAATATATGTCCATTATATTCAATAACGGGCCATCATAATCCTGTCATAACGCTCACTATACTCCACTTAACCTTCAAACACTACATTTGAACTCGCATTATAAACTTCAAGTCAGCTCATTAGCATTTTAATAAACGACCGAAATTGCCAAGTGGTCCGACCTTTATTCATAATTATTTTCTTATTAGCCGAGTCCGGAACGCCACCTGCGCGCCACGGTTAGATTGAGATTCATTTTAGGGTTCTGCTGTGTTTTAAGGAAACTTCGCCGGACTCATCATGAGATGCTTTTTAGCGACATTATATTATTATACAATTTACTATCTCATCTTCTCTTGGTATATCTCTTAAATTTTAGGGATATGAAAAACAGAGAGGAAAGAACTTCATACACAATGGTAAAAGGTAGATCCTCCGACATTTCAGACATTTCTGATTCACTGTTTCATAGATGGCGTTGCGGTTATAGTGCTGCTATAAAATAAAACTCAGACTCCTGTGGCTGTATGCCAGGAGATTATGCTGCTGCTCATCAAATAAATAGGGACTATAAAAAATAATGGTAATAATGGAATTTCTAAATATTAAAGAGATTTAACGACAAAAGGTCTGCAAAATTACACGTGTGGACGCGTACAGTCGACAGCAAGTTAGTGTACCCAAATCTGTCAAATTTTACCAATCGAACATTAACCTTCCACTATTGTTAAATTTTTAATTAAAATTAAATAATTTTAAATATTGTATAAATTTAAATATTGTGATAAGGTTGAAAATCGATCGCAGAAAGTTGACAGATTTGTGTACACAGACTTGCTGTCGACTGTACATAGTTTTTGTTTGAAAACAAAATCGTGCGTGAACAGTCTAGTTGGAATCTCGCCATAAGACACAGTGGCACAAAGATCGTAGTAGGAGTCATCTTCTTCAAAAGACCGAGATATGATGAGATCTTGTAATGCATTTGCTGTTGCTCAGCTAGGTCAGCGGCGGCTTATCCTTGGCTGGTGTAAATGCCATTATCACATTCTCAAATAAATAAATATCTACAGAACCGCACCTTGAGCAGCTCACACCTACTTTCTCTTTTATATTGTAAGCCACGCGTAAGAAAATAAGGCCAATTTTCGTCCGCGCACTACGTACGTAATGTAATAATAAAAGTGTGTCCACAAAATGTTATTTAGTTTCGGGAAAGTTCCTTCTTGGCTAAATAAGGAATTAGGTGCTTCTACAGGAATAATAATGTGGAAGTAAAGCAGCCTATTTTCTGAAAAAGGATACTGGCTTCGTAATAACTATAAGGTCAAATCGATCAAGGTTAAGTGTGATAAAGAATAAATTATAATCTTTATTTTAATCTAGAGCACAAAAAACAATTTATTTTGTTTGAAACAATATGCAATTTAACCCTCTAATCTAAAATAATCCTCATCAAAATGCAATTATTTTCTATTAAAAGGATTTACCCTCTCAGGCAAACCAGCGTGTAAAATCTAGTCTAAAATAAATTTACTCTTAAATAAATTTAGTCAAAGCAAATATGATTTAGAGGGTCATCAAAATATGCTTGGGGCTAAATCAGCCCATCTATTAGAACATTATAATATTGTGTCTAGCTCAACCATGCGTAAGGTTAACTAAATAAGATTTAGATGCTAAATAACCCTGAAAATTTATTGGTGTTCATGGTCTAGCTATCAAATTCACAAATGACACCCGAGGGTGTTGTCCAAATAAGGGGTAGTCTGATTTATGGAAAAGATCGAGTATTTTTACCAGTTTCGGCTTAAAAATGCCTAAATACTCAAAGGTTTTTTAGGCTTTTGAAAAATGTAAAAGAACTTTCGTGATCCGTTGGGCTTGTTCAGCGATGTATCTCGCCTTCATAGAATATAAATAAGTTTTTTGATGCCTATATTTATGCATCGATATCGACTACGCGATAGCATATTGACGTATTATGTACGGATTTAAGGTGTCTTTTACAGAAAAAACGTGATATGATATTTAGCTATAGCAAAGAAAAATTTATCGTTAGGGCAGAAAAGGGAATAATTTTTTTTTTCGGTAAAAGACAAACAAACCCCCACACCAAAGAGCAAAAAGAAACTTCCAAAAAAAAAGAGGGGACGCGAAGAAAAAAGAAAAAAGAAAAGAGAAATATAAACGCGCCTTGATAGCAGCTATGTAAGGGTTTCCTACGTTACCCTCAGCTCCTTTTTTATGGAAATAAAATGTATTAAGTTAAGTTGATGTTCTATTAAAGAGGTCTTTGTTCAGAAATGCTAAATATATAATTAATCATTTAGTCTTAGATCTGACTCTTTAGCACTTTAATAGACTATTCCGAAAATCCACTACAAAGAAAAATCAAGACTGGTTATTTTTATTTTTTCAAAAGAAAAAAACTTTTGTTACAAACACTTGCGATATCACCACTTCAGAATGCGTCCATCAACTGATAGCTTTTTTATAATATTTCCACGTTATTTATTGGTTGTTTGAGACAACTATAGACAGGTTATGCTTTCATCTATATTAGAGATTTTGTGGTTGTGAATGTATCACGTCTGTTTACTCCTCAGTTCACAATATAAAATGAAGATTTCGGCAACAGCTTATATTATTTATTTTGTCAATGCCAAAATCATTCGAAGTAATCCAATTATACTTTTTCCTTTAAAATATTTTTCATCGTTCTATCTAGCATGAGACTCATTGTTTTGTTCGTTGTTATTGTTTTACTTCGCTTTAAACCCCCATTCCAATAGGAACACCTATTTCACTATGATTTCCTTTAACACGTGTTGTCCACGATTGACATGGACTTGAATGAATAAATCTATGTATTAAACAAGCATATCTAATTATACTCGAGCACATATTATCACTGCTGGTGGCTAAACAGATTCTAGACTTTGAGATTCAAGTACATAGGTAGTTCAGTAGTAGATACACACCATGATCCTGTAGTTATGAAATAGTCTAGTAACTGGTCACTAAGCAGGATTGGATACTATGATCAGCAGCGAGGTCCCAAACAAACAAGGCCAGGGTGGCCTCGATCGATGGCGATGCCGCCCTAATTTACAACACTGTTAGGGGCTACAACGGCCTAAGGTTACCATGCGACGTGCCCTCACGACCTGAACATCTTATAGTGATGTGGATGATGCATTTGAATAATGTCAACAGAATAAACATCGAGTCAGCTTTTGGTTGCTTTAGGTTGTCTGGAAGAGTATCATCTTAACGATTAGACCGCCCCTTTATGCCATCGCTATGATTAGTTCCAAAGATCAAAGTTAAAAAAAAATGGTTTACCTCACCAAAGTAAAATCATATCTTTCTTGGGAAAAATAATAATGTATTCGAAATCTAGATTTACTCACTTGTCGAAACTTATAACGTGCGGTTATCTAAAGTGTGTCTCTCTTTGTTTCAAACTGGCAATTACACCTGAATGGAATAATTATGTGCGCATACAACAGCGGAGCAACGGCACCGGGCCACATGTTACGCCGCAAGTGGCACGAAAGCCTTACGCGCTGAACCACCGCACTGTTAGGCAACGATATGGCGCGGAACGTGTGGCTCTTATAGCGCCATGGTTTTAGTCGACCACATTTTGAATTCTAATTTTACCTGTAAACTATAATAAATTAAATTTTGGTAGCTTAAAAAATTGTACATGTTAAAAAACTAAAATGACCATTTTATCGGCGAAATTATTACCTATAGGTACTATTTTGCTGTTCAGAAAGTCAAAATGAAAATAACTGAACGATTAACTACCGTAATTTAGTATAACTTTATGAAAAAGTAAAGAGTGTTAATTTACAGAGTACGATTAATTTAGTAGATACGACTAAAATAATATTCTAAGTTGAAGGAAAAGCTGCCTAAAAACGTCTACATCCAGTATTATGAATCGTGCCAGACATTCAAGTTAATTGTCAAAAGCAGACGTTAGCCGTTCTTTCAGTTTGTTATTAAATTTCCTAGACTGCTTGACTTTCAGGAAAATACGATTCTATAATTAAATGAAAAACACTTTGCGAAATTCAACTGCGAAATATCAATTTGTTAATTATTTATTTCATCTTTTGATGTTCGTAGAAA
>NWSH02000535.1:12962319-13005176 GCA_002382865.2 Heliothis virescens
TACTTGGTAAGATGCATAAAAAATAAATCACTCACACTTAAGTACCTAAATATGAAGGTTAAAGATCCTCAAAATAGGCATTTTTATTTTGCCCAGAACTTCTAAACGGGGTCGTACGGGGACAAGGTGCTTGGCTATATGCCTTCACTAATGTCTGAAAAACAACCCCTGAAAGTTTCATCTTGACCGAACGGGACCGAAAGCTTTTATGAGGAAAAAAAGTTCCATTTCCATACATTGAAAATGAACAAACCCGTTTATTATCGTGTATGTATTTTTTAAAGTGTCTAGACCCACTAATTAATGTATGATTCGATGTCCCCAACAATCCTACATACTCAAAATCTACCGAAAAAAAACTTAATTTTTCAAAATTCCTACGAAAGGCGAGCGAATTTTATCGGCCACCGTGCGCCGTTTTACTGCCGCACCTTCACGTGACTACTATGATCATATATACCCCGAGAGTATTAATAAGATCAACTGCGTTTTTCATATTTTGAGGGTTGATTTAAAAGTTATTTTTAGTGCAATCGAATCCCTAGTAAAAGGACGAGCAATGATGATGAGTACCAACTTATTTAAGTAAAAATAATAATATATACCTACATACATTTAATAAATTTACATAAATTTAATTTTGTTGTTAAACTTTTGACAATATGTATATGAAGTTTGATACCCTAAGGAAGACAAATATCCCCAAATTTTTCCCAAAGTGGTTTCGTTTCACGGCAAACGATAGATTTTAAGTTAAAAACATATTAATACTTAATTGCTTAAGTCATCATCATCCGAGCGTTGTCCCGGTTGCTAACCTTTCGGGCCCGGGGTCTGCTGTGTTACTTAATTGCTTAAGTGGACAGATATAAAACTTATAGAGGTTAAGTATCTACAGTATTTTATAAAAGTGCGCTCTAGGTTAAAGTTTATACTCATTTGTAAGTATTTTCATGTTTATTCATTTCTTCAGTGCAGTTTTAAGACTGAACATAGATTATCCAACCGTGGTTTTAATTTGAGATTTTGATGGTTTTCGTGCATAATACTGCACTCGCTCGACATGAGTAAGCGATGCTTATAATATTTGAATAGCATAATATAATAAAACATTCCTGAGCAGTTCCCCGCTGTATACCGTGTATAAATCATGTTTAAAATAGATAAATAAATACATATTGTTACAAAATACTCATACTCACAGTATACAATATGGAATTTTCTATAACGGAACAAAAGTTTAAGGTTTTGTACCTTTTCTGTACCCAAAGATAAAACTGAACTTTATTAATATTACCCTGTGATGTGTGACAGTTAGACAGTTGAAATTATCACAGGTCAAGTATTTCTGTAACCATTATAGCGATCAATATTTACTAAAAAGTTTAATATTAAACACTCTAGATGACTCCCATAAAACAAACGTATTATTCTGTTCATTTATAGAAAACGTTACGGAACTTTAGTACACGAGTCCGACTCACACTTTGCCAGTTAATTTAGGTCAACAAAATTCTCAATTCATTACATACATACATAAATACAAACAGTCCCCGCGATAAAGGTCGTTGCTCACTTGCTCAGCCTCCTAGCGGCTCTATAAATCCCGGAGACATTAACTGCAGGCACTTAATTAGGTAGATCCGGGGGCTGCAAGTGGTCACATAATATTGTCAAAGAGTAGTTATTGTTGGTAGATTCGGCGATGGTAACTTTGGTCTTAATTTTGGCAGCAAGTAAAACAGTTACCTCTCTTTCTTAGGTTTTTGAGAAAAGACCTTCATATTTTAACGACAAGTTTTCTTTCAGTTTTTATACCTACTCGACTAATTGATTAACTAATTTGTTTACTTAAGGGCTAATTAATGCAAACACTTTTAAAAAACCTCACTTCCTTGTGATTTTTTTTTATATTTCACATAATGTGCAAGTGTGCATCAGTAAAATAGATGATACTAATATGTACTTACTTAGCATAAGACCAATTACCCTATTTAGTTGTGGAATAAATGAATTGAAATTTTCATGCAAAACTTGACGAATAGTTTAATTCAACCAACCATTCTCTGCTTAAAAATCTCTGAGCGGCGAACTACTTATAGGCAAAATATAGCTTCCAAAATATTTCTCACATCTATGTTCTCATCTGAAATCCCTAGGGGCTAGCTTTGAGCAGTAATTTCACCGTAAGTAGGTGGCTACAGGTTGAGATTAGTCACTGTTATTGTTATGTAAATATATTATTTATTGCTGTACTAACAATGGGTGTTTGTAAGTGTACTTGGGAACTATTAATTAGCATGTTAATAGAGTGGTCAGTTGTGTTTACTATGAATGGAGTGAATAATTCATGGCTTACTTTTGATTAAGGTGAGGCTAATTTATCTTAATGATCTGTATTAAGTTAGTGTTGTATTGTTAAACTTCTCATCTATACTAATAATCTATACTAATATTATAAAGAGGAAAACTTTGTTTGTTTGTTTGTTTGTTTGTTTGTTTGTTTGTTTGGTTGTAATGAATAGGCTCAAAAACTACTGGACCGATTTTAAAAATTCTTTCACCATTCGAAAGCTACATTATCCACGAGTGACATAGGCTATATTTTATCCGGGTACGGGCAGTAATTCCCACGGGATGCGAGTGAAACCGCGGGAAAACGGCTAGTAATATATATTGTGAAAACAAATTAATCTCGGTTAGGTATACAATATTGTGTAGATATGCACTTCAATTCAATTAAAAGTATAATAATATTGTTTTTGTGATTTTATGATGTTTTAATTATTATCAGTATTTTTATCCACGCCTCTTCTCATATAGAGAAGCAAATTAGTCAAATTTGCATAGGTACTCAAACTTGAGAGACAGATGCTATAACCAATAGACCACAACTTTTAGAATATTTTTTAAGAGTTTAGGTACTTGCCTGTATGATTCTAGTACTTATCCTTTTCCTAATAGATTCCAACAGATGTCAGCTGATAATACACAGGACACTATCGTTCCACCTAGTTTAACAACAAGCCACTCGCACAAGATCTAGCAAGGACAATAGACGAGCAATTACCGGTATCCAACCAGTGTGTACTTAGAACAAACACTACTGTTCTCAGACGGTATAAAGTCGAGAACACATGAGTATCTCGAATTCGAAGTAACCCCGAAAATAAGCTTCGTTCATTTGCATTAAAATATAGTAATTATATTATATTGTGTGTATGTGTGTGTGTGTGTGTTGGGTCTACATCGTTGGTCTACTAGTTGTGGGGAATAGAAAGTGCGCCTGTGTCTGCGCAAATGCTTGTGATCTATAAAATTTCCTGCGCTGCTAGCTGATCTTATTGGAGAACACAGCCATCATGGCATCATTGACAATCAGTGTAAGCGTCATTATTACAAAAGTAGATAAGAAGCCTCGAGTATTGTCGTTGTGGAGTGATCTGGCTAATCTTACTGCAGAGAGCGTAGCATAAATATGCTAGCTGACCAAACCACGTTACTAAGGCAAGTATAATTCCTCTATTCCTAATAAGTAAAAAATTGTTATCAAATAAATGCTACGCTCTAAATTTTTTTGGTATTTTAGAAAAATTTTGACGCTCTATGAGAGGATTGTGTTTAATATTCAACGGCAATAGCCTGAAATATATTTCAATATTCGTTCACAATATTCGTGTTCGAATCTATCCGTCCGTGTACACTCAACTTTAGATATGAGATCCAGAAACATAGTACTTGCGTATTAATTAATTTACTACCCGCAAACTAGAGTTGAACTCAAACAAATGAAATTTGCGTGCACTGTTGTTTGTGTGTTTGTACAATTTGCGTTGAAGAATATTTGAATTCACTTCAGTGTATTAGAAATGTGAATATGTTTAGGTACGTTTGTTTGGTTTGTTTTGGAAATAGAATGTTTTGTAGAATTTTTTATAACTTTTGTCTTACTAGACGACGTTCTAGGTTCAAATTATTTTTTCTTATGACCAGGTTATATGTCTCAATCAGACCAGGGCTATCCAAGATTGTGTATGGTTGGTGCTATAAATATGTCTCCAAGAATTTGATTACCATGATCCATCTTATCATTGTCTTATTTATTTTCTCATATCTAAGAAAATACTTTATTATACAGAAAATTACTTGCCAGACCAATTATAACAATACATGTTTGATTTAAAAATGCCCGTATTTATACGCAAATGAAAATTACACACTCATATAAGCAGGCCATTGAGCAAAGCATAATGGCTGAGCAAGCAATAATTGCAGTCATCATTATCTCGAATGTGTCCTTAATTTAGCCGTATGTACAGTTAATGGAGGAATGAGCAACGTTCGTTATTTTTTTCTTCATTGTTTCAATTATAATGAGAATATTTGACTCGAGATTTATCAAAATTTTGTTGAAAATTAATTGTCACACTGCTTTGATGTATGATTCTTGGCTGTACTCATGACGGTATTGCGGCTGTCATTTGAACATTTTGGCAGTCATTACGGGTAGTCAGAAGCCAAGAAGTCTGACAACCGGCCTTACCAATGGGTATCAGGTTGCCCGGGTAACTGGGTTTTGGAGGTCAGATAAGCAGTCACTCCATGTGAAACACTGGTTCTCAGCTGCATCCGTTTAGACTGGAAGCCGATCCCAACATAGTTGCGAAAAAGCTAGACAAGTGATGATAGAGTCAGGTTTTGAAACTTATATGTTCGATTTTTATTTTGTTTAATTTAAACTGAACTTGGTTTAGGATTTCAAAAGCGTATGAATGTTTTTCGTGTTTCTGATGAAGGTTGCTACTACTGTTTTTAGATCTTCTACCTAATTATAGGATAATTACTATATAACAAGATAATATAAATTTTGGGATATTAATAACTAAGTCTTGAAAATTCATCTGCAGCTTCCACTTGACAAAATAATAAATGTCAAAATGCAAATGTTTGTTTGTTTGAACAACTGAGTATGTCTTCAGATGCCTAATTAAAGAATTTAAATATAAAACTTAAAATAAAATAAAATGCTGTTTTAATAATGATGTTGGCATTGTCTTAATATCTTACACTTGTGTCATCAGTTAAGTAAAACAGTTTCAATATAGTGAAAATTCAATTAATTGTAAAAAAAACTTATTTAGTATTTTCATAATTTTTAATTTTGTATTAAAAGTAGTGGTTCATTTCCTGCGTATTTTCAAAAAATATATATATTTTTATTGAAATCAGTAAATGGTCTTTCTGGTCATGATTAGTTTAATATACCTTCCTTCCTACAAATGTACGTTTAAGAAAAAGTCTTCAAAAAGTCACCTTTTATTCTTGACAACAATAAATTATTATTAAACGTCTATGACATTACAATAAATAGTAGTAGTTGAAGACGCTAAACAAGTTAAATTGTAGCTGAAACCACGGGACCAACCAAGTCACCAAAGTATTTGTCACTAAAAATAACTCAAAGCAAGTATATCAAAGCAGTGATTGATTGAATTAAAATAAATTAACAATGCTAATAACGACACAGTAATTAGTAGCTCCAATTTGTTCAAACAAGTGAATGAACTTTCTTTTCAATTACTTTCGCTTGTCTTTTGTTAATCAATATTGATATTGCGGGACATAAAAAAAATACGATTAATTAAATTAAATTAATAATATATTTCTGACTAGCTAACTTAGAGAACTCGTATGTGCCCGGGCAAAATATAGTCTTGAAATGCAAACTGTAAAATATTTTTCAAATCGGTTTTTTAGACCGTTAGGGTACAAATCAACAAAATGTACCCTTTCCATTATGGTAAGTATAGATTATCATTTTTTTTTATTAAGAAGGTTTGTTCATCTGCTAATAATACTTTAATATTTCAGTTTTAACGTTACCTAATTCTCAAAGAAAATTATATTAGACATTCTATCCGGGCGCGCGAAGCAGATCTCGCACTTCAATAAATAGTCATAAAAACACATAAATACCTACTTCTATTAACTTTTTTACGAGGCACGAAAATATCTAACTCCAAAAAAACACAAACTAAAAAACGTATAACGCTTTTAATTTCAAACATTCCATCCCTAACAGCGAGGTTGGTAGCTAAAATTAATAAATGCCAATCAAAAGTCCGCCGTTTTATAATAACCACACCAACGTTGTATGGAATTCAGAATAATTTTAGCGGACACAATTCAGTTTTTCCCTGTCTCATTAAAGTCTAAGGTTGGTTAAGAATATTATTTTGTTTAAAAATTCATTCCGCAATGACACTGTGGCTTCTGATGTCCTGGTTTCTATTCCTTTAAATAAAGTAGTAGGTACCAAAAGTAAAACAGATATATAGAAAAATTCCAAATGGTGTACTTAGTCAAGCATGAAATGTAATAATCAGGCAATATTTTATTCATCTCTATGACTGATCGTGATCGCAAAACATAGCAAGCCTTATATAATTACGAAGAGCTGTGTTGGAATTGTACTGTAAGACAAACTTTCAGGTCATCTTATTATTTTAAACCCTAAACTTAGATTAAAAACTGAACATGTTGAAATCAAGTATACCTATTTATTATAACTATTGACCAAACCTATTAGAACTTATGCGAGAATTTGCTTCACAAGACAAACTGACAAAAAAATCATTGCACACGCAGCATTTGTCTTCTTTCACAAACTTTCATAGTTAGACTCGAGAACGGTAATAGTAATAGTCGTAATTCGTCCGTAATACGGGCCGGTACTCAAATAGTAAGTAATTAACATTGTTAGAAGGGAGACCCAGTGGAAGTTTTCTCACTTATTTGTTAGATTAATGCGCCAAGTTTTGTACGAATTCGGTGGGTGAGAGTCACGTATTGATAGAAGGTTATGTGATTTTCGGATTTATTGGTTTGTCTGGATAATTTGGTGGTTTAGTAAGATTATTGGATGAATTTGATGTGAAGAATATCTTGTTTAGGAATAGCCGCATGGGCCGGTCGATCATAAGGTTAATCAAGGTTTGGTGTGGTTGGTCCATAAATAGGTGATCAAATAATTATGAAAAATTATGAGTATTAGTAAATCTAGATTTACTACCGGCCACCCTATATTTATAGATCCCTTTCTATATAGATAAGTACAGATATGTTTAAAGGATTTTCAATCATGATTTTATATCTAAATTATGTTCAATTTACCTTCAAAAATATTTCCAGAAAACTAAATTTTTGTACCACAAAATAAGTCAGATGCAAACTTTTCAATCCACATATTTCGCCACAAACAACTTTTCGGATTTTACCTCCATACACTATCATGTACGAGCACTTTAAACCATCCCGTTTTTTCGATCCAACGAACATTTTTCTAGAAAATACCGGGATTAGGCAAACAAACCGAGTGTATTGCAATTTTTTAGCTTCGATCTGTATCAGGTAGCCCGAGGCAGGTCATTCAGGATATGGTATCAATGAAGTTTGTTATAGAGGTTCGCTGTTGGATTAATTAGTGTGATGTGCCACCAAACTCTGTGTATGCATTATAATATTAGTTTGCTTTGGAAATATTTGAAGTGAGCCTTTGCGGAGGAATATCTTTTAGTTAATGATTGAAGGGTTTGGTCTCGATGAAAAAATAAATAATTAAAGTGTCCATTACCCGGACAGATATAGCCTATACACGAAAGTGTAGCTTCCAAACGGTGAAAGGTTTTTTTTCATAACGGTTCAGTAATTTCAGAGCCCCTAGGGTACCAACAAGTAAACAAACAAAAAAATGTTTCCTCTTTATTGTATAAGTAGTACTTATATGATTATATACTTCACGATTAAGGCAAAATTTTAAAAATATTTCATTTCCAATCCATTAAAAAGTGTCAATCTCTTTGGAGTCCATACAATGAACTGTACCTATAGATACCATAATTTCAGGCTATCTATTAAATCTTCCCGCAGGTGATTGCAGGTATTTTAATTATGCATCAAGTGTAACCGCGACCTGCGCGAATATTTCGATGGATTTCCATCATGTATACTCGTATCTGATAGACCTCATTTTTGGGAAGTAAGGCTACTAACGGGTGAGACTTCTCATATGTTATTATTCATCGTTTTCTTATTTAATAGAGCTCTAAAACTATACATACAACTAACTTCTTCTAATCTACTGGCTTTGCTCGTGCCTATTGGTCATAATATTAACGGAATTATTTGTTTGAGGCTTTTGCGCCTGCTGTAACATTAAATAGCTATCTTATGAGCACCGGAAAAGCTGCCGTCAGAGCTTTTAAAAAAATAAAATAAAATTATATCCCAAAAACTTACCTCTCTTTTGAGAGCAACCTAAAACTTCATTGTCCAAAATGGATCGTAGCTTTTAAAATTTATAAAGTCACAAAAATAAAGCAAAGATTTTTGATCTTATAAAGTACATTTCACAAAACAAGATCACAGACAGTTTACAAAAGAAGATAGTAGCTGTCTCAAAAATTGAATTGTGCAAACATTCTGGGTACAGTCGGTGAAATAAATCCCGGTTCACCCTTGTCAGAGATAACTGACCGAAGTTCCTATCCCAGTTTGAAACAATTATCTCAAGAACGATCACGTAAATTTTTCTAATCTCTCGACGATACTTCTTTTCTTTTGTCCGACTGTACTCTGCTTTCGTAGTGAAATGTAAATTGAAAACTGTTTAAGTTGGCTGTATTTCGAGTTTTGGTTTTTGAGATAAGATTTTTGAAATGTTGTTGAGTTATATATACTTGAAGTAAAAATAGAGGTTCAACACGGTAAGAATTTCGTTGCTACATACATTTTTGTCAACGACCTAATTTATTTTTCTGTGTGATACCACCAAATATCTGGTTATGTTATTAAACTTGTAAAAAATATACATATTAAACTAAGCTACGAGATTAGTTCAAAAAATAATGCAGCTAGAAAAATCTGTATAAAGATATGTAAACTTCCTCATTTTCTCTGTTACCAGGATCCATCTTACTCTATTATTACAATGAAAATGTAATATAAAAGGCCACAATATATTTTTCAGAACTCATTTCCCAACGAGCACTTTCTTTATGAAATCACTAAGCTTGTAGTCGCCAACCGACTTGAGTGGTCTTCTAGAAAAACTATTAAAGTTACTGCTTATACTTACACTATTAGCTTAGTACTTACTTGCTTTGTTTTTCATTTTATAATACTTAACTGATAAATTATTGTGTTTAAGTCTTCATTAAAGGTATCAATAATTTTCAGGTAATTTGTAAATTAGCTTAAGATTTTATGTTTTGACATACAATATCAGTAATCTTCATTATCTTTAAAAACAAAAATCTTCAAAATTAGTAAAAGTAATGATACCATAATAAAAATAAAATGAGCCAGTGAGACACTAATTTTATATTTTCAAAAGTTTTATTTTTTTAACAAATATTAAAAAACTTAAATACCTTTAAGTCGATTAAATTAATACAAATAATAAAATTAATTAACTAGTACTATTTGCCCACAATTTGTTCCTATAAAATCTTTTCATCAACCTCAAAGCAACTTTCATTCCCCACGCAACAATCACAAAATTATACGTCACGAACGCAGTACAAGCGCGCACAACGGTGCACAACAAAACAAAAAATTGGTATAAGTCTGAAGTCACAAAGCTTTGTCCCGGCCAAGTTCGCCGTGCAACCTGATTCAATTTCCATGTTAATCCGAAACACGACACAAAGTCTCCTTTGTATTGTACAAGTCAAGTTTTATCGGGTAAGGAGTTTTTTGGTGACTGTACTCTGTAGTGATGTCGTTTTGTCTGAGAGGGAATTTGTTTAAATTTAAAAAATGATTTATTTATTTATTTTTATTAATTAATTATTTATTACTACTGCTTACTGCATGTTTCGTTTAAGGTTTTGTTTAAAAAAACAATACAGGAAAAGAATTAACATTATTAATATGCTTTTTTAGGGTTCCGTAGCCGAATGGCAAAAAACGGAACCCTTATAGATTCGTCATGTCTGTCTGTCTGTCTGTCTGTCTGTCTGTCTGTCTGTCTGTCTGTCTGTCTGTCTGTCTGTCTGTCTGTCTGTCTGTCTGTCCGTATGTCACAGCCACTTTATTCCGAAACTATTAGGACTACATAGTTCAAACTCGGTAGGCAGATGTATTATATTGACCGCTTTACGATTTTAATACAAAAATAAAAAAATAATAATATTAGAGGGGGGCTCTCCATACATGGAACTGAAAATAAAATTATTTTTTTTCATCAAACCTATTCTTGTGGGGTATCTATAGATAGGTCTTTAAAAATGAGATTGAGGTTTCTAAAACCATTTTTTCTCAAAGTCAATCATTTCAAAGTAATACACTTTCAAAGTGCTAAAATTTGTGTCCCCCCCCCTGTAATTTCTAAACTACCAGAATGAAAAATCTAAAAAAAATATATCTTATAGATCTTAACAAAAACTATCAACCAAAATTGGTTTGAACAAGATACAGTCAGTGGTTTTTGAGATATAGCACTTTTTCAGTAACCGCAAATTATAACTTTGTTATTCATGTTTTGGCTAATTTTAGGTACTAGGTACGTTTATTTTTCATAAATAATGGAACGGAACCCTTCATGTGCGAGTCCGACTCGCACTTGGCCGGTTTATTAAATTTTAGCCATCCTCAGATTAACTAATAAAAATAAATCAGAACTTCTCCCTGTAATATTCTATTTATACAGTAAATCAACTATCATTATATCAGCAACGTATCATAAAAATAGGTTACAAAAAAAAATAGAAATATCTATCAACTTATAATTTAAGATTATCTACGAATCGTATCATTTTCCCAACACTGCAGTACACTTAACATGGAGTGCAGATGCAAATTGAATGAAAGAAGCCGAGTAGCATTGTTTTTCGTGTAAATTTTGGAAACATGAAAATAAAATGTTAATTCAGATTGCAGGGTACTTTTTTCTAGTTCTGAATTCATATCTTTATTGCAATATAAGGTTTTACCCGCGACTTTATCCGAGGGGCATAGTCACTTCTATAAATACCCGCGTTTTGAAGTCAGTTCTACGAATATCCGTAAAAAAAGTAAACTTTTCCTCGTTCCCAACGTACCGTCTATCTCTACAAATTTCACTTTAATCTATTCAGCCACTTTAGCGGGAAAACGTAACAAACAAACTCAATATCACATTTATAGTAAAAAGAAAAGGTAGTTCTTTTTCATTCCAGTTTATCTGAAAAAGCTTTCAGCTTATTTTGTAGTTAATGTGCGTTTCAAAACAGTTTCTAATTTACCCTTAATCGTATTTCACTCACGTGTCTAAATAATGTTTATGTAGCTCCCAATTGCAGTGGCATTCAACCGCGATGATCCATCTAAAGCTTTACAGTGATCCAATACTACAAGATCATTCACAAAACCAATATTATCTCGTATTTGACGTACCTACTGACATAGTGTGACATCATTAAAATCAGAGTCTAAATTACTGGGGTAGAAAACACTTCAAATCTTGTTTGATATAAATTATCACGAAATTAAAAGAGAAATGTCGTTTTAATTTATTTTACAATCCAGGTCAGAAATTTATTGATTATCTAGGAGTTGTAATATTTTATGGTATTTGATAAAATTTAAATTATGATTCTTATATATCACTTAAGCGGGACGAAGACGAATAAAGGGATGGTTAATATATGTAAAGAAATAACCTTTCAATATATATTGTTAGCGTACCCTTTATTGAACTGATAGATGGAACTGATTTCAGATAAAATATCTGTCGGTTTCATATAGTATAACATATTAACCCTAATAAATTAAAAAAAATCGCAAAAACCACATTAGGTCCCAAAGTTAAATCTTATTATAGCTTAAATTCGGCTATCTCGATTTGAAAGTAGTTGCGGCCTTCGGGAAATTTATTTTGTTCCCCAGCGAGCAAGGCACTAAGTCTTATCATCCACCTTATAGGTTTCTAGCTTTTCTTTTGCTAGCGGTTTCACCCGCTTTCCGAAAGAGCCGAGAGAGCTTCTAGAGGTGTCCCAAAATTAACGCAAGATTTGAATTAAATAGAAAACGCCGTTTTTAGTCTTTTGATAGTTATATTTTTATTGACTCGTAAAGTACATAGGATAGGGTTATGTATGGAATAACACATCGGACAAATGGCCTCCACGACTTTGCATGCACATGCGCACTCTTTTGTTGAAATTTTCCATGACCATTCTGCATAAATGTGGCTGAATTTCGTTGATGCAGCGTTAAATCTCCTCCTTTAACGCACGGGTGGTTGTGGGCTTGTTGACATAGACTTGTGATTTTAAATAATCCCATAAAAAGAAGTCTAATGGTGTTAAATCACACGATCTAGGAGGCCAATTTTGATCACCGAAACGAGAGAGTACACGACCTGGAAATGTCTCGTGCAGTAATTAATTAATAATGAAGACACGTTGTTCTATCGTGTAACGCTCCATTTTTAATAACCCTATACTGTTAGCTGTCAAATTGCTTTTTTTTCAGGGTTGCCAACACTTCACTGCACAAATGGCGGCAAATTCAAATCTTGCGTTAATTTTGGGACACCCTTTATATGGCGCACCAAAAAAAAATAACCTATGTGTTATTCTGATCTAAAACCATATCAGTGCCAAGTTTCATTAAAATCTGTTAAGCCGTTTGTGCGTGAAGACTTAACAACCATAAACATTTAGGGTCTTACTACAAAAAAAACCGGCCAAGTGCGAGTTGGACTCGCGCACGAAGGGTTCCGTACCATTATCCATGAAAAAAGTACAATAGGAATGGTCAAGTGTGAGTTACTTAAGTTGCATATTATTTCCAATAGATGGCGCTACTAGTATACAATTTTGCAATTAACTAATATAAATCAACAGCCATAATAATTTATTTTTTTTAATTTTTAGTATTTGTTGTTATAGCGGCAACGGATATACATCATCTGTGAAAATTTCAGTATTCTAGCTATCACGGTAAATGAGATACAGCCTGGACACAGACAGACAGACAACGAAGTCTTAGTAATAGGGTTCCGTTTTTACCTTTGGGTACGGAACCCTAAAAAAGATGAACACACGTGTTTTAGAGAATTCTCCATACAAAATTAATTTATTTTTTTGTAGTAAGACCTATACACCTTTGTAACTGCTCACAAACTTCCGTGTTGATCTTTTGTCCTACGTTATATAAAACAGTTTTAGTGTCTTACAGAGTGGACAACAATAATTGAGTATACCTTTACAAAGGAAATTAATATTTCAAAGAAGTTGTCTGCCAAAACGTGAAGGAAGTTTATAATATTTTTTCAATATTATGCCTTGTTTATTAGCAAATATTCCACGTACTCGGATAAAAATGTTCTTAGTTTTGCTTACTAAGTAGTACTATCTAACATTAAAATATATATTTTTTTACTCAACTCCACTTTCTAAAATGACAATTCGATACGTAATTTATCAAAAATTATTACCATTAATCTCCCAAAATATCAAAATATACGCCGTAGTATCGTAAAATTTACGCCCTTTCCTAAAAATCGTAGAACCGGCGTCAAATAACATGATATCATCTTTAACAGAAATATCCGCTCGCTGGTTATCTTTTATCTGTTCATTTGAGTATAAATTGGACGAGGTATAATTTTGGAGCGGATTGCATTCAGTTATATCCTCGTTGTCGTCACAACTCAAAACGTCCACTGCACAAATGCCTCCCCCAAACTGCAGTGACTAATGTATTCAACTATAACATGGGAGTAAATAATTGATTTTGTCGAAATTCCCAGTTATAGTAAAAATGTTCACTTTATTTCTGAGAATTATCGGACTATTTGTTACAAAATTCAATTATTCTTTTGTAGATTAATGAATACTGGGAATTAAAACACAATTGAAGATTATTTTGTCAGTTACGATATCAACGGAGAGTTTCACAGGTTTCAGATAGAGTTCTAGATAGCTATCTGACAGATCATATAAAAGTATGCCATAGAAAAACAATCAAAATTAAAGACATTGGTGTGGCGCTATCCCTCAGATAGCTGTTTAGAATTTTATCTGGAACTTGTGAAACTGACCGTAATAGCCTGTAACTGTAAACTTTTCTTTGTTAACTGTACTCCATACTTATCTTACTCTGATTCATACTCTAACGCCCATCTAGTTATGTCGCGCACGTACCGCGCCCAACTTCCATCTCCCATGAAAAGGGTTAGAGATTTATAACCTTTTGTAACTGGCTACCATAGAGCATTCAACCCACTGGCGAAGCTAAGAGCAGAAATGTCTATGCGAAAAAGTCTACCAACCTACACAAAGCGAGCCAACGCAAATGATTGTGCTGTACCGTTATTATAAGAAATCAAGAAAACTAGAACAAATTAAATATTTTAGGGGGATCCATACAGGAAACATGATTTTTTTATAAATAAATGGTAACGAACCCATTCTTCACGAGTCTAACTCGCACTTGACCAGTTTTTGTGATTTTATATAAACACCACATGATAAAAATGTAGTTTTCCTTTAGCCTTCAGCCCTCATGTAGCTTTAGCATGCATGGCATCGGCGTGTCCAGTAAGTAAAATTGTCTATAAGCTACCTATAGATTGTATTATATCGGATGACACCTGCTATTATTATGTTAAAATGGCCGACGTTTTTATCTCTGACGCGCTGATAAGTCAATTTATGCGATATCGGATTAGGTACAGTAATTTGTGGTAATGTATGTACGTACATTGTACTTTAATGTTGTTTTGATTTGCAGCTGAAATTGGGTTTTATTTGAAGGAAATCATTTTAATGGTAGAAATCAAATTAAAAAAGTATGTATTTTTACAACACAAAAATATTACAAAGCTGCATATTGTCTTCCACATTCGTACAAAAAATGGACAATAGAATCACTTCGAGGAAACCAACAATAACAATTATTATTAACACAAAATAAACAGAACAACCTTTCTGTCAATTTTGCATTCCCAAAAAGGCTGAAAAATTGGCGCTATAGTTAACAACTTTTCATTTCCTTTCAAATTATCACTGAAAAAAAAATACTGAAAATTTTCAACTTCCCCGATCGCATAGACCTAAAGTGCAATAAAATCATGATAGCAAAACAGCTTATTCCTTTAAACAGGCGTCAATCAAGCAGTCTTATCACCGAGTAATCACGTTGAACCTCTACAGCGCTGCAGCGGTGCGGTGGTTAGCGACCGCAGCGCTTTGTGCGATCAACACCCGTGTTAGTTAGCGACTGATACCGTTCTGTGATTACATTGATTCGTTACAGCGTTTGGCCTTTTTTGGTTAAGGGTTTGTGTAGACTTTTAATTTGAATGATCTATGGATTTACTACTTTGTTGGTAGTTTTGTACAATAAAATTAGGTGAGTAAATAATTCCCCATAACTTTTACGGCCACTGGACTGGCCGTTAGTATATTATTACTAAAGTCAATTTTGTCTGATCGAGTATTATCTCCCAAACATCAAAATGTGTTCTAAATTAGTTCGAATAATGACAATACGTCGTTGCTTCCCCTTTGGTACAGTTCCTATTGGTTCTTATACCCACATAGTTCAGGCTATACTTCGACTACAATAATCTAGCTATTCTTGCATAAATACCCAGGAACTTTCTATTCCAGGTAGGTATTTTAATGTTACATCATTCCACTGCAAGGTATTATAAAACAAAACAATAGGTGTGAAGCTGTAGCATTGCAATTTCCACGGTTTTCATTTCACACCTTCATTAGAAGTCATAAAACAAGTAAACTTCAGCGCTATAAATTTTATTCTACTCCCAACAGTCGTACATTCAAACAAACATACCATCCATATTGTCCTAATTTGACGCCCGGCTAAAATATTCCGCTTTTGCTTAGTCGAAAACAAAAAGTTTTAGAGTTTTAGTTAGTTGCGAAATGAAAACAATTAGCGTTTGAGGCGGCTGCAGCGGAGTGTAGCGATTAAAGCTGTGTGTAGTCATTGGAATTATGAGAATGTTTTCGTTCTTATTGCTGTGTAATGTTTTACGTGATTTTTCACCCTAACTCTCTCTACTTATACGTGCAAGAGTGAATGTTTGCCACTTCACGATGAAGTGTAAATGGCTGTATGTGTTTTTTTTGGAGTAAGGTTGTGGACTACTTCTTATGCGGATGCTGAATTGCATTCTTTAGGGATGCGGGGAAAACCACGAGGAACATCTTATTAAAAATATTTAAAGTATTGCTCGTTTTTAGAAACTTTAGAAACCGATAGCGCATTAGGTTTAGTGGTCAATTTATTAAACGAAACATACTCTTATTAGGCGAAGGTACTCGATTGCAACGATGTGAAAGATGAAGTACGAATACGACAGTACAATTTCTATGGGAGAGTTCTATGGTTTCGGATCTAGAGTGATGGGAGACTTTCCTATCAATATAATCTTATCTATACTATAATGGTGCAAAAAAAGTCAAAATGGTGCAGTACCTAATTGTCTTATTTTGATCTCACATTATCCAACCTGCGTTGGTTTGAGAATCTACGTTTTTACTTTTCACGTTACCACAATATCTCGGTAAAATAATAAAATAGTATCCAGAATCCCTCTCTCGAGTATCATAACTTAAGATCCCAAGACAGCAAAAAATATGCTACGTACTTTATTTCTGCGGGATAATAAAAATGTAACCACTCGGGCAATTGCGAAACTCAATTATTCACTCCTAAAGAGCAAACAGCAAAGTTGTTACTGCGAACTACAATAAATCCAGGCTCGACCGACCAACAGTAGGTATAAGTTATGAAAGTATTCCCGCCGCCAATTTGTTGGTAGCAAAAATTCGTTGTTAGTTGAAAACAATTAAGCGGTCTAAACTGGTACTGGATAGTGGGCCGGTCGGGAACTTTGTTGGAACTCATTGTAGTGCACAAGGAATTTGTTATGTACATTACTGTGGATACGGTAATGATGAAGGTGGGGAAATGAGTACATGCCAAATAAAGTGAACTTAATACCAATGTCACGAAGTGGTAACTGGAATCTGTCCAATAGGATTATTAGGATACACGAAGCATGATAAGTGCTTTAAAGCGCGAAAGAAATTTAACAATGATGAATACTGACTACATCTCGCTAAAACTGTAGGTATAATTGGGTTGTCATCAAACCTAAAATTAAACGTTTCATTTTGCGATTGGTCTAACATTCTCCTGAAATTGTCATAATATGCTACAAGGCAAACACTGTTTGGCGTTTAACTTCATAAATATAATAAAAATAGCTCCAGTAATTAAACTCATGTTCATGCCTAAAAATACCACATCAAAAACTCAGTACCACTCTCACATCTCCGTTCAGAAACCACCGGAGTGCAGACTCGCGGTACAGTGAAGAGCAATTTATTACTTTTAAGTTGCCCCTGCACTACAGGATTAGACGGAATGCTCGTTCCTACAAATATGTACGATAATAACAACTGTACTACTGTGATTTGTAGCAACGTGTGCGGTTAAGTTTGTTGGATTAACTTCGATGTCGTTGTTAGGTTTAAAATGTTGGTTTTGTTGTGAAGCATGGTTTTAGTTCTGTAGTAGTTAGTGGTTCTTCGTCATGGTTAAACATCGTTTGCAATATGGGGCGAGTACAATGAAAGTCAGTTTTTGTTGTTACAGTTTATTATGTAAGGGCTCTTGCTATAACGGGGCACGTTTAACCTGTTTTATATTTTGTACAAAATGTACATCATAGGTATATTTTAAAATATTTTTCGCGTAATCCATAAGAAAATACATTTTTACAATCTAGGTAAATAAGATATATGAAAGGAATAAGGAGGAGGAGAAGGAAAGGATAAATGAAAAATATGTCTCATTCTCATCTCACAGGTTCTTTATTATATTCGGACTATAATCGTGAGCTGAAATTGCTGCTTTTGCATGGGCTAAGCTTTTCATGAGTACTAGTTCGGATGCCAGCTTCAAATCAGGCTTATACGCTTGAGCCAAAATAATCCTTTTATAGATTGCTTCTGTTACTGCTTTTTGGTATTCACGTGAATGAGAAACAATTTTCTGGAGTTTATTCAAACCAAGTTCGACTTTTTTCGATCAGTCACTTAAATTCTTTAATTCTTCTTCCAGGTCGGATTAAATTTCTGCTGGGACTGCGGGATTGTTTGAAAAAGTTACCGCGGCGCAGGCATAGAAAGGGCTCAAGAAGGAACACGGTGGGGGTTAGTCAGTAAAGGTCTGACACTCCCACTGATCTCCCAGGAATCAGTTTAATTAACTAGAATATTGTGGTATTGTATTGAAATAGAATTTACAGTTTAATTTTCATGTATTATAGTATTGATGTAGACTCTTTTCTCTTCACCGTAGTAGCAAAGAGGTAGATGATCTGGACAGAGATTATGTTAGCGTTTCTAAACACGTAAAGCTTACCCGACGAGTGATTCCGAGTGTCAGAAAGTGAAATACTATCTTTGTTTCATGTTAGATAATATAAATGGAGTGGACAACAGCCCGCTAAAATTTAAATAGCTACTCTAAAAATTGCACCACATTCGAACTCAATTTTAAAACTGCAACAATAGTCGTAAAGCCACGGTCGGTATATTTTGACGGCGACAGTCGCACAATTAGTCGCAGTCGCAATAAACGATGGCAACTGGTATTTACCGTTGTACAATGTTGTACGTTCGATAACTACCTTCTACGTATGCTGCTGTTAGTGTGGCGGTACACGGTATAAGCATTGTATTTTTTTCCAATAGTCAATTTCAATTTCTACGCAGCCTCTTTTCTTCTTGCATACTTCTCTTCCTGCACAAATTCTTTCTAGTCTAATCGTCTATCACATAATCTATTAATAATTTTTTGGTCATGCAGAATCCTCTAAATCGATCCAAGTTCATGTTCTAGACCTCCCTCATAATAAAATGGATTATCTTTCCTGTTCATCATACAGTCATATCATACAGGTGGTCAGTCTAACTGGATTCAGCTGAGGAACTCGTCATGACATGATAGTCACCTATCCACGAACCGACCGCTCCAAATGTTACTTAACCATATGATCGGTAGACCCGTGCACCTGTTACTAAATCACGACCTCCACCAACTACCACATCAAATCCTTCCCCATTTTCACAAAAGCAACGCACAGCAAAATTACCGTCTACCCGGCACTAACAAACGGTTTATAAGCAAAATTGGAAGTTATAGAACGATCGTTCCGACTACGGCTTAACGAGAGTTAAACCATTGCGTCTTAATGGCGAACTTTATGGTGGGCAATAATTTTATTACAGATATTGTACCATGTTGTGTTGCCTCGTTGTACTTACAATGTTCAGGTTTCTGCTTAGTTTGTAACTATTAGTTTACAGTAAACTATAGGTTTGTTAGATAGATGCCTTCAAATGTTTTTTTTCTTAGAATTTATAGCTAAGAGTGACTGAAAACCTTTTTTTAGATAGTCGATCTTTATTGAGAATATTTCCTTTTTTATTTAGGCTATATTGTCCCAATGCTGGGCAAAGGCCTCGCCCAAAGTCTTTCTGTTTCTCTTTCTAAAAAAGACAGCACGCCTTTTCTGTCTCTAGTGTCTAATTCTTTGTTTGTATATTAAATAGCTTAATAATATTTTTTACATCTCTTTTCGCCGGATAATACTATAAGAATGTCTGTAAAAAAATAAGGTAAAGTCTTCATCATCTGCCTAGCCTTTTCCCAACTACGTTGGGGTCGGTTTTCAGTCTAACCGGATGCAGCTGAGCTGAATTTTAGTAGTCTTCATTAATAAAAAAAAACTATACCCATTTGTCTAAACATTTCAATACGCAAAATGTAGGGACAAGCATATGGTAAAAAACGTATATTATTAGTACTACGCATATCGAAGCAAACGTTACATGAAATATTGTAACCTGTAACGCCATCTATGATACGGCACTGACAACAAAATACGCGTAGTGAAATCTACCGGGTATGTATAGAACTATGATATTTTATTTTTTCCTATCTCCTCTAAATGGGGTTAGCGCGTTTTTGTAGATGACACGATAAGTATGCATAAAACTGAAAAGATCAAGAAAAGTCATGACGTCACAAGTTTAAGTTAAATGAGCCTCGCTTCTTGGCCAAGATTTCTGTTTAGTCATATAATTTTAACAAAATTACTTAAAAATGTTTTAAAACCAAACCTTTTAATAATTATTTCTTACAAAATTTCGGTACAACATAACATAATCATTCTCATATTTAAGTAGCTTCGTAAGAATGACTTTTTGGTTTTATTCCCGGTGGAACCAAATTCACTTCCAGGATTTCAAAACTTTTAACATCAACGCGAAGTACGAGAAGATGGTTCTATGTCACATTAATACGTCGTCACCTGCAGCTGCCACCATCATTGCAGTAGGTAAATTTATTCTTCTTATTTCATTCAAGGCATCATAACTTAAGAACTTGTGACCTTTTCGGTAAATAAGCAATTAATTCCATGGTACAAAAATTATCTTTAATTACTAGCTTCTGCCAGCGGCTTCGCGTCCGGTAGGAACTACTCGGCGCACCCAGATAACAAGTAGCCTTTCTCGATAAATGGGCTATCTAACACTGAAAGAATTTTTCAAATCGGACAATCNATTCTTTCTAGTCTAATCGTCTATCACATAATCTATTAATAATTTTTTGGTCATGCAGAATCCTCTAAATCGATCCAAGTTCATGTTCTAGACCTCCCTCATAATAAAATGGATTATCTTTCCTGTTCATCATACAGTCATATCATACAGGTGGTCAGTCTAACTGGATTCAGCTGAGGAACTCGTCATGACATGATAGTCACCTATCCACGAACCGACCGCTCCAAATGTTACTTAACCATATGATCGGTAGACCCGTGCACCTGTTACTAAATCACGACCTCCACCAACTACCACATCAAATCCTTCCCCATTTTCACAAAAGCAACGCACAGCAAAATTACCGTCTACCCGGCACTAACAAACGGTTTATAAGCAAAATTGGAAGTTATAGAACGATCGTTCCGACTACGGCTTAACGAGAGTTAAACCATTGCGTCTTAATGGCGAACTTTATGGTGGGCAATAATTTTATTACAGATATTGTACCATGTTGTGTTGCCTCGTTGTACTTACAATGTTCAGGTTTCTGCTTAGTTTGTAACTATTAGTTTACAGTAAACTATAGGTTTGTTAGATAGATGCCTTCAAATGTTTTTTTTCTTAGAATTTATAGCTAAGAGTGACTGAAAACCTTTTTTTAGATAGTCGATCTTTATTGAGAATATTTCCTTTTTTATTTAGGCTATATTGTCCCAATGCTGGGCAAAGGCCTCGCCCAAAGTCTTTCTGTTTCTCTTTCTAAAAAAGACAGCACGCCTTTTCTGTCTCTAGTGTCTAATTCTTTGTTTGTATATTAAATAGCTTAATAATATTTTTTACATCTCTTTTCGCCGGATAATACTATAAGAATGTCTGTAAAAAAATAAGGTAAAGTCTTCATCATCTGCCTAGCCTTTTCCCAACTACGTTGGGGTCGGTTTTCAGTCTAACCGGATGCAGCTGAGCTGAATTTTAGTAGTCTTCATTAATAAAAAAAAACTATACCCATTTGTCTAAACATTTCAATACGCAAAATGTAGGGACAAGCATATGGTAAAAAACGTATATTATTAGTACTACGCATATCGAAGCAAACGTTACATGAAATATTGTAACCTGTAACGCCATCTATGATACGGCACTGACAACAAAATACGCGTAGTGAAATCTACCGGGTATGTATAGAACTATGATATTTTATTTTTTCCTATCTCCTCTAAATGGGGTTAGCGCGTTTTTGTAGATGACACGATAAGTATGCATAAAACTGAAAAGATCAAGAAAAGTCATGACGTCACAAGTTTAAGTTAAATGAGCCTCGCTTCTTGGCCAAGATTTCTGTTTAGTCATATAATTTTAACAAAATTACTTAAAAATGTTTTAAAACCAAACCTTTTAATAATTATTTCTTACAAAATTTCGGTACAACATAACATAATCATTCTCATATTTAAGTAGCTTCGTAAGAATGACTTTTTGGTTTTATTCCCGGTGGAACCAAATTCACTTCCAGGATTTCAAAACTTTTAACATCAACGCGAAGTACGAGAAGATGGTTCTATGTCACATTAATACGTCGTCACCTGCAGCTGCCACCATCATTGCAGTAGGTAAATTTATTCTTCTTATTTCATTCAAGGCATCATAACTTAAGAACTTGTGACCTTTTCGGTAAATAAGCAATTAATTCCATGGTACAAAAATTATCTTTAATTACTAGCTTCTGCCAGCGGCTTCGCGTCCGGTAGGAACTACTCGGCGCACCCAGATAACAAGTAGCCTTTCTCGATAAATGGGCTATCTAACACTGAAAGAATTTTTCAAATCGGACCAACTTTATAATATTAGTATAGATGAAGTTTACCTTCATATAGTTAATTATGAAGATGTTTTTTTTTTTCTATATCTATATCTTTTCTTTTTGAAGAATTTGCTAAATCAACTCTGATTATAAAACCTTACGAGCTATATAATATAATCGCGTAGTACGGAAAGATGGCTATAATGAGACGTTCCTTACAACTGAAATCAAGGAAAAATGGTGCCATCCGCAATAAAACCAACGTCTAGACACTACGCCTTCGACGTCAACCACAAACAACAATATATCATTGTATCGCCATTTCCCTCTCGATTTGTACCCAAATTGTTGTATACGTCTTTGTTCCCAAAATGTCACCGAATATGTAAATACAAAGTACGCATGCTCATATATATCACGTTAAACACGTATAGTCTTGAATAAAATAACAGTTATGTTAACATTTGGGGTTTGGCAGTGTCGTACGCTGCCTGAATATGTATCATTGCTTGCGAACTAAACAAATTATGTATTTTTTTGTATTAATATGTCAATGAGCACGTTGTTATTGAGAATCGGAGATCATTTAAGCTGGGTGCTGGAAATTATAAATCTTTTTAATTCGTTTCAAAGCCAAGTACTCGTTTGGGGACAATTGTTGCGGGCCAGTTTGAGTCTCTAGAGAACGAATTGTTTGGAGCACAGTAATCCTGAATAATCTGCGTTTCAGGCTGTTAGAGATATATTTTTAACGGTTCAGAGGACCAATACTATAATAGGGATATAGCGTGTTAGTTACCTATTTAAATTATGTCTGATTTCAAAATATAAAATTACTATATATAGTCAATTACTATATATATTAGTCACTATAAAATTACTCAAAGGCTTGATGAGGAAGTAAAGTATAGCAGAAGATATGCCACTGCCCACTGGTGAAACTTGGCGGAACGCTTGTGTAAAGACTGACATCTGCTGCTTCTTGAACTATTTCATCAAAACTTGTCTTTTAATCTAAGCCTAAGCCAATCAAACCCCAAAATAACTCCAATAAAAAGGATCCTTCAATTTCATCAATGAAATGAAAATTCGGAAACAAAAGTAGAATTAGTAAGTCAAAGTAAATTAAGTGACTTTGTAAAGTTGTCCCTGGCTGCGAGCTCTTTCTAATTTTGTTTTATAGGTGGTGCGGACCGGAATTATTTCTCCGGAATTGTTTCGGGTTAGAATAGGTCAGCTAATGACGAAATATTTCGCTTAATAATCTGGAAAAAGATTGCGTGGGTGTCAGGTTTGGATAAAATTTAGCTGGGTTAATTAATGTTGGATGACATTTTTGATAGACTTGGATAAATGACAGACATGAAAAAACATTACAGTAACAAATTCCTTTAGCTACTTTTTTCCTAGTTGTTTTCTAAACTATCAAGTTGAGTGACAAAATTCTGCTATCCTCTGGAGACAGCTAGAACTAACAGCTAGAGACGGTAAGGGCAGATAAAACAATGTCATCTATGACCATGATCAAAACACCTGATCATAGCAAATATAGGGTTATTTTCTCCTAATCAGTCTTTAACCAATCAAGAACACAAACCACACCAAAACCACAAATTAAAACCACTCCTAAGATAAAATATTTAAACAACCAACCGGTCGAAAATAAATAAATAAAAAAAAGAAATACACGAACCATTACCGTTTACCTAAACCCACAATTTTCTTCAAACATAATTCTTGCCCTAACAATGCAATTGTCATTACGAAGACATCAATTTCCGATGCATTCAACGAACTAAAATGGAGGAGGGAAAAAATAAAACGGACGAACAAAGGTGGTGTGTGGGCATTATTTCATACCACTGGTCTCACAATAGAACGTTTTAATATACGGACTTACAGAACGCCAGCGATACCATTCATTGTTTTGCCTTTATTAATTAATTTACCCAGGGACTAATCTACGTTATTTTTCGTAGATAACAATGGGTTTGGTTTTCCAAAATTTTTGCCATGGTTTTGCGGTTAATTGCCTCTGGGGAGAGTGGGTAAAAAATTGGCGTGTATTTTTTTTGTTTTCGCTTTTTTTGGAGGATTATTTAGGAAAGTGGTTTAGTTGTTGTTTTTTTTGCGTTTAGATATAGATAATTCCTTATTTCTAGTGTGTGCTCTTCTGGTTGTTTTCTGAATTTCATTCTCATTTAATGACTACAAATTTATGTATTTTTCAGTAAAAATACCCGCTTGTTTTACTACAAGTTCAACCTTTTATTAACGTAAAATTCCTGAACAAAATTCCTCCCATTCATAAATAAACCCCAATTTCCCTTGACCACCTTGATAAGGAATATTAATTCCCAAAATTAATTACTAATGTTCTGAACTTTGAATTCTAGAAAGGCGTTACATTAAACGTCTTTGAATATGCAAATATCCCTGATGAATTGGGCTTCAGATAGGCTTCATTAGTAGATGAATTTCAAGCTGAAAACCTCAGTTTTGGTCATTTGTAACGAGTATCATGTTTCAGATTTAAATGGTTATATTCAGTAGTGAAAATGAATATTGATGTGGTTCCAAAAATATCTCGGTTAATAACTACCATAATTTAAAACAAACAGCATAATTCAAGGGTTGCTGACCTTACTTATTCGGAGTTATGTTTCATCAAAGACTGAATATTAATGAGACTGTCACAATTATGCGAAAGATATTTTAAGAACATATTTTGATGTTTATTCTTAGAGTAAATATAATATTTGCTCTTTTGCCTTGGAATACAAGTTGTTATTATGAAATTAAATCACATCTATCTATTATACATGTGATATAAGAATTCGCTCCATTTTTTTCTGATCATCGAATCACACTGGAATAGCTGGAGCAATTCCAATTATTTTTTTTTCTTGACTTTGTTCTATTCAAGAAAAAAATGTGAAATGTTACCCAGAAAATTAAATATATAGGAGGACGCGGGTAACCATGGGTAACAGATAGTTACCAAAAAAAATAAATTCTACAAAACTACTTTTCAAACACCATTTCTCATAAAATACATTTTACTTTAGTGCAAGACTTTTTTTCACTTATTTCCGCATTGCCATCGCCAGTGACATTTTCCTAATAATCGGAAAACGTGCGGATACTAACGAAAGGCCGTTCATGTCACGTTCACACTTATTAAGAACCGGTTTTGCAGCAATTAAGTGTTGTCATTAGAGATTTTTCGGTTTGTATGGTGTTAGAATTAGTTTGAAGTGATTCGCGAAACAAGTTCTATTTGGGAATGTTTCTTTATAAAATGCTTGTGGTTTTCCTTCGGTTTCAGCCGCGTCCCGGGGGAACTTCTTCCTGCATCCGGATAAAATGGCCTATGTTAGTCGGGAATAGTTTTTGCTTCCCAATAAAGAAGGAATTTTCCAATTCGGTTCAGTACTTTTGGAGCCTTTGGTGTACAAAGAAGTAAACAAAAATATATTATAATTATGGTCAGTGTGGAAGAGCTTGGAGTAAAGAACGACGTTTTGATATTTCCTTCAGGTTTATGACAATTAAATCTTTGTACAAAGTGATAGAATTATTAATTTATCAAAGTCAATACTTACGATGACGAAAAAACCGGCGAGTTGGACTCGCGCACGAAGGGCTCCGTACCATTATCTATGAAAAATGAATGTACCTATTACCTACAACTAACCAAAATACAAACATTTTTCGGACCGCAAAAATAACTTTGTTTTTCATACAAATGTATGAATAACATAATTATAATTTGCGGTTTCACACGTACATTTTAATTTTTAGTATTTGTTGTTATAGCGGCAACGGAAATACATCATTTGTGAAAATTTCAGCTTTCTAGCTATCACGGTTATTAAGATACAGCATGGAGGCAGACAGACAGACAGACAGACAACGAAGTCTTAGTAATAGGGTCCCGTTTGACCCTTTGGGTACGGAACCCTAAAAAAGTAAAGGTACAAGTATTATGCCATTTCATGAATGTCAAAGGATTTTGTTACCAAAATATTATTGGCATTGCGGTATAATAAAATTGTTTTGAATAGTCGTTATATTCATTTAAAAATAAAATGTAAATTTATCTATTGTTACTATTATTTACTGCACCTTATATGCTTATCAGCTATTTCAAATGCTCTCAAAGGACTAGTATATAGTGATACATTATACTCTTAATTATGCGAGGTCTTACATAAATCAAAGTAATTCTACAGAGACCTGTTATTTTGTGTCCAACTTCTATCTGAGTATAAGCTCATGGGAGGCTTAATCCGAGTAGTGATGTACTTACCTTTTTATTTTTAATTCTATTGTTTATCGATATATTATTTTCGATAAAATACGAGGAACATTTTAACTTAACATTAGTTATAATGATGAAAGCTATTTTTTAACGGGAAGATACTTACACTACGATCTTGGAGTTTTAAACAGTAGTTGTATATAATGTGATTCATCATTTCACAGGTCATTTTTCGTACTCATTTTGACGACGTATTCCCAGTAAGAATAATAAAACCAAGAAATTTTGTTCCAAAACAGCGTTAGATCCTAACAATATGCGAGTAAAACAAGGGAAATATTCCAAATAAGATTTTGCGCAAGACATAAAACCATTTAAGAACATCTGTTAGGGACTTGAGTCGCAGGTGCGTTCTCACGAATGAGCGCGTCAACAAGTTTGCAAAATTAACCATTAACCAACCAGTGTGAAATAATGTTAACTTCATTTTATGTAAAAAGGACGGACAATTTTCGGGAATTTTCGAAAAACAATATTTGTTCCAATAATGTTTCATCAATTAATAAAATATAGCCGAAAGCAATTTTCGTTTGTTAAGAAGTTATGTTACTTTTTCGTATCATTTGATTAACAAAAGACAAGAAATAAATACTTAAAGAGAAACAGCAGGTAGCCAATTAAATACGGCTCGTTATTAAACCAAAAAGTCCTTTATTGTTTTATTTTCTACGCAGGGAGTCTTTGTGCTTGACTAGATCACTTTGTTATTTCGTTAACAATATCTTTTTAAGTACCAATAGTGTTCATTTTGAAATGATCAGGTATTTTTTCTAATAACGTGTTTGCTATTTAGCATATCATATTATAAATATTTAATGCTGTATTAAGATTCTTCAAAGCTAACAGTCAGACATGTGTTGCTGGGGAGTTTTTTGGGTCACTTCTTCTTCTCAGCACAAACACATAGGAAGTGGTGAAAGGCGGGCGTTTTTGGGGCTATCTCATATGATTTAGACGTTCGACAAGTGCGGTTTACAGCCTACTTTGAACAAATGCTTTTAGATTTTGAAAAAAAAGACGTGGGTACTTTTACTCTACAATTTTTTTGTACAAAAAATATTGTAGCTTATTTCCTAATATAAGCAGGCAAATAAAAACAACTGATTTAAATATCTATCGATAAAAAATTGCACGGTACATCACTGCACGTCAACTTCTAGCGAGCTTCACCCTAGACACAAAATATCTCGATAGTACAATGGAAACGTTACTCCGACTATGTAGAAACCGACTTCTAACTTTTGTGTTAAATGTCGAGATAAAATGATATGCACGTTCAAAGGAATTTCACTAACTTCGCTGCCAGACCTTGATAACCGTTTATATTTTTGCAGAATGTACATGTAACTTTATACGGTTAAATATAGATTCTAAACCAAGTACGTCTGCCACATTTTTTAAATTATTCCTTGCGTTCTTTAAATTAAAAACCCAGTGCTCCCGATTATCTTAAAAATATTATCATTCGTCCGCCTACATTTTGCCTATATAAATTGGTGGTCAAAGAGCAGAAAATTCACCCATTACAACATTACCAATACCAATGTAACTCATTTCACATTTTTCACGAAAACCCAGTGTTTACTTGGAACGTTCGGAAAAACAGAAAAGTTCAGTGCATTTCGTTGTGAATCAAAACTCACATACGTTACTGAGAGAGTAAAACGTGTGACCACATTTCGAGATCCGAAAATGAAGTGTTTTACAATCCACGATTTTTGAGACGTATTTCATGTATAAACTTATTTATAAAATACAGTACATTGTTTTATTGTGAATGTAGTTTGTGAAGAAAATCTATTGCTGTTCAAAAGGGGCTGAAGCATAAATTAGCAAGAATTACCTTGCAGTATTTTCTTTTCATCCTAATTCAACCATTAAAAACGCTAAGTTAAATTACTAGGTTATACAATTCTAAACATACATCAACAATTTTTTTTACTTATATTATATACAAAAAAATCTTAAAAGTCATACCCGCATGATGTAAAAGTCACACACGACAAAGCCAAAAGTGCGGAAAATGGAAAGAGCTCCGATAAATAAAACTACTAACTAAGTCTAATTGGAAAACCGACGAATAAATCAGGGACCACTCACAGTTTTAGAGCCAAAGCACAAAAACAATTATCTGAAGAAGGGGCCAGTGTCAGTTGCCAAACGCTTAGGAATTTTTGAATTTAGAGCACCAATTTGAATTATGAATTCTAGAATGTATAGAAGATATTCGAAAATTTTGTAGAAAAGAGGTTCTTTACTGGTTTCTGTGTAGTGTTAAGTGGGACTATAAATTGTGGTTGAAAAATTGCTGTAGTATAGAATGTGTTAGATAGGTTTCTTAATAATACCAATCTGTGGTATTAAAATTTTAAGTTTAAATTGAAAATTCAAGATTTATGATAATTCAGTGTTGAATTAGATACACGCGTTTGTTTCATTCAGTGAGAGATTTTAATAATAAGCTACTGCGAAACAAGCAAATTTTTTAAGCTGTTCCTTTTGGGGTCCATTTTGTTTCTTATCTTATCTTGTATAATACACCACCTATATTACATGGAATATTAATAAAGAATTGAGTATTAAGCTACATTAATTTTGCCATCATCAACTTAACACATTCAAAATCAACGAAGCAAAACTACACTATATTAACACTATAATTAACCAGAGCATATCTTTGCTGAACAAAGTGCTTGGCCCATATCGGGGCTATAAATAAATAAATTAGTCGGACCATTTGTGGGCCACGGTTGGCTGGCCACAAAGTTACACTTAAAGCACGCCTGGGGTGAATATAGGAAAGTTAAGGGTCGTGTTGTGTAATATACGAACAACTGGACAATGTTTATATATAAGGAATAGTTTCTTAGCTAAGAATAGCCAGACGATTTTTATTTTGTGGCATTTTTTTGCAGTCGTAAAGTAAGTTAAGTAGTTTTTACTTTGTGTTGTAAAATTGAGAGAGTCATTATATAAATATTAAGTACTAGCTGTTTTCCCGCGGTTTCACTCGCATCCCGTGGGAATTACTGCCCGTACCCGGATAAAATATAGCCTATGGAATGGTGAAAGAATTTTTAAAATCGGTCCAGTAGTTTTTGAGCCTATTCATTACAACCAAACAACGTTTTCCTCTTTATAATATTAGTATAGATATGGAGTTTAAATTCGAAATGTCATCAAGAAGATATTAAACTATAATTTTAATACTATTATGTTGTTCAATTAGTGACGATATGAATATACCTAAGTGTCTTATTAAAATGTTAAATTTTCTGTATGATTGGGACGTATAAAAAAAAATGCTGTGTTTTTTTAAATGAATTTATTTTTAACATAATAAGTGATCCAAGGGCCGTTTTTTAATTAGAACTTAATTTTTGATAAACGTGGCAATGCTGCCAGCCTCTTGAGTATGCTTCCATTGGGCGGCGATGAGGAAGAGTCTTTTGCCATGTTTATTTTTTTATTTATAATATGTATAGTAATACCATATGTGAAAAGAAAAAAAAGTATTTGTTTTATAACTAAAATCGTCACTACTTCAATAATCCAAATTACAATTGCTTCAGGATAAGTTTCATTAAGGATATTATTTTCGGGTAGCATATTCCCTTATGTACCCAATATTATCGTCCGTCACACTCGCTAAGCATTTTATACCATAAAACTTGAATTAAACTTTTGGATTAAAAAAAAGTGATTATGCCATATTAAGGAAAAGCAAATTTTAAAATATACTCATCACTTATCACGTGTATGACCTTGAACGTCATGTGACTAAAATTAATGAATTCTGCATTTGTCTTTCATTGAAAGAGATAAAATTTGTTAATTAAAACCCACTTGTACAAGTATTTGTTCAGACATATCTTTCAATCATTTTGGTATAAAAACTGTGGGATCATCGTTGAATGATATCTTCACTGCAGCAGGCAGCCAACGAGTACAGGTAAGTTTCTTTTTTGTTCATTAATATGTTATGTTCCTAAAATAAGATAATACAACAATTATTTTATTTTTGTTCTCTTTATACTCCTTACGTAAATTACTTTTAGAAGTACATTTATTTATTCATGAACATCATCTGCCTAGCCTTTTCCCAACTATGTTGGGCTCGGCTTCTAGTCTAATCGGTTGCAGTTGAGATTAATTCAGGCACATATTCTTTCTATTGTTAAAATTCTCATACGATATTCGTTTTAAAATATTAAAAACAAAACCGACTTCACAAAAAAACACTGAAAGGGATAAAAAAATAAAACTTTTCAAAAGGCTCTAGAAGTCAGTAAAAAGTTTTTTTATTTTATGCTTTTCAGTTTTCGGGTCTAAAACTATAATATATTTAATACCCATACCCACCCACAGTGACAGTCGGTCCGGTAATAGTATCATCGACGTAAAAAAGCGTACGAAATTTGAAGAGTTCTCTCAATTTCTCCAGGATCCCATCATCAGATCCTGGTCTCCTTACCATGAGACCACCTGTACAGTATACCCTTTCAAACAAAAAAAGAATTTTGAATATCGGTTCAGCCATCTTCGAGTAATCGGTGAAAATACACAAAAAAAAAATAATACGGTTGAATTGAGAACCTCCTCCTTTTTGGGAAGTCAGTTAAAAATAGGAACAGGTTCCAAACTACCGGTGGTTAGGGTTCCAGAAGTAAAATATTTCACTGTGCGCTCCGTTTTAAGGAGTACCGCCTTCCGAATCAGTTCCTTGACCCAGCCTGACGAGGGCCAATAAAAATTACCTATATAAAAACCAAAATACTTTGAAATATTCTTCTGCACTAATTCTGCTACCAGATATGGAACTATAAAATGTTTTTTATTTTTTTTTTTGCATTTATTTTCGGTGAATCCTTATTTTTAAAATGATTTTATTTTTAAATATGTTGATTTCAGTCATGACGGACGCTACAAATTCTACTCTATCTGCGATTGCAACGGTGCAATCAGCATTAGCTGTTATTTACACCTTGCAGCTTACCGAATTTCGCTACCCATCAAACTGTTCCCTTACAAGTAAGTATTACCAAAAGAATATAATTTGAATTTTATTTTTCGAAGGCTATAAAATTTTTCATCAAAGAAGTATTTGTGCATGCAATTGTTAAGTAAGAAGCCACACAGATTGAAGGACTAAAAATTAACCTGAACTGGGGTTACTGATTTTTGGATAGTAAAACATCTGTGCTAAATAAAGGAGTTCTTTTGTGGCATATAAAATGGTAAAATTTTGTAGTATTTAGTAGTCAAACTAGGAGTGAATGCAAGTATCTATTTTTCCTGACAGAGAGTAATTTTTGCAGGAAATATATTGCTTGACCTCAAATAAAGTTGGAAACACTGCAAGAATAAGAAGGTTCCCATTGATCAATTGTTTAATTCCAACTTATTTGGGAAAAAAGACAGATGCTTGCTCTATATAACTTTCATTACTGTAATTTTCCATGCACATACCACGGGTTTCAAAGCGCATCCTGCTCAAAAATTTGATTTTTATTTTCCACAGATGCTACTTCTTACGACTACATCATCATTGGTGCTGGCTCCGCAGGGTCTGTTGTCGCTAATAGACTCTCAGCCAACAGCAGTAACTCGGTTCTATTGATCGAAGCTGGCTCATTCCCACCACTTGAATCGGAGGTTTGTATCTATTAAGTTTAAGGGTGCGTCCTGCAAATCAACGCAAGCGCGATGTGAAGCGATCCGAAGAGAATTGAAATAATGTACGCTACGTCACGCCTTACCATGTAACGTCACGTAGGACTTAAAAAAAATCGACTGTTTGTTGTTTTCGCATCGCGTTTGCATTCAGATCGCTCACATATTATGACGCAGCGTAAGATGAATGTCACAGTTTCAACAAAAGTTTCTAATAATTAACTACATACACTCAAAGCAACAAAAATGTAATGGCAACATGAAAACGTATAAAAAATATTCAGCGTGCGCACAAGACATTTACATTGACTGTCTTTTCAGATGCCAGAACTGTTCACGCCAATACCTCTGACAGATTTTGACTGGGCCACGTCGACTGTCAATGATGGATATTCAGCACAAAACCTGCAGGGTTCTGTCGTCAGTTTGACACAAGGAAAAATGATTGGCGGCAGCAGCAACATCGGCCACATGATACACGTACAAGGAGACCCACACGATTATAACCAGTGGGCTTCTTTATTAGATGATGACACTTGGACTTACGAAAACGTACTGCCATACTTCAAGAAACTCGAAAAATTGACTGATAAGGATTTGCTTGCGACCTCTTTTGCTAATCTGCATGGTACCGATGGTATGATAAAGATTGAACGAGAAATAGCATCCATCAGTCAATACTACTTAGATGCTTTTAAAGAAGCTGGGCACACTATTGTAAATGATACAACTTCGTCTACTTCATCTCTTGGTGCAACTAACCCCTTATTCACAATTGGTGATAATTTACGCCAGAGTAGCTCAATTGCTTATTTAGCTCCTGCCAAGAATCGTACAAACTTATGTATGGCACTAAGCACTACAGCAACTAAGGTTTTGATAGATAATGGAACAGCTGTTGGTGTTCAAGTTACCACGTATTCTGGCGATACTCTTGTTCTTTACGCAAACAAAGAGGTGGTTGTGTCTGCCGGAGCAATTCACAGCCCTAAATTACTAATGTTGTCTGGTATTGGACCTCAAGAGCAACTCGAGGCACTGAGTATTCCGGTAGTTGCTGACTTACCTGTTGGTCAAAATCTAATGGACCATCCATCAGCTGTACTTCTAATTCAAATGGAAGCGGACACATCTACAACTGCTGCCGTCAGCCCGTACAAGTTCCCTGTACCAACAACAACACTTTATGCAGCTATTAACTCGTCACAGACTTATCCTGACTACCAGGCCATCTCGCTCGTATTCCCACATGACTCTAGCGCAATGATGCAACTTTGTGCCAATTCTTTCAAGTATTCCAATGATATTTGCAATATATTTGCTGCTGCTAATGTAGGCAGAACAGTGCTTTATGTAGTACATAATTTGATGATGCCAAAATCTTACGGCAATGTAACACTTGCTAGCACTGATGCCACGGTAGAACCGATCGTATACACTGGTACATACACAAATGCGGATGATTTATCCCTGATGGCTTCTTCGTTGGCCGACTTCATGAAGGTGATAAATACGACATACTTTGTTGAATCAAACGCTACGCTAGTGGACACTGGTTTGTGTACTGGTTTGACTGGAACTGAGTTTTGGGAATGTTATGCTTTGGGAATGTCGGCTACTATGTGGCATTATTCTGGTACATGCGCAATGGGATCAGTAGTAGACAGTACTTTGAAAGTGAAAGGCATTGATAACCTGCGTGTTGTTGATGCCAGTGTAATGCCTACTGAAGTGAGTGGTAATATTAATGCAGCTGTCACTATGATTGGAGAACGCGGTGCCGCATTAATCCTTGCCGATAACTAGATCATGATTATAACAACGGATTTTACCGATGAAGATTTAATAACCGACTATTTTTAATACGTTCAGACATTTACTTGATTACTAGATTTTGTTATTGTGATTGTGTAATTGAATGTTTTAAAAACCAATAAAGATTATATAGTATTCTTGCAGTAAAATTTTGTTTTGTTTTTGTTTAAGATCATACCGTACTTAAAACATAATTATTATAATACATTCTAAAAAATGTCTGTAAGTACTACCTAAATACTAAACTATTAAAATATACACAGCCTATATCGTGCACTTATGACACTTGTGGGACCAAAGAGGGTCCATTTTTAGCCATAAAAGTGGCTGTTGCGTTTCCTTAATATAAGTTATAAAGAATTTAAAATAACAATTTTATGTAAACTAAAGTTTCACATTTTATTAGACCTATGAGATTCTGTGAATATAACATTCTCATTTTGGTTTGTCATAGTACCTTTTAGCTACTTGTTGTATAAAAGCCCTCATAATTTCTATACAAATATAAAAATAGTCGAAATGTCTTTAGCAATCTCATTAACAACACGAGATTAATGTAAAATGAACTGATCTGTTTGAAAGATCCTGTATATAAAATTAAGAAGCCATTTTATAAAGTGACCGGATGCAGCTGCGAACCAGTGTTTTACATGGATCGACTGCCTGTCTGACCTCCACAACCCAGTTACCCGAGCAACCTGGCACCCCTTGGTTGTCAAACTTTCTGGCTTCTGACTGCCCGTAACGACTGTCAAAGATATTTCAATGACAGCCGGGATCCACCAGTTTATCGTGCCTTCCGAAACACGCAAGAATTCGTCACGACAAGATCACCCATCCACGGACCGACCGTGCCAATCGTTGCTTAACTTTATGATTGATTGACCCGCGCTGTATTGCCTTAGCCACGAGCACTTCTCTTATTTCTTAATTTAACATGCAAGGAAATAAATTAACAACAACAACTGATTGTTATTTTAATATTAATTCAAGCGAAAAATCTGTCGAGCCGGAAATACCGTCATTAGCTGGAAAGGAGACAGTTTTAAGTCCACCCCGTTTCAGTTTAAAGTACAGTCAGGATTTACGTATTTCCGGTTGACCGTAACGTTGAGATTTTATCTCGATTCTTTAGGAGACTGACATACGAGACCTTTAAACGAGTAATAATCTCACAGGTTCTATAAAAGCTTATTTTCCCACCATTGAATATTCTTCACCACGTTTCCCATAATACCTGCCTAGGTTATTGCAAATTTCTTCTTTAACGTTCTTTTTCCTTGATATTCAATTTGATGGCAAATCAGCTTAATTTCTATAACCAAGTCATACTGTAAAATGCACCTTTAAATGTTTCTACACAATACATTTTTTTATTTGAATTCCATAATTATTTTTTTCGAACAAAGTTGTTCGTCACGCTTCATAGCAATGTGTAGCAATAAAGACCTGTTCATTAGTATTCTCTCGCTCCCAGGATCGTGGAGCCCTTACTTTTGTATCCAGATTTTTATTTCTACAATGTCGCTTTTAATCGCCTGTATTATCTTTGAAATATTTAATGATTTCCCCTTATTGTTTTCACGAAATACCGCCATAAACTTAACTGAAGTTAATTTTAAGTAAACCGTTTTATAATTATGCAAACATAAGTGAATTGAGTTTTTTAAATTAATAATTTGCCAGTCTACTATATTAGTACCAACTAATTATTTTGGTATCTTTGTTTTGCATACCTATGAAAAGTTCTTGTTGTCCTATGTATAATCTCTGGCTGTGAAGAATATCGGCATGAAAATCATAAAAAAAAAATTCGAATTATAATTGAAGTTACAGACTATTCTTTATCAGGCATCATATATAAAAAAAATCCCACAAATTATATCATTTCAAAATTCCCTGTAGGTTAGGGTGGTCCACCACTGTATGGCAAAAAAAAAAGTTTCGATTGGAAGGGTAGCCACCCCCTCAATTTGTTACGTCTATCGTCCTCATTATATGACAAGAAAATCAGCCTCCTATCTTGCGTATAAATGGGTGCTCAACGGCTGTCTAAATATGATTATTTTTACAAAAAGCTATTAAAGGGTTAAAATAAAAATGAACGTATTCAATATTAAAAGTAAGTATTTTTATTCCAATATAGTATTTAAAGGTGCACAAAATCTTGTTAACTAAGCAATCATTAAAATAATAATAGTACAGATTATCATATTCAAGCTGAAACTAAGCTCGTTAACTCTTTTTTTGACGATTCTGTAGATACTATCTTCCTGTTTTGTTCAACGACGTGTAGCAATAATTAGTTTTCCTCCTCATCCCTGGTAAGTAATGTATTGTAATCTTCAAATAATTTTACACCTCTTTCCGCAGTGTCGTTTACAACACGCAAATTTCTTATGTAATTTTTGCCCAGAAGGTAATCATCAGTTTCACTCTATACCTCAGGAGGTAATTGCAAGAAAGAGTCCTTGATGTCTAATACTGTGAGCGTTTTCAGCGATCTTTGTGATGCGAAACTGTCTATAGTAGCCTCCGGAGAAAGTTTAGAACAGTCACCTCGTACTAAACGAGGACCACCATCAATAGTCATTTTACAAATCATCGCTGTTTTCTCGCCATGGGACAACTTGTCAGAAAACAAGGCAAAAGCTACCATTTCATCCGATAAATACCATAAGTGACGCTCTAAGACTTTTCTTGCAGCTACACTCATTTCAGAATCAATTGCTTCATATAATTTGAGGTCTTTCCAAAGTAGTATCCTTCAAACCAAATTTTGGTGTAGATAAGAGCACCAAAACCAACAAATCGAACTATTTGTGTTTCTTCTCTTTTGGTTAGCTGGAATCCTTGTAAATTATGCCTAAAAAGAAAAATCTTCATTAAATAAAGCAATTTAGCCATCCATCGGGCATGATGTATGGGACCTAGAGAACGCCAATGAATCTTAGCAGGAGGCTTGTTCAGAACAATCATTGTGAGCTCTATTAGTTCTTTGTAATCATTGCGGACCTGTTTTTCTCCAGTAATAACGGCCTTAAGGCTCTCGAGAGCGTTTCCAGCAAGTCTATTTACGTCTGAATTGAGTTCAAGACCATCGTAGTGTTCTTTTGGTAGCGCATCCCAAATTTCACGGAATTTCTTGAACAGTGGTATTTGTGGAGAGCTTGGCCCAAAGCAAAGTGTAAATGTTTTTAAAAGAATTATTTCAAACATATGATGCCGACAAGCAAGCCATAAGATATGACGACCAGCTCTTTCTTTTCTTTTTAGTCTTCTTCTTCTTCTTCTTATCGAGTGAGCTGCAGGTTTAATCACCTGACAAGCTCTAGTGTCAGAGTTTTCTCAAATCCGCCTGACGGCCTCTAACGTGGATTTACAACTACGACTGCTACTGAGTAACAATCGAGGACGACGGCTTTACGTGCCCTCCCAGGCACGGGGGTGAAACACCGCCAACTTCCAAACTCCAGGCTGCTTTGTGAAAGTTTCTAAAACCCACAAAGCGATTTCGGCCTGACCCGGGAATCGAACCCGAGACCCGTGGCACGGCAGTCGCGCTATGCGATCACTAGACCAACGAGGCAGTTTTTAGTGTAAGCTCTTTAATCTTTTCTAGCTTTTTATCTATCGATGTCATAATCATCTTGCGCTCACTTTTCTGATCTATTAAAAAGTCATTGTCTTCTGCAATTTTTATTAAATTTATGGCGTTTGAATGAGCAATATCGAACAGCTTATCTAACTTGTTTTATTTTTCTTTAAAAGTAGCCAATTATTGTGAATTTTTAAAAGCTTTTCGACGCAATGTTTTTTTTGTCTTGTGGGGATTCCAGATTTACTCCATACTTCCATGACTTCTTTGATAACCTCTTGTACAGAAGTTTTCACGTTTTTATATTCATTTAACAGGTAGTGATAACGAAGTAATACTTCCTTAAGGGTAGGAAGTTGGTTAAGTCTTGCCAATGGCTCTAAATTTCGACAACCAAGAAGAAAAATATCGTCTTTTTTTCGAGTTGATGGACACAATTTTGACACGGACTCACTCACGATCCACTAATTATGTAGCAAAATTGTTGTTGCTTATCTATTTAGACCCTTGAATAGTTTTATATATATAATAAATTATTTATTTTAACACACAGAAATGGCCTGTAACAAAAAATGAAAATTAGCACTTTTTACAAAAAAATCGAAAAGTTAGATGCTTTGAGCACCCACTTCTAATAAAGCCACCTAGTTCAAATTTTACAATGTTATAAGTATAGATACGTGTTACAATTTTACCGGGTGGCCAACCTAAAAATTAAAAAAAAAATTTTTTGGACCACCCTACTGTAGGTATTTATCAATTCATGACTTGGTAAATGAGACTGTAACACACTAAAAAGAACTCATACCTACATTTTATTCTCCAAAACTCAAACGTGTCGTCATATACAGCTCACATTATATTCGAGCAAAACTTTTAACAATCTCGTAACGAATGTTCTAGAATGTACGCAACACTTCGCAACTTGTTCGTTGATAACCTCGTCAGTTATAAGTTAGGTGAAACTACACTGTTGAAAAGTGACTGCAAAAAACATGGGAGAAGAGAAAAATCTACGAAAAAATATAATAGGGCTTATATTTATGTACAACTGTTTATTTCTGCTTTCTATATTAATGAAATAATGCTGAGTTGCTCAATACTCATGTTTTCTTCATTTAGGTGCTGCTAAAAATGTAGGTGCAGGTAGGTAAAGTTGTCTAAAAAGGGTTACATTATGTAGGCTTGGGTCCTATGTACGCCATCCAAAAATAAGAGTCTTTTATAGTCCCATGGTCTGGTAAAATGTATCACTAAAATAATATACCAATTGCCAATTAAAACACCCAAAGAAAACATGCCATAAAATGCACTAAAAGTCACTTTAACTCTCTCATTACTATTTTTTTACGCTAACTTTCATAAATCCAAGGCACAGTTATCATGATAACCATACTACTATCATTAAAGGAAAGTTAATTACATAGCAACGTAAATCAAGCAGTAAAAACACTATATACAAAACCTCTTTAAACTTTAACTGTTTCTACACTTTATACTTCCCACTACAAAATTCAATGTAATAGGTTTAAAAAAAACGTTAGGTACTATCCAGAAGGCTATTAACTGTTTTGAAAAAACGAGCACTACCACCCGCTTAGTGGCTAGTATGGGAACAAGAAAAAAATTCGTTTACCCATCCCATAACAGAGTTAATGGCTGCTCTCACCCAACGGTGCTCTGTGTGGCCTAAGTTATAAGATAAAGGCTTACTTACTATATTTTTTTTTTATTCATCACATGAAGGAAAAAAATGAAGTAGTGCTATTGGCTACTTTGGCCTTTTCCCAATGTTGTGATCGGCTTCCTTTCTTACCGGATGGTACTGGGTACCAGTGTTTAATGTGATGTGACTGTCTATCTTCCACAACCTGGGTAACTTGGTACCCTTTGATAAGACTGTTTGTCAGTCTTCCTGGAGTCTCATTTCCCGTAACGACTGCAAAAGATCTTTAAATGACAGGTCAGGACACCAATTTATCGTTTCTTCTGAAAGACGGAGGAACTCGTCATGACACGATGGTTACCCACGGGACCAACTGCGCCAAGCGTTGTTTAACCTTGCGATTGTTTGACCCACGTAGCTGTACTTAGCCATGGGCTTCTTTATTTCTTATTCTATTCTTGACTTTTCAAAACTCATAAAATGTCAATCATTTGTTTTTCATGGTATGGTAATCAAATCATAGCCAAATAAATGTTTACACAACGTTACAAAAGTGAATTTTCAATACGAGATGGAAATTGGACCCAGGACACTAATGATGGATGATAGAAATTGGAATAATAACTATGATTGGTATTGGTAAATGGCCGTGAACTAGGGCGAAGTACCTATATTTAGTTATGGATAATAATTATAATAATAGTTTTGAATAGCCTTTTAGTTATTGATGGCTACTAATATTTTTTTATGACTTTTGTTTCTCACTGATATTTATCCCGCTATCTCTTCTACCTTGAACTAAACTATCGGTATAACTTCCAGTTAACTTGGCTATACAGTTTAACTACGACTGCAGCCGTCGCCCTTTGGATTTGTAATTAACACGAAGAAAAGTTAATAAGAGCTGATTAAATCTTACGCGTGCTTAACTAACTGGTTAGAAACTATGAAATTAACCTAGCTTGTTTATTAAAAACTTAATTGTTGAAGCTTGTATATTTTCTAGTTTTGCTGACGGATGGCAGATTTTTGACGTGTTCTGTTTGAATATTATGACAGACTAGCTTCTGCCTGCGGTTTCACCCGCGTCCCGTGGGAACTACTCGGCGCACCCGGATAAAAAGTAGCCTATAGCCTACCTCAATAAGTGGGCTATCTAACACTGAAATATTTTTTTTAAATCGGACCATTAGTTCCCGAGATAAGCACGTTCAAACAAACAAACTCCTCAGCTTTATAATATATAATTTTAATTATGACAGATTGAACTGATCTTTACTTGTTTATATAATTATATTGGGAAGTCGGGAAGCGTTGTCGTGTTCTTGTTGTTGCTATCAATAATTGGGTAACTACTTTATTACTGGTCATTGTAATATCTAATTAGATACATGAATCCACAGCATTATGTCCTACGGCATTCTTATGTGGGGCAATGCTGCTGACATTGAGGACATCTTTGTGTTACAGAAGCGCGCTGTCCGTGCTATGTACCAACTTGGTGCTAGAGACTCCCTAAAGGAACGGTTTAAAGATATTGGTATTCTAACAGTGGCATCTCAATACATTTACGCCAATATTGTATATGTAAGAGAAAATGTAGACTTGTTCGGTAAAAACAGTGACGTGCACAATTTTAATACAAGGAATAAACATAAATTGACTGCACCTAAATTCCGCTTACACAAAGTACACGGTTCATTTCTGGGGCTTTGTATACGCATTTATAATAGAATCCCAGTTCATCTGTTGGAACTAAGTAACAATTCTTTTAAAATAAAAATTAAAGAAATTCTTATTAAAAAAGCATATTATAATGTAAACGATTATTTTACAGACAAAAGCAGATGGCAGCTCTGAAGTGGACAAATGCGTTATTATTAATAATAAATATGATGTTTTTAATTTAATATTGTAAATAAATGTAATTAATTGTAATAGACAGCTGTGTTGCTGGGAAGTTTGTTCATCACCGTTTCTTCTTTCCAGCCATAACACTAGGAAACGGTGAAAGGGGGGCGTTTTTGGGGGTGCTGTCCAATGTAATTTGACGTGAAAAAGTGCTAATTTATTAGCCTAATTTCAATAAATGATTTGACTTTGACTTTGACTTTGACTTTGAATACCTATCTAAAAATAAACATTTGATATCAATTTTACGATTTTTTTAATTGGTACATTGTATGGTACACGTTCGTTACTATAAAATAATATGAATACAGTCTACCCATAAACCATGTAAATACTATCCATTTCAAAATACCGACTTTTTCCTTTTCGTTCTGAAAAAAGTTCGGTATTTTCGATATTTTTGTATTTTAACGAGTGCTAGGTATTCCATTTCACGTAGTGTGTAATATTTTACTTTTGTCGAAAATGTTGCTACCATGTTATTTCATTAACTAACACCGAGTTACGTGGGTATTGTTTGTATTGTTAGTTTAGTATACAGTACTATTAATGGCCCATGACTCTTCTATGTTTTTTCACTGTTATATGAACTTTACATCCATCAAATTATACACCGAAAGGGTCGAAAACGTGTATGTTTCATATTAAAAAGATAAAAAGTAATTTATTCAAATTTGTAGCACTATTGGAAGGTAACTTTTTAAAATAGACAGCCAAAACGCCCGCCCTTGACCACTTCCTATTTGGTATTAATCCATTCGAATCAAATTCCATAACTTTTGCAGAAACCTCTGCTGTTTACAAAAATTCAATTACGATAATATAACTCATAAAATAAAACTCACTGTATCAAAGCAAATAATCAAACCTAACATAATAATCATACTAACAGTTATTTTTAATAATAAATTCTTTAAAATAAAATAAGCTTTTCTTTACAACAAACGCAGTTATTGTACTGCGTGCAGTTGCTGTTTCCATTTTGTTGGCGCCCAGCTTCTCTTGCACTATTACACGTCCTAACCGCAGCTGTGCCTTCAAGATTGTTTTATATCTGACGATTGTTTTATGTAAGTATTTTTAGTATAATTTTTGTTAATTTTAAATGCGAAAACAACTTGGAAAGATGTGAAACAATCCTTACTAATACTATGGGAAAGTAATTCTATTTACATGTTGCGCAATCACACTGAAATGAATGGACCCATTGAAATGAAATTTGGCACTGAGGTAGGTCAACCGATGCTGATAGGTGGGCCCTGGAGACGATATAATCTTGTTTTTATCTGAGTGTTAGGAGTAGTTTCCTCGGGATGTGGGAGAAGCTGTGGTAGGAAGCTAACATTAACATGATGATGATGGCCTCCTAGCCGATTATCGGCCACGGCGGCTGTTTTCATATAAGGAGATCAGCCAGCTGCGCAGGA
>NWSH02000535.1:13012547-13091974 GCA_002382865.2 Heliothis virescens
AAAAAAAAAACACTTTTTAGTCTCACACCATTCTGTATCTAATCTGAAACAAATCTATGTTGACTTCTACACAGCAAACTATCGATATCGACATTACATTCGCGACATCACTAAAAGCAAAGCGCTCAACTGTGTTCGCATCCAGTTTCCCGCATATCTTGATTGTGCGCTCAAACACTCAGCTATACATTTTGTGTTCCGTTAATTTTGATTCAATTCCTACTGTTTGTTTTTATTAAAACAAACTACGCCCTCCACGGCTATAGTGTTTGTTCAAGTATTTCTGTGTTCAATAGTTTGTAACGTACTCAAAGTTTATTTTACTGTAGTAAATGGTCTATGGTATAGTAGGGAAAAGAGTCTTGTAGGGAAGTTTTCTTTTTATAGCTGACACCACTAATTTGTTATCTGGTGATTAATTGTTGTCTAAAATACAAGATAGTAGTCAAAATTACTACTATCTTTTCCCTACTTCCCTACTAGACTATATACCATTTTATCAATTAAAAAAAAACTACTCGTAAAAAACTGGTGATATGTATTCATTAATTTATTGTACGTAATAGGTGACTAACACAAACTTGAAAAATTTTGCTAAAACTTCTTTCATACTACTAACGCCATCTAGCAGTTACATTGTGAACTACCTCGGGCGTTGGTTTGGGGATTACGTGATGCTTGTATAGAGATTACAACTGGGTTTATGATTTTTAATATTTTAGTTTTACAATTGAATACTTTAGTAACTAACAGGTGTAGCTAGCTCATTTAACACATTAAAGTCTCGGATATGGGTACCTATCTACATCTTTCTCGAATGACCACACTTTTGCTTGAATGTTCCAGCTGAGTTGTAAATTATACTTCATAGTGAAATATGCTGAATAGCAGTAGTTTGACTAAGCATATCTATCACTAATAGACGATTACTAATAATTATGCAACACGTAATATAAAAAACATCACGTTTGTTCACATTAGATTGTATCCAGAAGTGGGTTCAAACTTTGTAATGTAGGTACGCATAAAAAGGCAAGGTATTTTAAATAATTTGTGTCATTCATAACCAAATGAAATATATATCGTACATTAATTACTACGCACTTGTTCCACATTATTGGACCTATAATCTTCAGCGCAGCTTATCATAGGACCTCCCCTAAGCTTCCGCCGTAGGGTCCCTACACTCTAAATCTCATTAAGCCGAACTAATAAATTTTATTTTAAGGACCCTTCTGGATTACAAATAGTCTCATTACATTGTTTAGATAATACTGATAGTGTTTAAATTAAGTAGGGATACTTACCCTCTGAGTCATTGGAAAAGGAAGGGTAGAGATTCTATTAGCGATATTTTTAATTGTAATTTTATGAGAAGATTGAGAAATAGAAAGTCAGTTTATTTTTCTGTTAATGGTTTTATTTGGTACTTTTTGGTTTCTTAAGGATTTAAAAGGATGAAGATACCTATCCCTACAAAATTCTCTGGATTTTTTTCGTGCTATGGCATAAAAGTCTATGGAAGTAATATTGTATTTTAGATAACAAACCTTCCTCTAAAACTTATATCTATTCCTGAAAACCTCATCAAAATCAGTGGCATACTTTGAAAGATCTGATTGTCGAAAACGCGGAAGCGGCAATGTTCTACACTATAATATGCTAAGATGTAGGCAACTTGTTAGTTAAGACCGGTACTTTGAGTCTTACCCAATACTCAGTCCCCAGACCACAAGGTTCTCTCGAAACCACAACTGTTAACTGAAAACCACGAAACCTAGACTCTCTCATTATGCAACGGCTTCGGAGTAAGAGGCCTAGAAGTAAAGGAGTCTGAGATTTGTCCTATGGATGGACCAGAAGTGATTTGACTTTTCATAGAAAAAAACTCGTGGTTAAGTAGTTTAATCTATACTAATATTATCTATACTAATATTATAAAGTTGAAGAGTTTGTTTGTTTGAACGCGCTAATCTCAGGAACTACTGGTCCGATTTGAAAAATTCTTTCAGTGTTAGATAGTCCATTTATCGAAAGAGGCTACTTTTTATCCGAGTGCGCGCATTACTTCACACGGGAAAGCGGGTAAAACCGCTGGCGGAAGCTAGTTCATCATAAGTTTGGTGTGGTCGATCTGTAGATTTGTGACCATCTTGTCATGATGAATTCCTTCGTGTTTCGGAAGTCACGTCAAATTGGTGGGTCCCTTTCAGAGAGCAGCCAAGAAAATTGACAACCAGTCTAACCAAAGAGTAGCGAGTCTTACTATAGGGCTATGGATTACCTGGCTAATTGCGTTGAGCAGATCAGATAGGTAGTAGCTCCTTGAAAAATACTGGTACTTAGCTACATCCAGGAATACTAAATAGATACCAAGAATGCTAGATAGATGATGATGACAGTCTGTTCTCGGCAGGCAAATAACTTTGGTGGTCTAAAGTCAGTCTGATGTCTCGCAAATAGGCAGTATTGTTCTGTTCATTCTACTATTTAACCATCGTGCAGCTAGTAGCAGCCTTGGAGCGGCAATGTCATTTAATGAGAACAGTACGCCGTACGTGCTTCAAAATTAACATGATTCAGAATTACTAACGGTGAAATAAAGTTTATTTCGTTTAATCCTAATCTGAAAATAGACTTTCAACCTGAGTTCATTTTAAAAGCCGGCTAAACTTAAAAACTTTTTGACTGTCGCCAAAAATACAGCAGCAGCAATGCTGTCATAGTATAAAGCTAGACATTTTCAAATAATTATTTCAATATGGTCCCATACGTTTGACACTGTGGATCGTCAAACCAATCATTTTTTGTAAATTAAGCTAAACTTAATTTACTCAAATCCGAAAACCAAGCTGCTATGAAATGCTGTCAAAAATCATCACCATCCTCATTTCCTTATCCCAATTTTATTTGAGGTCGATGTAGTATGTTTAGTCCTTCCATAATCTTCGTTCTGCCCATCATCTCGTAAGTAGTATTATACCCAAAAAAAAAAAACTTTGAATTCTGTAAAAATTGCCTGCATTAACCACATATATGCCCTATATATGCAATGCAGTCATTGCACGACACACATTACATTTGCTACAACAAACTACAGAAGTACGTCCACAAATATTGGAATTACATTACAAGTCCAAGGTGCCACCAAATTTGCGGTCACATAAACACGTCCTCTTGACACCGTGGTTTTAGCGCAGTTTGCAACTTTGCTCGTTGTTACCGCAGCGCTCGAGTATACTGACTAAATCTTTTGTTTGAGCTTGATAAATGGGTGAACTGTTTTTGCATCGGGTTTGCGTTTTGAGTAGTGTTGGCAGGAAGATACAGTGTACTACTTCTGTGTGACGTACGTTGATGGAAAATTGGGGACACAATTTTGTAGGCATTTATGTGATGCCAAGTTGGATAAATTATTTGCCATTTGATAATAAACATAATCGGAAAGCGATGTCCTCATCTCTAAATAACAATTGAAAATCTCCCTAATCTAATAATATCTACTTTGACAGTTGTATTGAGAAAAACTTTTTTTTCTTCGATTAAGTTATTTTATTTTAACTTACAAAAAAAAATAATTATAAATAGAGAAAGATACCTCATATAATGTGAGCAAACAAAATTAATAAAACTTGATCAAATAACGTATCAAAGCGCAGTTCAAATCAAGCGAACGATTAACTTCCAACGTGTTTATATACTTGTGTTTATTAATGAAATAAACACATCAAAAGGATTTCCGTTCACCGGTCATCGGTTGTACCATAATAAACTAAACGAATAACGTAAAATCGGTTTAAAAAGGAGTTTAATAAACCGATATTATTGGTACAAGTACGGATTTAAATTTTAGGTAGATTTGAATACTTTAAAATTTCAAGTATTATTGTGTTTTTGATGTTCAAATTGTACACTATTTTTGTCTAGAGGTATATTCTGATGAAATTGGAGAGGAGCAAAGATTGAGATAAATAACATGCAACAGAGATTATAGTATTCAGCCAATGGTCACGATGATGCAATTAAATTATTGAAATTAGGTCATGACCTATCATAATTATCCTTTCAGATTTGTACCAATTTTGTATTAATTTGCATCGTAGCGTCTTCCATACTTCTCTATCTGATGTAATCATACAAGTAACATTGTTACCAGCCAAATCATCCTCCACGTACAGACGGCAGCAGGTCAACGTTTACGAATCTGACAATTTTTACCAATCAAACATTAACCTACCGCCATTGTGATAAGGTTGAAAATCGATTGCAGAAATTTGGCAGATTGAGGTTCATTGATGTGATTTCTGTCTGTACATAATTTTAAACTCCCCTAAATTTTATACCCAGTCTTTTGTGTTTAAATGTCTCAATATCTAAATGGAGCCAATTTCTATCAATACCAGTCCAGTATTGCCCAAACACAATCACACATCACCCGTAGTATTTGAGCTGCATTTAGCGACGCGTACATTTACACCTCATTTATTCCGAATAGTACTATCTGGACCCTTACGGAGTTAATTCACAAATCCCTTGAATCGTCTCGGGTCTCGAATAGAATTTATAGGTCTGGCTTAGTTTTGTGCTTTAAAACGTGATTTGCTTGTGCCTGATATGGTTAGGGTTGTTGAAATGATATACGGGTTATGTGGAGTTCATTATCATTTTGTTAATGTACTTTGGGTATTTTATTGTTATTAAGTTGATTATTTTCTATGTTAGTATGTATGTGGTCGTGAATTTTTTTCATCTCTTTAAAGATTTTTTTAGAATCCGTTTGCTTCTTACTGATCCCTGAAGTTATTTTAAATGAATTTGTAGATTATGGACATATTTCATTTTATATGTATTTTAATTAGTCCGATTTCCGATAGTATATAAAAAATCCTCTCTTGAAGTTGCTGATGTGCGGCAAAAATCTTAAGAGATTTTTATAACTAAAGACCTCGATGTAGGTTCAAAATGATATGTATGAACCAATAAAATTTAAAAATCTAATAGTATAGTAATAGTTTCCTTGAAAGTTCAAAAAAATTGAACTCCCTTCAACCTACTAGTTTGTGTATTGAAACTTGGAATCAGAGTAAGTTCGAACTGTCGCGGTGAACCGACTGCTAACACAAACACTTCTAGTTTACTTAGCGCTTCACAAGTTTATTAATAACTAGCTTTTAGACTCCGTAAACTTTAACATAAGAGTTTGTCCTTCATGCACAGCATATGGTTAGAACAGGCATAGATTTTTAAAAATGCAGGATAAGAAATATCAAAAAAAATCAGTGAACCAGCTGTTTAGTTGCAGCTGTTCTTGAAACATCTGGCTCTCTATTTAGTGTGACGTGTCAGATAAGGCAAAGTGTGATTTTACAGGCTAACAGTTTTTTCCAAATGTAAAATATTGGACATCAATGAATGTGTAATAACATCATCAATAAATGAAACAATGGGTAGAATTTAGTTTTGTTTAGTATGATAACTGTCCCTAATATAAAGACAATCAAAGCAAAATTTAACGCTTTTCATATCCTGTGATTCTCACATCTTTGGTAAAACAATCATAATTTCTCAAACTAAACTGAACTACAGGGTAAAATTACAGTTTCGAACAGCATATTAAGTAACACGTGTTATCTTTCAGCATAAACAACTGACAATCAGGTCAATAGTAAGATGGGCAACCAAACATTACCCCCTTGTCCCTCAGTGAGCGTTTAACATTTGGTCCCAGGTGCCATAACAATATCTATAGCAGTTGTTTAGATATCTGCATTACCTAGAAGGTTAGTTATTGAAGCCAGATAACAGCTCAATGTACGTAAAATATTATTATGTAACCTATACTGTAGGTAGGCTATGGTGACTAATTTTAACCTCATAATTACCTCTACAATATTGCAAATATGCTAGCCAATGATGACTATACAGTTTCTTTTGTATCTGCCTAGCTTTTCTTAATTATGTTGGGATGGACCTGCTATCTAACCGAGCATAGCGGTGTACCAGTATTTTACATGGAGCAAATACTTATATTACTGCCTTGCACCAGTTACCTAGGCAACCTGATACCCTTAGTAAGACCGGTTGCCAGTCTTTCTGGATACTGCCTATCCGGAATTACTGTCAAAGATGGTACAGTGATGGCCCGGTGGAACTAGTTATGATATAGACGGTCACCCATTCAAGGACAAACCACGGTAAGTATTGTTTAACTTTATGATCTTCTATCAAGCCTTGCTTTGACTTTGAGCCTAAGAAGACGAAGAATAACTTTATTATTTGTATAGAATATAGTGGTTCATCGCAACAACACTAATAAAATTAGGAACTTACCCATACTTACTTACTTTTCCGTAATGTAGGTCATTAATGTGCCTGTATTATTCCTTTGTAGGTACACGTTGCCATTAGCTCTCGGAGTACTACATGAGTAATAAATTGAAGTTACATTATGGCGGTCTTACATCAAAAAAGCTATTCCATCAAGATTTATACTAAAAAAAATTAATTTGGTAAGCCTCTATTATTAAGTTTTTCTTTTAAATATTAAGTTCTTAGATAAATAAAAAATTTAATATTATTTAATTAAATGAAGTATTATGGAAACTGCATATTATTATAATGTGAAGGATCAAAAACACTGCTCTCACTAAAAATATCACTTGAAAAAATAACTACGTTAAAAAAAACCGACTTCAAAACTAAAAAGTAAAAAGTTTATTAAAATAATAGGTTTGATGTCGGTGCCTAGTTACTACGTAAGTATTATATTGACTTACTTGGCACCGACATCAAACCTATTATTTTAATAAACTTTTTATTTTTTACTTTTTAGTTTTGAAGTCGGTTTTTTTTAACGTAGTTATTTTTATTTTATACTTTTTAGTTTAGTCTTGCGTTTTTATCAGTATGTAAAATTTTACGTGGATGACTTGATAACAGGCCTCACCGGCCTGTTATCAAGTCATCCACGTAAAATTTACAGGTAATTTTTTTAGAAAAATGCTCCTAAAATGAAAACTAACGGGCCCACCTGGATAAAATTTTTATGGGACCAATTCGAAGCTATTCCGTATCAAACAAAAAAAGAATTACGTAAATCGGTTCAGAAACCTCGGAGTAATCGGTGTACATACATAAAAAAAAAAAAAAAAAATATACCGGCCGAATTGAGAACCTCCTCCTTTTTGTTGAAGTCGGTTAAAAAGGGAAAAAAAATAAAACGAAAACGCTTTAAAAAAATTTACACCATTATTATTTATTCATACAAAAAATGCCTTGTCAAAATACTTTATACAACGTTATACACAATAGATGAACGTACATGAGATTATTAGGGGTGCGAACATGTCATAAATATTTATGAATGTTTACGTTTTAACCCATATGTGTGTCGACCCAAGAACAGACAGTTTGACTTAAAAACCCCACGATAACTCAAATTAGGGGTCCAAAAATTCTGTTTTGGAGACATGCGTTAATACATAAACATGAGTTTTATAATAAATATGTTAGTATATAAATACAACTTTTAAAATAATAAGGTAAATATTGGCTGTAAAATTAACTGTTATCATATCTAAGAAGTTATATAATTCAACATAGTCAACTTGACGATTGCTTTAAGGAAAATTTGAAAAATCTTCACCTTGCAAGAAAAGATGTCATTACGATATTTTAGCAATATTGTCTCAAGCAACTGCGTCGAATTAAACTATTTCCATAGAGGAATAATATTTAATTGCATGTAGGATTATATTCCCACCAACAATTTACATCTTCTAATATTTTCCGAAATTCATTAACAATTATAATTAAAAAAAACAGCTGCTCACATCAAAAAATAATCTCCGTATCATTATAAAAAAAAAACGTAAAAGAAAATGAATCCACATCGCATTTCCAGCAGATACCCTAATCACTATTTGTTCGTTCCTTATTTTTTCCTCAGCTCTAATCCGATATAAAAGAACCTAAAGCCAGTACTAAAATTTAATCACTAGTAAGGGGACTTTGTTTTATTTGGGACATAAAACCAATTTGCCTCTTGCACTGGTCTTCAGCTCCCTTTCTGTCACGTACATTTTCGTATAGCACTGTCTCTCTTTCTCTCACCCTCGGTACCCTTAAGATACTCTGCAATAGTCCATGATAGTAAAATACCAGTAAAATAAAACCTTAATTTAGATATGGGATTATAAAGCCATCATGTTTCTTCTTCATTATCTTACTCAGCTATTCTGGTTTCGGAATGACTTTTATCGTTCATTTCTATGAAATGTATTTTTTCTGCATTTCCTTTTAAGACATCTTCTTCTATACATATAAAATCAAAGTCCTGACTCATCAACGCAGGGCCCAAACCCGTGAACCTTTATTGCTAAAATTTTGCACAGAGATTCATCTTGAGACTCACGCGAGATAAGAAAGGATTTCCCGAAATTCCCACGGAATGGGATTTAAAATTTTACGTGGGCGAAGCTGCTGACAGAAGCTAGTTTAATTATAATAATGATATTTCCTATACAACTTAAGCTCTGTGATTATAATTCGGAAGTAAACTATGTACATCATTTTGAATTCAGTTACACAGAATTAGTTTAAACATAAACCAACTTGCACTGCAAAGCGACGAAACCAATATACCAGTTCCACCACGCGACGCATTAAATGTACCAAGGATAATACAGATGTATGTAAAATGGGAATATGTAGTCGCTTCCAGTCGTATAATGGTCTGTGAATGACCGCAAGGAATTTATTGTTGCTACAATTGTGTCAATATTCGTTCCTTACAAGTTTGTAAATATTTGTTATATGTCTCATGTATGTTTTGTTTGATATGGATCATAGTGTATTTCTTGTTTTTAGAAGAAATAATTTTTCTCTTTCTACTTTTTTTTGTATTTTTTCTATGCAGTTTTAACTGGAGGTCAAGAAAACTGACTTCAAAAGTCTTTTTATTTGGCAATTCACAATTCATTGCACTCGTTCGCATCAAAAAGCTCTTTGACCTGTGACCCACCGTGACATTTGAAAATGACCTGACAATACAATTTAATAATTGACTTGCAATTGCATTCTTGTATCTATAGCAATAAGGATCAATATAGAATTTCAATTCAGATCTTCCGTTTCGGTGTTCCGCACACAGAACTTAGGTAATAACATAATACTGTTATGTTAGCTGAAGCGAAGCTTAGACTGCGATAATAGAATTAATACTAACTTGGCTGCAGTCACATTACCAAATACCTTTAGTAACTAGTCAACGATATTATAGAATATAATATCTAATGAGCCATGATCAGATAAATGACGAGTAAGTTAATCTTCTTGTTATAGAGTCAACTGCAGGTGTAATCATTTAACGAGACCTACGGTTAGAAATTCTCAAACCCACTTTTTTTCGTGGGACATCAAATGACTCCTGTTGTGAATATGAAATTTCTTTTGGAGCCCTTTATGTATTAGGTCCACGGAAATTCTTCAATCTGAAACCTCCGGCAGGCATCGGCTCTAGGCTCCCGGACTAGGCTGGGGCCCCGTAGAACCCGACGGGCTCTGGTGTGGAAGTAGGTTAAGAATAATGTGTGTACATAACTTTGTTTCGATTCCTATATGAGTTTCCGAAGACAAAATATATACCTAGTTGTACTAAGGTATCAAAACTCCGCAGACTGCAGACTATACTATTGGCAGCTTAGTTTAAAAGTCATAGGAAATCCTTTCGAACTTTTTGATTGGCTGATACCTGATTGTTTTCATATGCACACTTTGTCTATATTAAGTGCAATGCAGTTCATAAACTATCTTTGGTTTTCTCTAAGGGTGCGTCTCCATCTGGCGAATGTGCCGCGAATGCGCAGCTCGCGAGCCGTTTGCGAGCTGCGCGTGTGCATTTTGGCGCACGCCGTGACTGCACGTGTGCCGTTCACGGCACATACGCTAGATGGAGACGCACCCTTAGATGTAGGGTCGAGCTTAGTAATGTATCACTGGGAAGGCTTAACAAGGTCTCACGTTTAACATCAAGGTCTGACATCTGGTCTGGTGATGACAATGGGTGTGCAAATTATTTTTGTTGGTCACTACTGGTACAGACAGAGAAATTTCTGCGATAGATTTTCAACCTTATCACAATAGCGGAAGGTTTATGTTCGATTCGTAAAATTTGACAGATTCGTAAACGTTGACCTGCTGTCGTCTGTACAAACGTAACCTTTAGCTACGTTGGCTCTTTACTGTATAAATTGAAGGAAAATATATATGAAATTCTATCTTGACAGAAGTTCGACTTCAGCTACATAAAACTGTGGATAATACATAGGTATTTTATAGGGTTCTGTTATACAAACCAATAATAAATAAATATTTCAGCGTAAAGATTTATTGCAAACGTCTGGGACAGGCCCTCAGTTTATTACTACTAGCCCCTTGAGATCTGAAAGTAATAACTTTAGTTTGAAATCTCTTTTGAGGCATATTAATTTGGATAAAGAACATCATCTGCCTAGCCTTTTCCCAACTATTTTTGGGGTCGGCTTCCAGTCTTACCGGATGCAGCTGAGAACCAGTGTTTTACATGGAGCGACTGCCTATCTGACCTCCACAACCCAGTTACCTGGGCAACCTGGCACCCCTTGTAAGACTGGTTGTTCTAGACTTTTCTGGCTTCTGACTACGCCGTAACGACTGCCAAAGATGTATCAAAATGACAGCCGGGACCCACTGTTATCGTGCTTCCGAAACACGGAAACCATCCACGGACCGACCGCGCCAAGCGTTGCTTAACCTTATGATCGATCGATCCGCGCGGCTTTGACTTAGCCACGAGCTCTTCCTTTGGATAAAGAACAATTACATTGAATTTGTTTAAATTAAGTGAGATAGATTTCGCATTTATTACACAGTCAGTTTCGAATTGAAAATTTAAATTGTCTGCGATAATGATAAATTGGCGACATTTGTTATCTTCGAACATAATTTAAGTATTTAAGTTAAATAACCTATTTCTTGTAATTTTTTTCCGTTTACACATTTTTAAATAATTTTGATTTGAAATTTTTCATTTCAACCGAAAGTACATAAAAATAATCACAATACAAGAAAACATAACGATATATTAATTGAATTTATAAATTAATGGTAAATATTGAAGTAGAAATTCGCTCACCGTATAAATATTACCATGGAAATATTTCTCCGAAACAAATTAACGCGAAGATTATAAATTCAAACATGTTCGCACCTCTTATCCTTAAAACAACTTATAATGAGTGAAAATTCGAGTGCGTTGAAACAGAGCTTTATACATTACATCTACTTAACATTATTATTATAATTTACAACATTCATAATGGATAATCACTTTTTGCGTAAATACTGTGTGCTCATAGAAATTAATTCTGCAATGAAATCGTGGCCTATTTAGTACTTGTAGTGGCTTTTGATTGCTGCAAACGGATAGACCTTTTTAAATTCTTTTGTTTCGTTTCTAGAATAGTCTGCTCTCAAGCTTTTTTTTTCCTTTTTTTGTTTGTATTTTTTTTTTACATTCGGCAGTGAAATGGCTATTCATTTAAGATGAAGCTACTTTGAGTACATGTATGTGGTCGTATATTGTTCAAGTTTTATAACGTTGAGGGCTAATTGTAGAGGTTTCAGATTTCGGTCTAGATAGCGATTTAAGAGATAATTTTGACTACATTTCTATGGCAGTCTATCTGTCAGATAACTATGTACAGACGACAGCACATCAAGTTACCACAATCTGTCAAATTTCTGCAATCGATTTTCAACCTTATCGCAATGGGGGTAGGTTAATGTTTGATTGGTAAAATTTGACAGATTCGTATACGTTGACCTGCTGTCGTCTGTACAACTTTATTTGGAACCTCTGAAACTGGCCCTATGTCATGTAATTTATGCTATTCTACTATTAGTGTATTTTTTGTATAAAAATGTAACAGTTTATCGAGTGCAACTTATTAATAAGATGACAAAAATTTTCCAGAACATAAAATTACTTCTTTATTTTTATTTACACACCAATTTATTTCAATAGTCAATTTTATAATTTCATTACACCTACATATCCCAAATAAATTGACCCTGTTTTTCAAACAACGTCACTCACCTTTGTTTTTCCTATTCCCATGTTGTTCAACACCATAATAGATTACATTTCTATTCGTCGTAAATCTCCCTTGTTTATTTCATACAGGTCTTAGCAAAGTGTTAGTCATTATACCCGTGCGCAGCCATCAATCGCCGGCTTAATAGTCTGTATCTCACTTACTTTAACGACTAAATACTTCACTTACTTAAGTAAAGAAAAATCTAAAACAAATGCTCCATAATACTACAAAGCTAAAACTAGACCTCAAATTCTTAAAACCGGAATTGGTTTCGTGGAATCTGTATGTTTTCATTTCATTCTGTATTGGTATCACAGGATCTACAATATAAGGTGGTATCTCTGTTGTTTTTATTACTTCCCTAGGACACGGAAGGGTTTCAGCTGGGATTTTCAAAACAGTCCTTTTAACACCCTTTTTGGATATTTCATTACCGTCGTCTTTAGATAGGTCGCCTGGTAATGTTTTCTTTTCCGTTACATTCATTTTATCGTTCAGTGTTTCGATGGTGAGACCAGCGTGCAGTATGTCTTGATTGTAATCCAGTTTGTTGTCCATAGCGTCAGGCATTTTGTTGTAAGCGGAGCTCACTATGGGAGGATCCATTTTGCACGTTACGCCGTCGAGGGACTCCTTTGTGTTTTGACTTTTTGTCTCGTTTCGCAGAGAATGCATCCATTTTAATCTGCAGTCGCATACGAAATTGTTCTCTGCAAAAAGAAATAATTAGGAGTGAGTATATCATAGTTTAACTCTTCCAAATTAAGGAAAACAAGTAGGGCAGTAAACATTATGACAAAAACTTTTACTAACAGCCTTGACTAAACAACTTTTGACTAATTTATAATAATTAATTTTGGAATTAAACGGATTATACAACATTTACCACTTCTGTCTTGCCCATTCTAACCCGACTAAGAACACCCGTAGGCATCATAAAAGAGCAAACTTTCAAAGTGTGTTCAAGTTAATAATAACGTCTCAGTTTCTACACGTTTAATATTCATCGAGTGTTTTAAGTTCACGAAACTCGACATGAGGAAGTATTATGTATTCATTATTACCTTCGAGTAGTAGATTGCTGTTCTGTGGTTTCAAGTTGTCCAATATAGGCTTGATATTGTCGAAAGTTAAGGCGTGCAGCTCGTTGGAGCGCAAGTCCAGGGAGCTGAGGCCCCTCACCCCCTCGAACAGTCCCGACGGCAGCGACGCCAGTTTATTGTCATCCAGGGACAACTTCCGAAGTTGAGACAATCCGTCGAACGCTCTCTCCGATATGTACCGCAAATCATTCTTGCCCAATAACAATTCTTGTAGATTCCACAGCTCAGCAAACGTGAATTCCGTCAAATTTTGTATTCGGTTCTTTCTCAGATCCAATTTCCTCAGATTCGCCAATCCATCGAATGTCCGGCGGTTCAAATAGTAAATGTTGTTTTTATTCAAATCCAATTCCAGTAAATTGAACGTGTGCTGGAAAGTGCCATTTCTGATCGTCGATATATTATTTTTGGTAAACACCAGTTTCTGAAGTTTTGGCAAATCATAAAACGCTTCGGCGTCAATATCTATAATCATGTTTTCTTCTAAATTGAGAGTTGTTATGTTAGGCAGATGAGCGAAAGCGTATTGTTGTAAATTTTCGATTTGGTTTTGGGACAAGATTACTTCTTTTAGATTAGTTAAGTTTGCGAAAGAGAATGGTGTAACATCGACGATGTTGCCGTACTTTATATTGATTGACTTCAAGCGTTGTAAATAGAAAAGAGCCTTCGTAGGTATATAGCCTAGAGCACCATCGACTCGGACGTTAAAAGACAAAGTTTGCAAAATTGGTTGGGACGCAAAACTCTGCCAGATGAGGTCGTCGCGCGGTATTCCGCCGTTGAACACCCAACATTCCGCTTTAGTCGCATTCCTGGGCTCTCTAGTATTTTCGCAGTAGCAGTGAACTTTTGAGTCTCTGTCTGTGATATCGCAAATATTCTTTTGGAAGCCCCCACTCTTCTCTTTGGTGCGCCTTTTGTTGTTGTCCCTGGCGTATACGTTTATTGACATTTCATTAACAAGAGCGAAAGTGATCAATATGTAGATTACGCCAGCGATTCGCCTCTCCATTGTCATCTGTAACAAGCGAGAGTGATTACGTTAGAACATCGTGTTTGTCCAGATTAGGTTTAATTTGTGTTTTGTTTATAAATAGTGGACTGTGTCAGTGTATTTGTGTTGTATGAAGTGTGTTTGAGGTGATATTAATTAACTTCAAGATTCAGTTGAAATGGTAATCTGAACAACTTAATTAAATTAGTAAAAAATGCCATGTTTCCAAAAAAAAAACTATTTTTCTGAATTTGCTTCCAAAATTTGATATTAATCCACTACTGCTCATAGGCCTCGCCTAATTTGTGTTACACCTTCCCTGTTACTTTTTTTTTCCATCCTGTGCCATTCTATTTCTTACCAAACGTAAACAATCAACAACGAAGAACAACACAACGATGCCATCTCTGCTGTCAATATTTCAATAGAACCTATAGTTCGAAACTATCTGATCTAATTACCTATAAAAAATGTAGAATAAAAGAGATAGTCTCTTTGAAACAAACTTCAATCAAGGCTTCCTTTCGACGCTGAAGCGAAACACAAGCTACTGTAATCCCTCAGAGGGCTTACAGGCGCTTTCAAAATGTAATTTAATTCACCAAACGTACATAATCCAAATGAGTTTCAAATTATTAATGGGCGATAGTGTGACGTTCTGGAATTTTGATCCAAACGTTTAATATGATTCACTAACCGTCATTTGATTGAGGTCCTCCTAAACTTCGTTTGGTTGTGCAGATTTGTCTGCCTTCTGTCTAAGCGATAAATACGTAACTATGAAAAGTAAATTGTAAAGGATGATGCAAGATATTTTTGGTACGGATATCTAAAAACCGGTCAAGTGCGAGTTGGACTGGCGCATGAAGGGTTCCGTACCATTATATATGAAAAATTAACGTATCTATTACCTACAACTAGACAAAATACAAACAGCAAAAAATACTTTGTTTTTCATACAAATATATAAATAACAAAGATATAATTTGCGTTTACAAAGAACTTATCTATTTTATAATATTTACACATTTAAAATTAGGTACCTAAAACTAAAAAATTGCGTCAAAAAATTATGTAAACAAATTAAATAATCGGTAAAAAAAACCCCTAAAAACGTGAAATGACTCGTTTTTTATGATGGTAGTATTTGGTTTTCCTGTCTGATAAAAGCCTAAAGCAAGTTGAGTCATCTTTCGTTAAGTATAAATCGGTGATATGCCAATTTTCACACAAACTATTCTGTATTTTTTACAAGACATCAACTGTTAATTAACTTCCTAGAGTAGGCATCCGCCATTTTATCTAAATTAAATTTTTGCTTTTTATCACGGTTCCTATGAGCTAAACCACATGATTAAAACCACGGAACAAAGTTAATTTCAAATTATTTGTTTGGCCAACCACATTCAATATTATTATGGTTTTACCCTATCATAAGCAAAACTTGCTAACGGATGTTTGCATAAAATTTTGACTGAAATTTATATTAACCGACTTCCCAAAAAGGAGGAGGTTCTCAATTCGACCGTATCTTTCTTTTTATTTTCCGAATCAGTATTGGTGGATATCCCGACTGTGTTTATTAGATGAGTTTTACATGCTCATTTAGGTTTATATTCTGTCTTTGACTCGATCACCTATAGGTGTTTTTAATTTTTTAATATTACTAGCTTCTGCCAGCGGTCTCACCCGCGTCCCGTGGGATCTACTCGGCGCACTCGAATAAAAAGTAACCTATAGCCTTCCTCGATAAATGGGCTATCTAACACTGAAAGAATTTTTAAATCGGACCAGTAGTTCCTGAGATTAACGCGTTCAAACAAACAAAAAAACACACTTTGTGTACCAGGGCCACGATAACTCTTTTTAACAATCCTGCAGCTTTGGAAAAATTGACTTTAGACTGATTGCTGAATCATAGACTTTTTTAGAATCCCAAAAAATCTTTTGATAGCAGAATGAGACCGAGACATTATGTATTATTTAATGTTTATGTATGTATTTAATTTTTATTCCAACTCATTATTCAGCCACCAGTCTCTACGTGATGAAGTTCTTAGATTGATCTAACGTTAGTATAAATGTATAACTTTCACCTAACGCTTTCATGGCTGATCGGATTAAGGTTTAAAGTTCTTATTATCTACAGGTAAATTTTGAGAAACGTTTACATATCATTAAATTTTAATGTAGGATAAAACCGTTTACGAATTGTTAATTCATCATGTGTAAGTTTGCATATTTCATTAACACCGCTTCTGCTATCGGTTTCTACCAGTTTCTACTAATTCTCATTTCCTGCCATCAATTAATTTGATTATACAGCTATACAGCTTTTACGTATACGGCACTATATTGCGAGTTCCAGCTAAAACGCACAATTTATTGGTTTCACTTTCCAGTTCGGGGAATAGCCCACCTATAGGCGTTGGGCAGTAATACTATCAAAGGCAGATTAGAAATTAATGTGAGTATTACTGGTTGGAAGGGGCAACACAGGATTCTTTACTAGACATGAAGCTTAAATGACAGTAATATTTTGTACGTATCGGTTTATACCGCTCAAATACATAAAGGTGCATGACTTAATAAGATTAAGCATTGCCATCCAGCGTGGCAATGCTGCCAGCCTTTTGGGCACGCTCCCGGTCGACAGCGATGGGGAGGAATTTTTTGACGCTTTTTAGTTTTTAGTTCTTAGTTTAAGTTGTTTTTTGTAATAGAATAAGTATGTTGTAAATATATGTAAATAAAAAGTTCACAAAAAAAAATAAGGTGGTGAAAATTACATTTTTTCTAACCGAACCTTCCTACAAAAAAAAAAACAAAAAACTTTCTGAACACTTAACGAATACCGAACAAAATCGTCCAATCAGTACCCCGTTTTTCTATTACCCGAAAAGCCGAAACGACACTTAATAATCCTTTATTGGGGACCGATATAATTCTAATAAGTATGAAATTTACAGCCGTTTCGTTCACTGAATCCCAACGAGTAAAACGGGTCCTGAAGGGTAAGTGTAAATGTGTGTGCAGCATTTTTGGAATGGTACTTTAGTATGGGGGGTTGCTTTTTGTTTGAATTTATTGATGTAGGTAACAATGGATCGTACCTGCATCGGATTGGGAGGGAGGAGAGCCCAGTGTGCCACCACTGCGGAGCCGCCGTGGATACGGCGGAGCACACTTTGGAAGTGTGCCCATCGTGGGCTGAACCCCGCCGCGCCCTGGTGGCAGCGGTCGGGGACGATCTCTCACTCCCCAGCGTAATTGCTGCCATGCTGGGTGGTGAGGAGGCATGGGCAGCGGTAGCCTCCTTCTGTGAAGACGTCATGTCACAGAAGGAGGAGGCGGAGCGCATACGCGAGGACGACCCTCTCGCAGCGCCGCTCCGTAGACGAAGAAGGGGTAGAAGACGGCGAACGCAACGTCCGTCCCCATCCGCCCCAAGGCGTGATCAGCAGGTGGCAGGCGCGGGGGCGCCACCGCCTGCAGCACAGGAGTCACCCCACTCGTCAGGCCAAAGTGGCCGTGTGCTCCGGCCATAATAAAGGCCCTCGCCACTAAGGGTGGCGGGGTTGGGAGGGGCCTGCCGTAAGGTGGGCAATCGCCGGTGGGGGCCTGGACGCTATAGACTCCCAGGCCCTCCCCACTCAGGCGAGGTCGGAGTGCCGCTGGGTATTTTTAGTGGGTATACCGGGAACGACTATCCCGGGGAGTCCCACATACCCCTCTCCCGTNTATAACATATGGAATGCTAATAAAGAATTGAGTATTGAGGATTAAATGATTCAGATCATTGGGAAAAATATTTTTTTTTTGTTAAGTGATCGTATTTGCGTGCGTGAAAAAAAAATCCATTAGTAAGGCCAGTAGGTTCATAGAAATTATTTTTTCTCCTTGATTGCCTTATCATTTGATATCTTTAAATGAAAAATATTACAGATGCTTTTTATGTTGATAAAATAATTAATCAAAATTCTCACTTTAATGGTAATAAATAACACATTAAAAAGTGTTCTCTCTTTTCTCCTAAGAACTCTTAGATATTTATATCACGTAGCAAGTACCTAATACCGGTATATCATTTTCGGGTATACCACTTTATACCTCAATTGGTGAAGATATAGAAATGGTTGCTTAAACAATTGAATTGGTATCGACTTGTATTGATGAATGAATGACTTAGATGAATACAAAAAAATAATTATTAGGAGTAATAAATTATTAAAAAGTTATCTAGATAATAATATCTAATGTGAATAGAAAAAGGACTGAAAACTGCAATAGCAATGAACGTTTGTAGGAATATAATTTAATTTTGATAAATAGGTGTTGTTATAATAATATGGCTGAATTTTTAGAGATCTCCAAATAATTTGTGACACTATTCAACTAGTATTTTTTTTTAAATAAGCCTATTTTTTTTTAAAGAAATCACCAGAAATTCAAAAAAAGGACTCAATTTGATCAAACATTGACATATTAACAAAAAAACATAAAATCGACACCTAAAAAACTTAAACCTAATAAAGTCCGCTACGGTAATTGTTTGAACATAAACTAATATCGTTAGAAGCGAAATATACCTACTTTGGCACTACAAAGTTATGCAAAGAGAATAAAGATAAGCACGCTTTATGAAACATGCGTTTGAAAATTTGAATTTCAAAGTGAAAGTCGGCGCTGTACAAACGGCAGTTCGAGTGAACTCTTTCTTTTATATCGTGGCTTTTGTTACACCGAACTGTATTGTGGGTTTTTGCTAATTATTTTTTTGTTAAAATTTTTACTATAATTTTTTTTTATAAAAAAAAATATAATCTATGTGATTCTAAAAATTAAGTTTTGCATTATGATTATAATTTTAATTTACAATTTAAAAATATTTGTTTGCATCGGTACAGACAACAGCACATCAAGTTACCACAATCTGTCAAATTTCTGCGATCGATTTTCAACCTTATCACAATGGAGGTAGGTTAATGTTCGATTCGTAAAATTTCACAGATTCGTATACGTTGACCTGCTGTTGTCTGTACTTTACCAAATTGGCATAGGTCAGCACTATGCAACAGTTTTAATGTGCATATTCCGAAACAGCGTCATATTTTTGCTTATAACTCTTTCATACCTTTTTTGTAGATGGGAAATCATCAGATGGGATCACGCTGAAAACATAAGGGTGTATCAGACTTTTATTGACTATCTCTTTCATACCTCAAAATAGAGATCCTAATACAACTTAACTTTTAAAAACGTGCAGAAACAAAACATCTTCATGTTTTTCCTTATCTCCTAGTGGCAAAAGGGCGTAAATACTTAGAGGCTAGTTTATCGCTTGGCCCGTTTTACCCTGAGGGACCTAGGTGGCTATCAATTTCCCTAGTTGACTTACAAATGTTGCAGACAGATAAAAGCTAGGTCGGAAATAGAAGGAAATAGGAACATTGTGTGAGATACTAAATGTGGTTTACGGACCAATACGCTTAGGAGATACAAATCAATGCCGAAATATACTTTGTGTAGGCCCGATAGGAGGAAAATAGCTATAAATAAGTTTGTACATAATAATACTTTCTGGACAAAACAAACCAAAATAATAACGCATACGGTCGAATACTGAACCGCTACTAAATTTTTATCACTGCTCAAACATCCTTCTATCTCTGGTAAACTTCCGTTAATTTCTACCAAATAAATACTTTTAAGTAGAACTCAATGTTCAGTAATGTTCGTGTTTCTCGAAGTCAGCATAATTTTCGTAGAAATAAGCAACAATTTTAATAATTGTCTAGAGATTTACTAGCTCAATTAACTGATTCTTAGAACAAGCTTCTACTCTGCTAGATTGATTCCTGTGTAAGTAAATATTTGTGCTCCACAAATGGAATTAGTTACGAGCCTAGACGTTAGTGAATTTACCAATTAATTAATTTTGGTATAGGCCATGGTATTTAGAGATTTTTTACTGCCGTTATTTATATTTTCATCATCTGCCCAGCCTTTTCCCAACTATGTTGGGGTCGGCTTCCAGTCTAACCGGATGCAACTGAGTACCAGTGTTTTACATGGAGCGACTGCCTGTCTGATCTCTATAACCCAGTTACCCGGGCAACCTGGCACCCCTTGGTAAGACTGGTTGTCAGACTTTCTGGCTTCTAGCTACCCACCGTCCCGTCTTGGAGTAATATTTTTTTGGACGGGTAATACATTCGTTCAAAATTTACTCCACTATTTGCGTGCACTTATTCCATACTTCAGAGTACCTGGAAAAACTACTTTTGATTTACTCGAGATTAAGATCGTGGAATAACTAAATCTTGGTATAGTAACTCAAGGAATAGTTCAAGTTTTGTCGAATTAGCCCNACACATCCACGGACCGACCACGCAAAGCGTTGCTTAACCTTATGATCGATCGATCCGCGCGGCTTTGACTTATTTATATTAACTTACTATTACTTATATTTTCACTATGACAAAATGTAGAGTAGACTGATCACCTTATTTTATTAAATGTTTCATAGTCGTCTACAGGAGGCTATTTAAATCATTCCGAATTCACTACACGTATACAAGACGCTTCGGTGTAAAAAAATCCAGACTCAAATTTGTATGCTCAAAAGAATATATCTGTACGTCTCCAGAGATTTTTAGTAATAAATCTCTTCTATCAAGTGGGACCTTGGCGTTTGTTTTTTTATCAAGATACTGCGATAGGGGAGAAGCGGGAGGTACTGCCTTTGTTCCAACTCGCCTCCTGGGTGCATTTAGGGTATAACGATTACACGTTGATGCTGCAACTTTTATGGGGTGAAATGAGACGAAATGGACCACTTGTGGAATTGTATTGTGAATGAATAGGCAGGGTTATCCGTGGAGGCATGTTTCAATCTTTAAGTGCAAGCCATATAGGTACAATTTAAATACAGCTTTTATAAATTTATGGGTTTTACATTTCGTGTTCTAAGTTTGGTGATGCTAACTCGCGTTTAAAGTAGACCAATTTTTTTAATACTACCCATAAATTTCAAAAGACTATTTCATCAAGCAAAATTTTGATGTCATTTACTAAATGTGGATTCTTTTACATTATTTTTTATAAAAGTCATAAATCTTCTCTGAGAACTAAGAGAGTAACAACTCTAGTTTTGAGCTGAACTGATTTTAGTCAGTAAAAGTCTGGTCTACCTCAAAAAACCTAAAGCAATTAAAAGGTAAGCTGATGATGATGATTTAGATGTCATTATTAACATATTGCGTAAATAACACCCATAGAACTAACGAGCAAATACTAAATATCAAGTAAATGAAACACAATGTGGCAACATAAATATCGGGCAATAGTAAATTACTTCGCAATCATTTGTAATACCGTCCATTTCAGGTTAAAGTCAATTTATTACAGAATTCTAGTTATTTTCGCAATATCTCATATGTTTAGGTTTCAGGTAGAATTTATGGAACTTTCATAATAATGTATTCTCATTCGTAGGTTTTAGTAAAGTATTTAGGGATTTCAAATTAAGTGTTCTAGAATTTTCGACGCAATGTTGTAGTTGTTATCAGAATGTTAGTCAATGTTTTCGGAGTTTAATAAGTTTTGGCTTTTGGATGCTTATACAGATTTATTTACAAGCCCTTGTAATAAAGTATTCAAATATTTTATGTATTTTTTACAAAGCCAGATATATGACATTTTTAACGTTGTTGAGTTTCATATAATTTAAAAACTTATAGGTTTCCATTGTTTAGCTTAACAATGGATACCACAAAATCTCTTTTATTTTACTTCTAAAATTTATTTAGAACTCTTTTATAAATAGCGTGATAAAAATACAAATACTTTGAGGAAAAATATCTAAGGAAAAAAACATGGAAAAACACCCCCACAACAAATTGCCATCAAAATAAGACTAAAAGCATAATGAAACTCATCAGACGAATTGCTATTCATTGTAGCGAGAGTTATCTCGAGAAAACAGGCCACGCTTCCGCGATAGATTAAGGATCAGTTGAACATAATCCCGATTCGTCGCTTACGCTTTTATGTGTTATGTCTTAAGGTGGGTTGTGTACTTAAAGAGGTTGAGGATTGTTAGATTATGTATACTCGTATATATGAATGTAATGATATTTTTGGAACATACGAGAACATTACCTGGTGGGCTACAAGTTCACTTACGGAATCAACTTAAATTATTGGTATATAAATATAGTCCTTGAGAAGGGACATAGGTTACTTCGTATCCCCTCAAGATGTTAGTAGAAACACTGGGAACAGCTGGTATTCTTTCCATACTAAAAAGCCGATGTGTAACCGAATTATAATGCAGATCTTTCTGCAAATACTTTCAAACCAAACATCACGCCTAAAAACCACACCATAAACCCCATAACACTGCCAATCTAATTCCCCCACCCATATCAGTCAAGGTTATCATCAAAAGAAGCCATGTCCCCTTAATTACCCGTTTAATTCGCGAAGGTTGGCGCCAATCTCATCAGGTGACCCAAGATGGGCTTCAAAGGTAAGCCCCTAAATGTGCCCTAATTACTTTTGCCAATATTACAGGGGATGCTATAGAAATTATGGGCGTACGAAGATTTTTGGATGGTGAAAGGCGTTACTTGTTTGGCTTGAAGTCTTTTTCTGTAACGTATTTAAGACTTTTATTTTGGTAATATTTTGCATTGGCTGTTTAAAATGCTTAAAGGGGTTAACGTTCTATGAAAATGCATTTTTTTTATATTATCATACAAATGGCACTAAGGTACAATTTGGAAATGAGCGACTATGGCACGGTTTGCGATAGCCGCGTCCGGCCGACCGACCTTTGCTGCAGTATGGAAATGCTCTTACGAATCACGCCCGTCTAAATTCCGACTTTCTTGTAAAAGTGATCGGCGGTGATTGGTTGTTCAGTATTGACGCAAAAGTACATCAATTTCAATTTTAATATTGTTCATCCCGGAATCTTAACCATGTCGATGTCAGAAGTTAATTAAAATAATACATTACATATACACAGCTAAAATCGCAAGGAATCCCGTTATCCCGGGTTTAATCAAAAAAATATCCGGGTCCGACATCATAATACCTTTTATATCTATTATGATATAATCTATTCCCGGTCCAGTTTTCCCCGGGGATTATAGTCCGATGATTAAATTGACGTTAATGGCAAAAGTGTTGATTGATTGCGTTCATAGTTTGGGAATAATGAAGTTTTGCTGGCTATCTTGTTTCGATAAATTTGGATCAAAAAGTAAAGGATGAAACTTATACAGAGGTTAATAAATGTGGAAATATTTGTACTCGCGTCCCGAGGGAACTATTTCACGTACCTGGACAAAATATAGCGTATGTTACTTAGGAATGATCTAGCTTACAGAAATATTTCACGATGTATCAATGGACGTTCGTTACTTGTTGTAACTTAGGAACATCATTTTTATCTAAACTACTTTTTTAAAAAAAATTTATAACATTTTTGTAGGTCTTCCTCAATCGTATTGATATGCTTTACAATCAAACCTATCAGATTTCGGTAAGCTTTTATAACAAATAGGGTTTTTTAAAACCTTTGGACCAATGAAAATTGAGTAATTACAATAACAGTGTAATCACATAATAGGTTCTGTTCCAAAAGTTATTTGGCTGAGCACCAACGCTCCGCCAATAGCAACCACCTCGTTAAATCTTACACCATTTAATATAAGTGGTTCAACTTGTTACATTTGTGGTGGCCTGTCAGAAGTGTGAGGTTTTTATGTTATGGTTATGGCGAACTACATAAAACACCTATTGTTATATGTAAATTCTATATAATAATATGTTAAAAGCTTTTTTAACAAATTATTTTCATCTGCTTACTTGCGTACGAACTACTTGCGTATCCATAGGGATCCATAATGGTTGCTACTTCTAAATCTCGACACAATATTGCATATTACGGAACGTAATAATGGATATCAAATATCTCATCCAGCTTCAAATAACCCAAATCAACTGCATGACACACAATAGAATTTCCCAGCATTACATCGAACATAGCCGGATAACATTACGAGATAAACTAGCTCCGAACACTAAAATTGAAACATATGTAGTACATCAAAATAGCTCAAATTCATGCCATGGAAATTAATTAGTGCAAATTATTTCAGCAACAATTCTAACGATGTATGGACATAGCGATTCAGAATGTAATACAACTTCATGGTTAGGATATGGTGGTCAATGTGGGTAGTGATCAATGTTTAATTACATATTCGTTGTGTCCAATTTTGGAACGTGGATCGAAATTTGGATTAGATGTTTCGGTTTTAATGGTTTGGGATTGTTATTGTGAAATGTTAGGAACTTATGTAATGATATTGATGATGAGATGGACGGTTTTGTTGATTTTGCGAGATTGCAAGAATTCAAGAAATAAGATGATGCGGCAGCTTTTGTTTCAATTTCAAAATTGAGCAAAGTTTTACTGAAATTACAGAATAGTGCAGATTCGGATGTCTAGAATTTTAAGACCACGAGCCTGACTGAAGTCAAAAAGTTGTAGAATTTTGTTGGAAATGTAATAATATCATTCTTATTAATTTATAGGTTAAGTAACTTAGAAGCCAAATTAATGCACAGACTAAACGTATCATTAAAATATACAACTAAAGAGACAACGGATATAGAATAAGACAAAGAAACACCCCATCTCAAAAACTCCTAACACGGAAATCACATAAGCGTCCCATCACTGTTTATACAATTGATTGTGCACCGTCATCGCAGTTTCTAACTAGTGTTTGGCAGACAACGTGACCAGTGTTGCCAATATCGTGTAGTGGCAGGATTGTCACGTGTTCGTAATATCAAACCATGGCAACACATTTTATTGGGGATTATTAGGTGCTGATGGGAATTTTATTGATAAAGGTTAATATGGGTTAGTAGAGTCGGGAAAGGCTGATTCGAGTAGTAATTTATTGATTGTTGGAAATGGGATACATCTGACACATGTGAGCAATGTGACTAATGTTGAAAATAAATAATTCATTCAAAAAGCTTGAAAATAAAATTATAGGCTCAAAGGGGGACAACTCTAAGATAACACTGGCGATAAAAAGGGCATAAACTTAACGATACAGTTCACTATAGCAGACACAAAAAATCTCAAAACAAGACTTGCCCAGAATCACACATTCCAGACAAACTTCAAACAAAATAACTCCCAAGACAGCCCCAAAAACTCACAGAACCACTTTATCTGGCCACGTTTTACAGCATATAAATCATAGCTGGATTATACTACTAAAAACCTTTTTGGCAACGCATGTTCTGGTCGCTGCCAAAGGGGACAGTTGGGGAACGCGATCATACTTGGATGTCCATCAAAAAGTTATTACTGAGTTCAGTACTTGAGACGCATTTTTTACTGCACTTACTTGTTGGTTGGTTGATCGTCGAATGTTCGTGTGTGTGCCAGATTGTGGAGTCAGGGTCTATGTTTTGTGGCCTATGGATATTAGTCGGTAGCCCTAGGTGAGGGTTAAGTCTGTTTAAAGTATCTGCTGTTATAACGCAGTTATCAAAATCTCGAGTTACTTTGGTTTTTAAGGAGTTAAGATTACGTTCTAAATTACGCCGAATTTTATAACGTCTGCAATTTGGACAAGGATACGTGATCTTCACCTGATAATGGGGCAGTTATACATAAATTGTTCTATATACCTACTGTCCAAATTCATTCAAATAATAGTTACCAACCTACTGATATATACAAAAAATACTATAACCATAAATATACGATTTATTCTCACAGCTAAGGACACCATAGCAATAGATATTTGCATCATACAAAAAAAAGTCTTTACTATTCAACCCATACCGTGCCATAAATACCCCATAATCTAAAAAAACCACAAGGTGAACATGAAAATATTTCACGTGATTCAATAAACAAAATGGCGTCTAAAACTGCATGATCAGCCATGAGTACGGAACCGTATTTATGTCCGATAAATCATGCGGAACAGAAATTCAATCAGGCGCCCGAAGTGTGGATCGTGGCGGTTATTTTATATCTCTCATGTTAGGCCTGTTTTGAGGTCTCGGTTTACGAGTACGAGCCTTTATTTTTGTTGCTATTACTCTTTCTACTGTATTCTGTTTTGAAACTGTTGATATATTTTGAAACCTACTAATCAAATTACCAAAGGCTTAGGGTATCTACATGATGCTTCCATGGAGCGTTTCTCTTAATATTTTGATGAGCAGGACTGCTTACATGATCAGTTATCTTGTGAATAAAATGCCTAATTACTTTGGTTATCATGATAATTTAATGTGCTAAACTTATAGCTACTAAAATCATAAAGAAAAATAAATTGAAATTGGCTCAAAAACGTACAAAGTTAGGTATAAAACAACTCCGTAACAATCTGTATTCAAATCCGCAAATAAATTTATTCTCTCGAAGCTTGCTCTTGTTCGCAATCCGGCCATTAGGCGAAGACACAATGCTTTGAGAAATTCGATAAAATCAAAACATTGAATAGCTAAAGTTTCTGCATCATTTATTCATTAAAGAATCTTGACAGCTCCTCTTGAAGGATAATTCGATCCTCGCTTTAAAATCAACAGTGTAAAGCTGAATTGTTCTATTGAATGATGGAAAGGTTTCTGAGACGGTTAATGTTGAAATATCAAGATGAACTGGATATTTTGTAGGTATTCATTGTTTAAATTTCTGAAAGGGTTGGGGTCAGATTTTTCTCAAGTAACCTAATATTAATTTAATGTGTGATAACAATACTGCAGGAAAAATAAGTTACAGAACAGAAGAATATTATTTCTGTGAAAAGAATATTATACGTACGTACTCGTAACTGTGTGAAAGATTTTATTGACCTTTAATTTTATTCAATTAGAACCTTTTTCAGCAACAAGAAAATTTAGATAACCACTACCTCACACACAAACATAACTTGATTTTTCAAATAGTCGTTAGATTATTAAGTTTTAAAATATTTTCTATTTTTTTACCAGTTACCAGTAAATATATGGTTTCTTTTTTTGGTTATATGGTTTTTTTAGGGTTCCGTAGTAAACTAGGAACCCTTATAGTTTCGCCATGTCTGTCTGTCCGTCCGTCCGTCTGTCCGTCCGCGGATAATCTCAGAGACTGTTAGCGCTAGAAAGCTGAAATTTAGTACCAATATGTAAATCGACCACGCCGACAAAGTGCAAAAATAAAAAGTGGAAAAAATTGTTTTATTGGGGTGCCTCCCCTACACGTAAAGTGGGGCGTGATTTTTTTTTTCATTTCAATCCTAACGTGTGATATATCGTTGGATAGGTATTTTAAAATGAATAGGGGTTTACTGAAATCATTTTTTGATTATGTTAATACTTTCGGAAATAATTGTTCCAAAAGCCGAAAAATAGGCGTCCCCCCCCTCTAACTTTTGAACCGCAAGTTTAGAAAATTTGAAAAAAATCTCAAAAGTAGAACTCTACATAAACTTTCGAGGAAAATTATTTTGAACACGGTACAGACAGCAGTCTTTGAGATATAGCAATTTTTTGGAAACTGCAAATTATAACTTTGTTATTCATATATTTGTATGAAAAACAAAGTTATTTTTTGCTGTCCGAAAAATGATTGTATATTTGGCTAGTTGAAGGTAATAGATACGTTAACTTTTCATACATAATGGTACGGAAACCTTCGTCCGCGAGTCCAACCCGCACTTGGCCGGTTTTTTAGGGTTCCGTAGTAAACTAGGAACCCTTATAGTTTCGCCATGTCTGTCTGTCCGTCCGTCCGTCTGTCCGTCCGCGGATAATCTCAGAGACTGTTAGCGCTAGAAAGCTGAAATTTGGTACCAATATGTAAATCAACCACGCCGACAAAGTGCAAAAATAAAAAGTGGAAAAAATTGTTTTATTAGGGTGCCTCCCCTACACGTAAAGTGGGGCGTGATTTTTTTTTTCATTTCAATCCTAACGTGTGATATATCGTTGGATAGGTATTTTAAAATGAATAGGGGTTTACTGAAATCATTTTTTGATTATGTTGTTACTTTCGGAAATAATTGCTCCAAAAGCCGAAAAATAGGCGTCCCCCCCCTCTAACTTTTGAACCGCAAGTTTAGAAAATATGAAAAAAATCTCAAAAGTAGAACTCTACATAAACTTTCTAGGAAAATTATTTTGAACGTGGTACAGACAGCAGTCTATGAGATATAGCAATTTTTGGAAACCGCAAATTATAACTTTGTTATTCATATATTTGTATGAAAAACAAAGTTATTTTTTGCTGCCGAAAAGTGTTTGTATTTTGGCTAGTTGTAGGTAATAGATGCGTTCAGTTTTCATAGAAAATGGTACGGAACCCTTCGTGCGCGAGTCCGACTCGCACTTGGCCGGTTTTTTTTTATATCAATTCATTCAACTATACAGATTATTACTAATCTGAATCCGTTGCTATAAAGATGCTCTATCCTACTTTACCAGTCAAACTAAACCCAAAATGGATATAATATACAGGGGATATTAAATAACCTTTTACGATCCGCACCTCGGGTGCCTAATAGAATTTCTGTTACGCACAATGTATCAGCTTATATTTCTCCGTTCGGTTTACCTTATGGGATCAGGATGTTTTCGATACTTTTATTTATAACCAGCTTCTGCTCTCGGTTTCACCCGTGGCCTGGGGGAACTACTTCCCACATCTTTGTGAAAAGTAGTATTAAGGTCATGGCACATTGTACCGGCACGGTCACGGCACAGCAAATAACGTGTCATTTAAATTTGAACATTAAATTGTATGACGTATGATATATTTCATAACAACGTGAGCTATTAGATAGGAAACCGCGCGCTGAAAGCCCACCGTTGGCTTTTTTGTATTGACGTTATGAAATATATCATACGTCATACGATTTAATGTTCAAATCTAAATGACACGTTATTTGCTGGGTTGAAACTGTGCCGTTGCGGTGCGGGCGTAGTGTGCCATTACCTTTATACCTCCTGTATCTTGGTGAAATGTAGTACTATGTTACTCTGATTTATATAAGTTAGTCTTTTTGCTAAGCTTCGTCAAAATACGTTTGGTAGTTTTTGGGTAAAATCGTAACAAACATTCATACATCCAAACATTCAAGTTAACAATATCAGTGTGAAGTGCGATGGTGCGGGAATTGATGTAGTGTTTGTTTCTATGTTTATAGTAAAATTTCATGGAACTACCATTTTTAAAAATTTCAAATGAATTCGATAGCCATGGACCGATACTTAAAAAAATAAAGCTGAAATTATTATTTTCTTACCTAAAGAAATCTGTAACATCTAAATGCCATCAAATTATATAAAACAGACAACAATGTAATTTAAAATGCAAACACAATTTCTTTAAGAAAATATTAGAATTTCGAAAAATATATTGTTACTCACGAATAAGTATCCAGTTTTATAATTGAAGTCTTTAATGTTAGTCTATTCAGATCAATTTGAGATTCGTGATTGATTTAAATGAAATTGAGCATACTTGATTTATTTTTAGTAATTGGTCATTATATTATGAATGGAAATGTTATTTTAGTTCCAATCACATTTCAATTGTTTCTAATTTATACATGAGTATAATTATTTCTACGCGGTTTTACCTGCGTTCAGAGGGAACTTCTTCCCATACCCGAACCAAATATGTTTTTTGATATGTTCCTTGGGTATAGTTTAGCTTCGTAAAGAATAAAAAAAACCACATTGATTCAATTCTTTCGGAGCCTTTATGTCATGTCTCTGCCATGCCATGGGATTACAGAGTCCCGGAATTTTGAAAGGAGAACGTGGGGTCGTAGCCAACACCCTTTTGAGACAACTTAAATGTGATGGTGACACAACGTAAGTATATATTTATTATTTTAGTCTACAGAAGGTCTCGCGGCTAAGTAACAGCTGCACAGGTCGATCGATCATAAGGTTTACGCTTGGCGCGGTCAGCCCGTCGATAGGTGAACCACCTTATCATGAAGAGACGATGACACTAACGAATAGTGTTTCGGAAAGCACTTTAAGTGGGTCCAAGCTGATTTGGACATCTTTGGCAGTCGTTACAGATGGTCAGAATCTAGAAAATCTTACAACTAGTCTTACCAAGGGATTAGATATTAGATTAGTTGCCTGGGTGACTGGTTTAAGAAGGTCAGATTGTCGTCCCATGTAAAACTGATAAATCTGGAACCAGCTCCAACATAATTAGGAAAATTCTAAGCAAGTATATTATATTTTTTATAATTTTCTTTGTAATAATATGAGTTTTTGGAAAAGTTCAATTATGCAAAGTTATTTGAGCAAGAAAATATTTTATAATAACATGGGTCGAGATGTGACCCACGTCAAATATACTGTCAATTTAATAAAACCGAAAAAGGTGAAACAAAGACTTTTATCGTGTACTCGAACAAAAATTATTATCTGACATAATATGTAGCATAAAGAGATATTGATAATAATACAAAGGTTATCTTTGTTTTACAGGGTTTCAAGCACCTAAACGAAGTCTGGGCTAGATAAAATTTACAAAACCTATTCAAAAATTATTCATTAAATCACAAAGGAATAATGCTAACTAAAAACTTAAAACTAAGACACGTGACACTAGACAGGCATGTATAGCTACTTAAGCCGTTTTCATGAATCTATCTATAAGTGGAAATCGCAGGAAAATCGATGAAGTGGTTTGTGAGTTAATTGCGAATATAATGTCAGACAGCCGCGGCGGAGGACTACGTAGTGACATGGATATTAGTTTCGACGGCGAGGATATATAAAGAATATTCTAAACTACATCCATAGGCCTAGAAAACTCAGTTCCGAATTCGAGGGGACCGCTAGAACCTCCTCTGGGACCCATAGTTCGGCTTTACGACGCTCTTTAAGTAACACAGGGAAATAGTTTCGTTTAGCCCGGTCAGGTTACTCGGTCCTCAGTGGCTTCACGTCACTCTCCTTAGTTTTATGTTGCCCTGGTACTTTTTGAACGATGCTGTACGTGAATAATTGAGTGGGGTTGCAGAAATATGGGGTTTAGATAGCTTTAGTTTTGGGTTTTATGGTTTACATAAAATTGTTTGGTGTAAGAGTTAATTAAATATTGGTAACTTAATTATTCTGAATGTTACACATTCAACAAGCTGTAACGAAAGGTACACTTCAGCTTTCTTCCTTTCTACTATTTTGTATGTACGTAAATATCTAAAGCAATTTTATAACAGAACTAAAGAGATTAATATTATTTTTTTGGTTAAACTTCATAGTCTTTCAAACCTTGTTACGTCCACTCTCACTTCAGTTTTATCTCGTTACTATATTTTTTTATAAAAAAAAATCCTTTGTAAAAAAACTAGGAGATTAAACTTTGAAGAGACGATAGCACCTCTCTAGTAATTAATTAAGTTTTAAAAGTACTTAGAGTTTCACTGGCCCTTATTAGTTTGGTTAAATAAATATTATTATGAAAATGGCTTTCAGATTAATTACGGATAAAACCAGGAATAGATTAAAAGCTGTCATTAAATTGATGAGATATTTTTTCTTGTTATTTGTTTTGTAATAATTAAAATTTTAAAAGTAGATGTTCAAAGAAAGCTAGATCGTCTAAATGAAATTTGGAATTGGTAAATGTTTTAAATACCTACATATAAATCTGGACCTACTATTTTATTCATAAACGTCTAAAACGCCTAAGGCGTTAAGTCTGCCTTTGCATTATAATTATAATTTTTGCAAAAAGTATAATAAATAAATAAAATAAATAAAAACTTCATAGACATATCTTAATAGACATGACATATAACTCATGTTTTGTTTTTAAGGTTCCGTACCTAAAGGGTAAAACGGAACCCTATTACTAAGACTTCGCTGTCTGTCTGTCTATCTCCAGGCTGTATCTCATTAACCGTGATAGCTAGAATGCTGAAATTTTCACAAATTATGTATATCCGTTGCCGCTATAACAACAAATACAAAAAAATAAAAGAATAAATTATTAAGGCTGTTGATTTATATTAATTGCAAAACCATTCCTATTGTACTTTTTTCATAAATAATGGTACGGAACCCTTCGTGCGAGTCCAACTCGCACTTGGCCGGTTTTTTACTATTCTACTAACCCTTTAAAAAATACACATTTTTAAAAAATCTACTAGGGTATGTGATACTAGCGAGCACTGGGCAGAGTACCACATACCTTATTCTGCTAGATGCAATGGTGTACTAGAAGGAAAAAATGCATTTTATGTGATAAAGTAGTAAGAGCACAGTCATCTAGTACAAAGTACGTATGGTACAGACGTGTGCAAACCTATTTCGGGTATGTCATACCCTGCCTCAATCTTAATGTCACATTTTGATACCTTACGTTCGTCGTGTTCATAAATACGAGCCCCCTTTAGCACACGTAATGCACTGAGGGATTATATCAGTCAAATACGTAGTACCTACAGATAAGTGCTTTGGGCTTCCGATACCTTGGGAGTGCTTTTCAAGGGATTATTGAGAATCCATGCGCTGCACATTTGCGTTATTCGCCAGTTCTCTTATGTTTAGGTATTTGATAGGATTATTAGATCAACGTTTAATGAAAAATGGAAAATTAAAACAAGGTTACTTTTTGGAGTCTCACGGGCAATTTTAATGCCATGGGTGTTTTTAATTTGGAATACTTTTCTATGGAAGATTCTAGATAGTTATCTACCAGATAGCTATCTAGAATTTTATGCTGAATCTGTGAAACTGGTGTTTGACTGTCTGTTCGATAGGAATAAACTCTTAAACTACTGCTCAGACTTTCATGCGGTGCCAACGAAAAAAGTGATTTATGAAGACGGTTTATATCTAAAACATGGGTTCTTAGTTTAAAATATGACAAATCTCCAATTATGATTAAATGAATATATTTAAAAATCTATAAATTGCTCATTACACTTAAGCCGACAGCCATATTCATATATTTCAGCAAATTTTTAAAAATGTGTAAATTTTCTTGTCATTATTATAAAATGTTTTGTAATTTTCTATGTTTAAGCGATATATATGCAAAACATTACAATTTGTTCACCTGACTTAGCGTGAAAAACCGTGTTCTTGCAGCACTGCATTTCTTATCAAAGAATATTAACGTTTAAAGGTACAATTAGGTAAGTGAAAACGTCAAGCGCACGAAAGGTAAAAAGTAAAAGAATTTAAAAATTCTTTGTTGAAAAACTATCGACATGCAAAAACGTTGTTAATTTCAGCACTAGTAATTGCTAGGTGCATTTTATAATGTTTTTGTTTAAGAAAAACTGCCGACTTTGTGTTGAAAATCACTTGTAAAGAGGCTATTATGTAAAAACGTGTATTATTAATTTTACGCTGAAACTGGAGTTTAAATTACGTCGTGTCACGAGCATTGAAATATAAAGTACGTTATTATAGTAAATATCTTATTTTTAAAACGTTCAACTATAATGAGAGCTATATTTATAAATTGCTCTGAATACGGCACTTGGGAACAATTTCAAACATTAATTAATAAATCAATTTTATAATACGAACGTGCTTTAGTTCATTAATAAGTTTTGGGGCAGCGTTGTAGTCGTAAACCAAAAATAATTAGTTTGACAAAAGTATAGCCATGTTTTATACATACCACACTTTGTGCCTAGAAAGTCATAGACTGATGCATACTTTAAGAGCAACTTATTTAAAAAGTTAGTTCTTGCAATTGGGATTCATAGTGGTCGTCATCGCGACTCATCATTTTTACCCACGACGGAACGGAGCAGGTATATGCGTTTAGGGTGAGAGATGTTTGTGTGCTTGTTTGTTTCTGTGTTTGTGTGTTTTTGTGTTTGTGCAAAGTAATGTTCCCCCCTAGTTTCCTAACTAATGATTTGATTTTAATGCGGTTTTCAATAACGGGTTTGTCTTCGATGAGTTCTTATTCTTAGACAGGTGTCATGGCTGTAACTCACTAGGGGGTGCCACAATATTAGTGCAAACAGCAAAGCAATGTTCTCACCTATCTTCTAAACTAATGATCCGATTTTGATGCGGTTTTCATTGGCTATTGGTTTGACAGTTCAATATTATTGTAACTAAACTTAACTTAAAAATGAAAACCGATTTCAGGTCCTTCAAGTCAACCCAGCAGGTCCTTAAATTTCATTACAGCAAATTATTTGAAATTAATCTCAACGTACGTCAAGGCTAACTACAGCACAGGTATACATTTCACATCTCGTATGAACACCTGAACCTTGTAATAAACTCGTAACTTGGCCAACAGATATTGGCCAAGTAATTGTTCTTTGGAGTAATCTTACCCTCTAGTTTGAAGCGTAGAACTTGAAATCCAAGCTGTTTTACTACTAAATACATACAATGTTCTAAATATACTCTAGAACATAGAGACTAAAATACTTGTTTAGAAATTAAATGTATCTCTCTAACTACATCATAAACTTATACAAATACAGATATAAAATCATAATTTTTCTGATTCCAATTTATTATTTGGGATTGGCGCAACATGTCTTCTTGTGCCATTCCTTCTTATCTAACGTGATCTCACAAGCAACAATCTTAAAAGTCATATTGCTTTCACACACTCCATCCATCCATACATTGCTTGTCCTTTTCCTTTATTACCATCTTCATTCATGCGCAACACCTTCTTTACAACGTGAGCCTCATTTCTTCACATGACATGCCCAAAAATAATTAGGAAAATATATTCACTGTAAACGTAAGTCGCAATACACACAATAGCAACATAAACAATACATAGGTAACACATTCCTAATTATTTTAACTCAAAAAAAGCACAAAAATAGCAAAACATAAAACATCGGATAAACCACAAAAAACACGAACAGAAACTATGCATTTGCAACAAGCATTAAATAAGCAATTGTTACTCTATTTTATTGAGGGCAACGCGAAAATTCCAATGTTTATACTGCAGAAATAGTCTATCTGCCGCCGCTAAAATAACCTGCGAATCAATTTGTATTCATTGAGTATTGTTTGCTACGGTTTACACACCAAATGCGATGGAAACTTTCGTCCGATATTAGTTTTCAATTTCCCGACTCATCTCATTTGTGAATAAGAAAATATCTCACGTGGTATTGTGAGTACGTGTTGAGGATTATTTTTTGTAAGCTAGTTTGACTTTTTTGCTGTCTGTTCTTCTGCTTTAGATTAACGTGAAATATGCAAAAACAATCTTTAAGTAGTTATAAATGGGAAAGTGGTGTGGTAATGGCCCACAATTTGATTTGTGGAGACAAAAAAAACTAGGAATGAATGCTTACATCTTTCTTTTCGTTTTGTATTTTTTTTTTTCAAATTAGGTAGTATTGTGTATAATAAATATGTAACACTGGTTCTCAGCTGCATCCGGTTAGTCTGGAAGCCGACCCCAACGTAGTTGGGAAAAGGCTAGGCAGATGATGATGAAGTAGTATTGTGTATGTTTGTTCCCCTTTCACTGTTAAACTACTGAACAGAATTTTACTTGTAGAATAGAAGTTACTTGGCTGTAATGTAGAACTGTAATATAAGCTACTTTTTAGGGTTCCGTAGCCGAATGGCAAAAAACGGAACCCTTATAGATTCGTCATGTCTGTCTGTCTGTCTGTCTGTCTGTCTGTCTGTCTGTCTGTCCGTCCGTATGTCACAGCCACTTTATTCCGAAACTATTAGGAATACACAGTTAAAACTTGGTAGGTAGATGTATTTCATTGACCGCTTTACGATTCTTATGAAAAAATAAAAAAATAATAATATTAGAGGGGGGCTCCCCATACATGGAACTGAAACTAAAAAATTTTTTTTTCATCTAACCTATACTTGTGGGGTGTCTATAGATAGGTCTTTAAAAATGAGATTGAGGTTTCTAAAACCATTTTTTCCTAAAGTCAATCATTTTAGAGTAAGACATTCCCAAAGTGCCAAAATGTGTGTCCCCCCCCCTGTAATTTCTAAACTACCAAAGTGAAAAATCTGAAAAAAATATATGTTATAGATCTCAATAAAAACTACTAACCAAAATTGGTTTGAACAAGATACAGTTAGTGGTTTTTGAGATATAGCTCTTTTTCAGTAACCGCAAATTATAACTTTGTTATTCATATATTTGTGTTTTGGCTAATTGTAGGTAATAAGTACGTTTATTTTTCATAGATAATGGAACGGAACCCTTCGTGTGCGAGTCCGACTCGCACTTGGCCGGTTTTTATCCATATACAAGAAGTTGTTCCCTCGTATAGCGGGCAAAACCTCGTGTACAAGCTAGTGAATAAATAAACTATTAAGGGTCTACTAATGTGGTAAGGAGACCGTCAACCACAGCGCGTTAGCGTGGTGATTTATACTTGTTACTTCTCAGTTTGAGTGGAGAAATTTCAGGCTGTTACCGAACTTCCTGGTTGCTATTGTTACTATTGTTACTATTTACTCTGGTACATGACGTTGAAGAATTTGTTGGGTTTGTACTTCGTTAATATGTGGAAGTCATTTAATTTTTTGAGACCTATTTTTGCGTGTCGGTGTTCTTTCTGTAATTTTGAAGATTTCAAATTCATTACCGATGCTAATTCTTAGAAGTAGATAGTAAAAGAAGTAACTTTGTCATAATAAATGTCAATAATGTCATAAATAAACGCTACGACACATCATATAAAGTTAGAGTGACGTAGACATTTTTGTGAGGAAGATTTTAATTTTATAAAACCTATAAAATTCAGAATTAAAGCAAATAATGTGGAACTGAATGGCAAAATTTTGACTGTAAACAGTTGGTAGCAACTAGTTTCGCATTGGCAACTAGGTGTTACTGTAGTGAATTGTAAAACGGACTCCTAATTTAAACTACACTAACTTGACCTCCTTACTGCATATAATAAACTTTTATTCTACAACATTTTCTGATGATGGCGTCCTAGCCGATTATCGGCCACGGCGGCTGTTCTCATATAAGGAGATCAGCCAGCTGCGCAGGACATATTATAGTGCACAAGCATTTGCGCAGACACAGGTGCACTCCCTATTCCCTCACTCTCATAACCCGATGGGACGGCAATCCGACACGACCGGAGAGAGATCAGGCGCAGGACCGACATTAACGTGCTCTCCGATGCACGGGTGTATCAATCACCAACTTCCAACTCCGGGCTGCTTTGTGAAAGTTTCTAAAACCCACAAAGCGATTTCGGCCCGTCCCGGGAATCGAACCCGAGACCACGTGCTCAGCAGTCGGCTATACGACAACTAGACCAACAAGGCAATTCTACTCCATATGCTTGTCTAAACATTACCGTATCTCCTCAGCCAGTAATTGTGGCTCGCAGACAAGTGAAGATCAAAGCAATAAAGGCCATGTTTGCCCCGGGAAATGATATCCATTGTAACTTACAATGTTTATATAGTGAAGACTTTATGCTTTAGACTTTAGAATATCCTATACGTGCATCCGTACGTCCTTACGTATTCTTTATGTTCTGTTTTTATGAAACGTTTATTAGTACTGAATGATAGATATATAGAATATTCTTTATTGTACAATAGGAAACATTGAAAGATGAAAACAAACAAATATACGTGAGTACAATAGGCGGTCTACAATACAATGATTAAGTTTTTATTTTAATGACGCATTAATGGTTCTTTCGTTTATATATTTTCAATTGAGTACATATAATTATGTGGTTTTGTGATTATTTTGTACGCCAAATCCAAAAAAGAGTTTTTAGTGTTATAATTATATCATCTTATTCTGATTATTCTGTTGAGTTCTTCCCGTTAGTATTTTCATTGATGATACAATAATGAATAATAAATATTTACACCTTTTTAGCGCCGGTTTTATTTCCACACCAATGCCTCCAGAAAAATTAATTCTCAAACCTATGTCATCTATACACATACTCAATTACTCACACATACATTCACACAGCTAATCCAACATATATATCACACACGTATAACAAAAGATTGCCTATGTCCTTGGTGAGATAGTGAACAACCGCGGTGAGATCCGGAGAGGAAGTGGTCCACATTTTGCCTCAGGATATTCGCTCCGGCTAACATCCCTAACACGACTTGCTTTACCGAAAGCTTATTCTTTTAGCATTTAGCCGGTATTCTTTTGTTTTTGTCTTTTGTTTGGAATGTATCAGCGTTTGTTCTGTGAGATTTGAAATGGAATTCAATAGTTCGATATTTAAAAGACATCGAAGGATATTTACAATGGATATGATGATGTCAATCAACTTTGTTTACCGATAACTAAGACCCAAGGTCACCAACAATATAAAACGTTCGTTTTTATTACAACATCTGTTTACTTTGAAACTTTGACAGGAAAATGTGTAGTAAAAAGCAAATGTGTATGTTTTCGAGTACTTGAAGTATGTATGTTTTTTTTTTCTGCAGAACTTTAATCAAACTTAGATAAGTACTACAATAGTTTTACTGTGAAATTTAGGGACAGTTTTGACAATAGATACGTCAGTACGGAAGAATGCCGTATGCACTGTCAGAACATAACGTCGAGGTCAGTTATAAAATTCGTAGTCCATATTAAATGGCATGGTCAATCATTCAATGTTTTAGAATGCGAATCATGCTATGCACCCATTATGTATATTGTATAGTAAACAATGGCTTTAAACATAAATAATAGTTTCGGCAACGCACGCAACAATAAGCTCCTGATTTCCACTAAAAGATTCCTATCAAGAAAACTGGAAACATCCGCTATTACCATTATACTCCCTCGGTTGTTTGAACAAAATTAACATGAACCATCCATAAAATTGTAATTGAATTCCAATCGTATAACAGACGACTGTTTACAGACCAACATTCGAATGGAAACACCAAACAAACCATAAAATAAATTTATGTCAACCTATCAAAATCGATATGTACTTATGTACAAATAATATGTGCGTAGTTTGTGGGCTGAACCCTAATAAATAAACATGAAGATTGTACGGCTAGGTAGGCGATGAAATATGGAGCTAGGATTCTTTGGTTTAGTTAGTAGGTTTTGAATATTCTAAGTTTAGAACTAAGTCTTGAAATATTGTATTTGGTGTAACTGTATAAATTTCCTTAGTGAATGTGGTTAGAGTAGATTTAGGTGGTTATACCCAAAATATCCATTGAATAACAAAATGGCCGTCCATTCTCTTTGTAAATTAGAGGAAGGTGTGAAAATTGGGATGCATTGTTTTTTTATGATATTAAAGGACCTGCTTTATAACTATTGACAAATAAAAATGTCACTCACAATTTTAAGGTACAAGATCGTTTAGGGGGCTATCTTTTGTAAAAAACAACTTTCAATAAAACCGGCCAAGTGCGAGTTGGACTCGCGCACGAAGGGTTCCGTACCCCTCTTAATATATATATTTTTTTAATTTTTAGTGTTTGTTGTTATAGCGGCAAGCAAAATACATACTCTGTGAAAATTTCAGCTTTCTATCTATCACGGTTACTGAGATACAGCGTGGAGACAGACAGACAGACAGACAACGAAGTCTTAGTAATACGGTCCCGTTTTACCCTTTGGGTACGGAACTACTTTGAATAAACGACTTTTATCTTTATCTTATGATTCGATCATTTAATGAACCAAAATTCCTAATTTACCTTCAAATATTAAAGTCCAATGAACCCCACGACCCTTTATCAGGCCACAACTCAGTCACGATAACCAAATTTATTCGAGAAAATTCTACGACATCAGGAATCGTCATAAAAATGTGTGTCACGGACAAAAAAGTCGAGTCGAGCGGTATTGGTGTTGGATGGCTTCCAAAATCAGAAGGTTTGAACCATAGATATTTTAAAGAAGGAGATATGCCCTGTAGACGAAAATGTATCGGATACCTGTGTCTCCAGTTTCCCCTACCACACGGCAACTACTACACGCGCGGTTTAGTAAAAGCAATAGATACATTGCTTGTCTGGTCACTGAGTGACAAACTTGCGTAGTTGTGAAGGAGCAATGTATTTATAGCAAAACAGTTCAGACTAGTTCGCGGAGACGGAATTTACGAATTATTTGCGGTACGATCGCCTGTTCGAGGAGACAGCGACACGCCCACTTACCACTTCTCCTGTTATTAATATTTCTGTGGTTTGAACGTTGCACGCTCAGCCGAAATCAATTTTATATTAGAAACTGCTATTACTGTGGCAGATAATATGTTGTACGTGGTTGCTGTAACCGAGTCACAGTAATTGTTTGATTTGGCGATGTGAGCTGGTTATTTAAGGGTTAGTTATGAGCCAGAATTTTGGTAAACGTTTGAATTGGGTAATGGATTGTGTCTGTTCTTTTAGTCTGTAGGGTACCCCTACTTCTTTATCTTTTATTTTATCAATCTTTTATAAACATTGAAGTATAATAATGATGTAATAATATTGAATTTAGAAATGTGAAGAAGAACGAGCAAAAACTCTATAGTTACTCGTTTAAAATATACGAATCAAAAATAAATATAAGATAACTTTTATGGCTAGGCAAAATTATAATAAAATATAACTTGAATAATAACTGTACAATATTTTTTTGGTTGGTTTTGTTTGAAATTAATATTTTTATCTTTGAATAAATTCGATATTGTGAAATAAAATCTTTCAATGAAATTGTGCTATGTATTTGAAGCAGACAATTATACAAAAAAAAATATTCATATATTAACCCACGCTTTTATAAATTAATTTCTTACCTCTATTTATTCTGCCTCAACGTACAAAACCTGCAAAGAAAAAACAAAAGAACTTTAATATCATTAAAAACAAAATTATTGCTTTTAATTTAAAGCCAGTTCCCAGCATACAAATAGTATTTTACATTTTATTAAACATAACTGACATTTTTATAAAGATTATATTCATTATAGCAAGCTGTGCACCGTTTAAAGTGTATAATATATTATTTTCTGAGAATTCTGGAACTTTCTCTGGATTTAAAACGAGTTTAACATCAAAGGCTGTCAGCAGGTAAACTGGCAGTTGCAGAATAATATCTTGGATAAAAGAAATTATTTTTATACCGGTACATTTCCTGGTATAAAACAAAATGGACGTATAAATAAATTAAAATTGAGTTATATTGTTTATAGTGAATATGAATATGTGAATTATCACATGCAGAACTTCCAAGGAAGTTTAAAAAAGGAGTATTATACCTTTTATCCAATTTTATATTTAACCGGGCCATTTCCTGGTATGGAATAAAATGGACATCTAAATAAAATAAAATTGAGTAATATTGTTTTATGAATGTATTTTAATTAATATAACACATGTATAAATTCCAAGAAAGCTTGAGAATTAGATACTTACAAAGGTTCTTAAGATTACCTTAAGAACCTAAAGTTAAGCCTAAAAACGATCATATTAAAATAATAATGTTTGTGTATATTTATACCTATTAATCTTTATAATGTTTTGCTTTTGATCTTCTCAGCTTTAATACAACTAGATTTACAGCACACAGTTATCGCGATAACTCCGATCACCAACTATGGAGATTTTCGAAAGTACCTATATAAAATTTGCCCACTTATTATGGTGTTTATGTTAAAGAGACGGAAACAACATTGTAAGTTTAGTATTTTTGCTACTTTATTTTTCGGCAGGATGCATCTAGCATCTACTAAAAAAGATTGAAAAGAAAAATCATCCTCTGTCTTCCCTAATTTATAAACCACACTGATAAAAACGAGCCAACAGCCTCCAACTTTAGACAATCCAAACGAATTTATGCGGAACCACGAAAAACCGCCAATCAATGAATAAGTAATCACTCAGGCTACAAACTCCAATTTTACTGCAAAAATGCCCATCCACAGACAAACCCTCGTAAAATACCTTTCACAATTCACCATAAACCTCAAAAGAACTTGAAGGGTTGTTTTTCAAAAAAATTGCTGAAAGTGCTTATAAATTTTTCACCCGGCTATGGCTCATTGTGATTCACAATAACCCATCGCTGTTATATGAAGAACACCTAAAATATCCCTCGGGAGATACGAACATGTTGTTTTGAGTGAGGTATAAAATATTGTACGGGGATGTGGCAATAACTAGATGTGGCTAGGTTTAGTTTTGAAGGTGTCCTATTAGTGAACGTGTTTATATTTTTTTGATGGACAAAATAATGCAGTGGCTTCTGATTTTCTTATGGAAAAGATATTCAGTAATTATTGTAAGCCGCGTTTTTAAGCTCAGATATATGCAGTGAATCTTGCAATAACGAGTTGATTATGACGGGCGACTTTCAACATATACAGTCTACCGGACAGTGTTACTACATATTCAGTCAGTAATAAAGAAATCACCTAATACAGACGACAGCAGGTCAACCTATTCGAATCTGATAAATTTTACCAATCGAACATTAACCTTCCACTATTGTGATTTAAGGTTGAAAATCTATTGAAGAAATTAGACATATTGTGGTAGGTTGATATGCTGGAGTTTGTAGAAAAGTATTTTCTTAACATTTTTGTTTAAGTACCTACTTATTTTTAAATGAATGTGTATTTGGACTTGACCCTTAAAAATAACACGTTCCATTTACCCTATCTCCTTGTGAAACATCACGAATAATAACATGTTTTACACCTGTCCCGTAAGATTTCCAAAAGGGGATGATTGGGGGCGATGTCTTTATGTTCTTCGTAAATGTTGCATCCCCATATTGAAAATTACTGAGGGTAGCTTGATGTTTTAGGCCGATTATTATTTTATAGCACGGATATCTGATTTATTTTTTTAGGGTCTTTGTTTTATTTCCGGTTTATGTTTTAAACATTTGTGGTGTTGTTAAGTGAAACAGACATTTGATATAAATATTATAATAAAAAAATATTATTTAAAAATTATATAGTTTGTTTTTTGTAATAACACTGTTGAAGTTCGAAATCAAATCCCACATTTGTCTTTATAGCAATTTGAGCATCAGATGAGTACGTTCATCATTGAACTCAGTAAATTAGACACAAAAATTATACAAATGCCATCATCATGGTTAAGGGTCTTTAAGTTCGGTGTAAAAAAATTGGCTTTGCTACTACATGACGTTTTTTTTCTACTTTGACTTTCTTTCTACTCCGTAGAAGTTCTTCAGCTATGACAAAAGAGATCAATTGACGATTCCACACTAACAAAAAAAACAAATGACGTTATCTAGTTCTACAAAACAACTAGATTATTATAGTTAAATAATCCACTTTCCCCAATTAAGAAAATTAGACGCATATTTGCTCATACTGCACATTTCAAGTACCAGTTTATTACTACCTCTAAACTATTTACCATCCCGCATCCACAAGTTAAACCTAGAACTCCATCAATCACATCCTAACTTACCATCTAATCTCACACTAGTACAAACTTAACTAAATACATACAAACACATTTACACTTCATTATTAATCTGAAGCATTTAAACTCAAAATTTCCTCGTAAATATGATTTATTAAGCACATATTTAGACCGATACGCTTTGGACCCGTCAAAGCCTTTATGTCTATTAGAAATATTCTGGGCAACAGAATTAGGATACACAATTTAAGTCCTTATTTACACGAGAATAAATCTCACTTTTGCTTGCAGGGTCGTTTTGATGCGCGGAATGTAAGCTCAGTTAGGGTAACCACAATATTATGGAGCTAAAATTGGATTTTCGATGTTTTGAAACCTGTAAATGTTAAGGTTTGGTTGATATAATGCAATAATGGTGTTCGTGATTAGCTACCAATTTATCATTAATTGATGATTGAAATTATGCATATGTAATTAGCTGATATTATTTAGTTGAGTTTGTTGCTAAGTGACATAGGTATTATGTTGTTTAAAAATATATTGAAATCAAGCTGTGATTTCATTATAAAATGAACTGAAAAATAATCTCTTCGGTTCAATTCGGTCAGACTATTATTATATCGTATTGAAAACTGCTGAAAATAAATTATTCTGTTTGTTTTTTTTTTATAAATCAGTATAGAGTTCAATTTTTGGAGTAAACATCAACTAACTAGTAATAAAACATTGATACTTTTAATGTATTTATCCTTAATGAGAATATAGTTTTATTTTTATTACAGTTTTTTTTCTAAGCATAATGAAAAAAATTGGCATGCATTCTAACTAAGGTAATAACTAAATCTCTATTTAGACATCAGTTCAACGTATAAAGCAATGCCTGAATATAACTCAAACATTCCTTTATCCGTCCTACGGTCGTATGAATTCAGATCCGATATTGAAATAGAAATTAATGTGTTGTATGAAATCGGACTACGCTGCGGCTACGATGTAGGCGTAGCAGCTACGATTGCTACGCGTTCGTAGCAGATTATAGGTGGGATTCGCGTCACCGTTTTTGGATTTACCTCTCACATTAAATTCTGTTCCCAATGTGAATTACATTATTTTATTTGATTCAACATTTCTGAATTAAATTGTTCTATTCACTAATATTAGGAGATACTTGTTAGGAAGTTCGTTTAAAAAAAAAAACGATTTTGTTATAAAATGTAAGTGCTTTACTACAGAGGGGTATTATAAAATATATCTAACAAAGATACTTCAGAGTGTCAGCCCTTACAAGCAACTGCTAAATTCTTTTTAAAAGAGCTCAAACGAACACAGTACAACCAAATGAGCTCCATAATAGTACAAAAGACAGTTAAGTACTACACAATGGTACTAAAAAGTACCATTTTGTATCGCAGGCAGCTGATACCCTACTTTTAGTCAAAGCACCCAATCAGCATACAAATGTTCTCATAAACCTGTATAAGTTTACTTTCTATTAGTTTCACTACATTTAAAAGGAGAATAAAAACGGTTTTTTGGTTCGTTCGTCCGAGTTGGTGTGCCAAGAGATTTTGTTGAGGTGTTTCTCGCCAAGTTTCGTTGATGCCAGCAGTTTAGTTAAAATGTAATACAATGTTGTGTGTCGGTCTGTCGAACGTGACCACGATTTTTGCATACAAAAGCGATACGATCGCTGTACTCTTTGTCATGTCGTGAATTGTAAAGACTCTTGAAGGGGATAGCTTGAAGCTTGTTGATAATTTTTGGAACGAATTTTGCTAGCATGCTTTTGTTATGTGGGAGTTGTAGAAATCTTTGAAAAAAAAACTACAGTACTTTTTCGATATTCTCTATATTGTGTTTTCCCGATCAGTAGTTTTAAAATTTTTCAGTTATTTTCATCAATAATACAGCGCGTCTCTTTTCAAGTTTGTTTTGTGGGCAGAACAAAATGGATCATGGTTTACTAACCTTTCCGTAACTATAGGATAGGCTATCCCGGAGTAACATAGGCTATATTTTCCTTAAGGTCCTTAAGACGCGGATGAAACCGTAGTAAAACTGCCAGTAATTTATATTGTGAGTTTACCTTATCCTGTAAAAATCTGATCCGGCTTCGAAATTAATGTGTTCCGTATGAACCTAGTTCTACACAAGGTACAGGTTCCAGCCGGTCAACCTACTCGACTCTGTAAAATTTTACTAATAGAATATCAACCTTACACAATTGTGATAAGGTTGAAAATCTACTGAAGAAATTTGACACACTGAGGTAGATAGATGTACAGACTACAGCACATCGAGTAACCACAATCTGTCAAATTTCTGAAATAGATTTTCAACCTTATCACAATGGAGGTAGGTTAATGTTTGAATGGTAAAATTTAACAGATTCGTATACGTTGACCTGCTGTCGTCTGTATAGGCGTCTGTACCTAAATCCAAACCAACAATGTCTGCTCTACCCAGTTACTCAAGTAAATGTAAACACACATACTTACCTTACATTGTCTCATGGAGTGGCAATTTGGCGAATTAAATTTTGATGGCGTCGTAAAATGTAGTGACAGGTATATGGATTGGTTACAATTTGAGTGGCTTGAACTGTGAATAATGGTTTTGGTTGCCTAAAATAGAGGCTTTCTCTCTAGATTTTCAAATCAAAATGTTACATTGTGTTTCATACAGCAGTGTCGTTTTTAGGGTTCCTTGCCCAAACAGCACCCTATTACTAAGACTTTGCTGCCTGTCTGTCCGTTCGTCTGTCAACAGGCTATATCTCGTGAACTAGCGAGAGAAATAAGAATTTTAGGGACCCCAAGATAACCAACGTGGTTTTTTATCGTTAATAGGAATATTAGAATTCATAAATTCCTTGATTTTTTTTGGAAAATGAATACATAAGGAACCCTTTAAGTATAAGCTTAACCATCTTGTTTAGTACTTAATCCTAAAACGATGCCTTAAGCTATTCTTATCCAGCGTTCATTATACCTGTATGGCCAATAATTCTACCTAAAACCGCCTTTCCTAGCTACCTCTCAATAGCCTTTTGGCCTTTATCAGTAAATAACGGAGTAATTACCGTAGTAAAATATGTGGTATCCAAGCGAAAACCGAAAAAAAATAAACCAACATAACGTGACCCCCACATTCCTTTATTACGAACTTAATCGCAACATGTGTTATGTGTCTTCAAATAATGGTCGTGTAACTAGATAGCCTACCAACCCCCACCGTTTGGTTTATGATAGCGAAATTTCTTTTTTAGTATAACAACGTTTTATTTCTGTTTTATTATTGAGAAAAAAATATATTTTCTTTTAAGGATAAGAATGGGATTTTTATTGCATGGAAATTGTTAGAACTGTGAGCGGCAGAAAGGTATTTTACAAAAGGAATATCCTGCATAGTGATACGCGCATTCAATAGAAATTCGGAAAAATATCGCGGACGATACTGGGAAGAGAGTTATTGTAATTCTGAGATACACTCAGTACCATTTTTTTTTTCTGTCGCTGGTAAATAATGTCAATTACGCATCCCCTCCCCGTCGGGGGACGTGAGAGGGGTATGTGGGACTTCCCGGTACAATCGTTCCCGGTATACCCTGCGGCACTCCGACCTCGCCTGAGTGGCTGGGGCCTGGGAGTCCATAGCGTCCAGGCCCCCACCGGCGACTGTACACTCAGTACCTAACATAAAAGAAAATGCTGTAAGTATGAGTATATATATCATGTGGTATCCCATGATTAGGGTTGTATTACATCGAAATGTTTTTGGTGTTAATTTTATTGCTAACGTAACTGTTATATAAGTATAAGTTATGATCAACTGTTAACTGTTCACCATACAGAACATAAAATATTAATTGGGCTAGATAGAATGTGAGATGACGGCAGAAGAGTATGGAAGGAGAATACATTCTACGCTGACCTCAAATAAAATTGGGATAAGGGCAGAAGGATAATGATGATGAAGTCCAAAATTATTCAAAAACTGATAGATGTGTACCATATTAGAATACATTTTACGGTATACGAAAGTATTAAAGCTACTCAAAGGTTCTAACCTTTATGTTATGTAAATTAAGTTAAATCTCAGTACTTTTCGCTAGCAGTAGAACCAAAGCCAGTGAAGTAAAAATCTTTTTTATTTCAACGATTGAAGAAATAGCTACACTTACTTTCGTGTTAGTAGGTACTAAATGTTATACCTCTTGTATAGCCCAAGAATCTCAGTAGGGTAACTTCATACATGAATATGTATTGTGAATATGTATTGTGTGTAATTTTTTTTTTATTCCATTGAACCTTCGAAAATATATGGGTTCATCGTATTGTGAATATGTGATATAAGGATTTATTTTTGAACGATGATAATTTTAGGAAAACTTGATCTTGTTCAATGGATTTTATTTAGTTTTTATATTTTAAGTATGTTATTCATACCATAAAAAAAATATTGTTTATTAAACCAGCCGGTTTCTGTGGATTCACCCACATCCTGAGATACTAAAATTCTTACTGAACCCAAATAAAGTATAGCCTATGTATGACACTCACAAATAACGAATCTTTCTCTATATGAAATCAAATCACCCTACAACTTCACAAACTTATAGATTTCACCCCTTTAAAATATTAGTATAGATTCTGACATCCATCGAAACCACAAACCAAAGCGATACCTACCTGTAACTACAATCTGAAAATGAGTCTCTGAAACACTCAACTGTCTTATATCACAAAACTAAGGAAATACCACTCTTATTAACACTATTCAGTGTAAACCAGGGTAGGTTTCCTTAAAAGTTTCACCCGAGTCCATGGTCTTACATTCTAAGTTACTTACCCTTAAGGAAAAGAGGGTGATAAATCTTCTATACGTATGTATATCATAATTATTTATTACGTTAGTCTTTATGTATGGATGAAGTTATTTCTTGCGTTTCAACGCATTTTAATTAATTATGGATATTCTAATGCTAGATTAATAAAAAAAAGTTGAGACATCTTTGGTGTTTGGGTCCGAAAAAAATCTGACAGATCTTATATCCAAACGTTTTATTCGTTTCACGTCCCCTTAATAATCGCCCCAAATAACTTAGCTACTAAACAAACCGTTACTTCACAAAGTTCTCAAATTATCTTTACTAAAAATAAAAGATGCGAAAGTAACTCTGGTTATCTGGACTTCATGGGACATGGGATTCTTCTACCCGACTGCGGAAAGTGGTTTTCTCATGACGTAGGTGAAACTGTAGAGAAAAAGATAGTACTTATACAATCAGACAAGTCTATTTGTGGTGACGTCTTCTTAAATACTCAGAGATCCTTCATTAATTACGAAGTTTCAAAGGTATATCGACAAGCCATGTGTAAAAACCTTTGGGAACACATTACGCAATAGTAATATATTAATAGTTATACATAGTTGTAAGGAACCCGCAATGTATTAGGGCGACTTGTGAAGACGATTCTGTGTAGAGTTATGAAGCTGTAGATGCGGCATAGTGAATAATGTTTATCAGTTTCTCTCGGAGGTAAAATTTTAAATGGATTATGCCCTACGGTAAAAACTAGAAAAAAGATTGAAAAATACCTGAACCAACAGCAAAAACTTGTTCTAATAAAACATTAGGCTGTCAGTGAAATAAATTAATCATTAAGGTTTAGTTTTACTCAGTTCAACTCGTTCACATGTTACTGCAATTTCACATTAGTTCGAATGCAGGCTTATAAAAATTAGCAGAAGCATAAAAAAAACTGGTACATGGCTTATTTTCGCTGCGTGCAAAAAAATATTCTTACAACGACCTTGGCAACTTACTCAACAACTTAATAATTACTAAGTTCTTTCTTATAATTTTTTCCTTTGACCACAGAACTTAGGAACAAAATTATTATTACATCTTCCTCATCCTTGATCAACTATTTTCGCCAAAAGACAGTTTCTAGGATAGTCTTGTTAATGCGAATTGGTGTGATCATTAATCTAATGTCAGTTAGACAGGGACAACGCTATATGTGTGAAGTGACCAAAAATAAGGAGACACTATCGTCCATTTAAAGTTGGTCTATGTGGATTATTATCTATGTAACTTACGTGAATGTTCCTGTTTATGTCCGTGACTGTGTCTGCATAGACTTTTATTTATTAGAATTAATTCATCATCATCAGCCTTTTTATCGTCCCACTCCTGGGCACAGGCCTCCTTTCACACAGAGGAGAATTGAACGTGCGAGCACCACTCTTACTCAATGCGGGTTGGTGATTTCAAACTTTACAGTCCAGGTTTCCTCGAGATGTTTTCCTTAATTATTGAACAGTATCTGTACTTTTATACTAATTTTGAAAAAAGAGTTTGTGACGATGAGAACGTTATCTTAAAACTTTTGGATACCAATTTTGAAAATTGTTTTTAAATGTAAAGCCACGGTGTTCTTGATGTGATTTATCATATGATTTTTTTACACTTATATTGTGTATTCCATACAAAATTTTGTATTTATGAGACATCAAAACAGAGGGAGCATAATTCAGGACGCATATAGGGACGCAAGGTTATAATTAAATTTTATTCCTAACACGATCTTTACAGCAGTGTAGGTGTCACAAATATCAATCAAATATAGGCCTTCTTTTTTATTTTATAAACAGTTATAATTTCATTATGAACTTCAAAGAATTTTCACAACATATCAGTAGGTATATCAGTCAACATTACAATTATCACTTCACTATTTATTTTTCATGAACAATATATTTTACAGTAGGTAAACAAAAAAAATATATTACCGTACCCCACAAAATAAGAAGATCCATTCAATTCTGGCTTACAGAATTACTATAGAAATTCGAGCGCCACCCTACGTCTTAAGGCGCGCCACACACCTCATATCTTTCCAACATCATTGGCACTACGCAGGGGGACTCAACAACTTCAAAGAAATCTTAGCTCCGGTAGGATTATCCTCAAAGGGCCTGTAAGGGCGCCTTCAGATTGTCGTAAACTATTATCTACTTAGCATTATACGGTATAATGTGGGGGTTTGAACCCCTTTATAATTCAGTGTTGGAGATTACGGGGGATGGTAATGTGAGTAATGTATTAACATTTATCCGGATACAAGGTACATTATTCGGGGCAATTTCTAGTTTCTTTTTCAATGAAGTTTCAATTTGCCGCAAAACACTATGAAGTCGTTTGAGCAAAAGGTTTTTGTTTTATCCAACGTCTGAAACTGTGATCGTATGTCCATCTCACAGACACTACAAAAAAGTGCTATTTTTTTCAGTCTGTGCGCGAATAAATTCAAAAATTACTGCACAGATTTTGACGCAGTTTTCTATAGACAGAGTGATTCATGAAGAATTGTTCTTACAATTCTAAAGTAAAGAAAAGATGAAATCTGTAAAATCCAGTTAATATTTCCCCACATTGTATCATAACCCTTAGTATCGATATTTTCAGCCGAATAGTGAGGAACTCGAATGCGTGAAATCGGTTTATCTGAGCATCGGCAAAACGGGATGTGTGAGTTTCGCATTGTTTGATGTTGATCGGCCATCGGGTAATAGAAAATTGATTTGGAAGCGTTCGGCCGGACGTTAAATTGGGATAATTTCCCCTTATGATTATGAGCTGGGTTAATCTTTATGTGCTTCGCATTTGGTTGTTGTATATTGTTATGTACTTGTATGATCTTTTGGTGATAATATTGTTATTTATAAGACATGTACCTCAGGAAACCGTTAACGCATTGAACGCCATCGGTCACATACACAATAGGAAATCTATTGTTTGTCGGACACTTGGCGTTCAACGCGTTAAGGTCGAGATGGTTAGCGTAAAAGATAAACTTAAAAAAAATATTTATTTACTTTATTAACCTTTTTTTAGATTTTTCATTTAATTTTAAGTCCTGTATTAAAAGACGTCTGGATCTAGCTTTTGCATATTCACATTCACCAAACACAAGTTTGAAGTATAAATCAGTCCATTAGTAATTTTCTTTACTCATAGTGGTAATAAAAATAAGTCACTGTAACATTCAATTAAAGTGTTTTTTTTCACGAGGAATTTTTTGACGCAATTTTTTAGTTTTAGGTAATTTTAAGTGTGTAAATATTACAGAATAGATAAGTTCTTTGTAAATATTATGTAAATAAAAAAATATTAAAGTCAAAGTCCAATATCTTTACTCATTCACTTTCCTACCAAATTCGAATCAACTTTAAACATCAGGTCGTAATGTTGTACTGAATAATTTGTCAGGCTTAAAGCTTCAATCAACTGCTCTCTTGCTGATTGGGAACGGACGTACTCCATCAACAATTAAATGCTTGACGAGGGTCATATAATTATGTGCAGGCTGTTGCAGTTTGTGCTAGTTGCAAGCTGTATAAACGAGGCTTCAGTGATTTTGCAGCGGTATTATTTTTAAATCTATGTACAAACTTAAATGACTAAATTAAAATTATAATATACAACCCAACTTAAATAAAATTAATATTAGGTATTTTTAAATGATGTTTTGAGTGTAAGAATTTTTTACTTTTTGATATTTTTATAAATGTGTCACGAATTCACAAAATTATGACAAAAATTTTTGCCAGTTTCTTCTATCGAATATATAACTAGTCGGGTAAAAATAAGTCGGGTTTTCTTCTGACGCTATAACTCCAGAACGCACGAACCGATTTCCACGGTTTTGCATTCGTTGGAAAGGTTTCGGGCTCAGGTTTATAGCAAAAATTCAGGAAAAATTCAAGAGAAAAGCAGGAAAACTGGGAATATCATTTTTCACATACAGCGCAATCTGGTGGTGAAACGGAGTTCTCCGGGTTTGCTTGTACATGATAAAAAAAATTACGATGAAGCGTTCTATAAGAAAACAAATTGAGATAAGTATTTGACGCAGTGTACCTCAGTGTGAAATAAAATTATCACAATATTGTGTGCTGTGACTGTATTTTTGCTAACACAAAAGCACAAAGAATCTTCTCTAATTTTCCCCCTCTTCTATTGTTTTTTTTTCTTCAAACCACCCAAAATATTTTCCACTTGCATTCCAGAAAACACGGTATAAAAACAAGATAGTAAATGCTTGCTAGCAAGCAAGACCCGGGACCTTACTATCTCGTATCTTGCCTGCGATATTTTTTGCCCACTCGAGGCTTAAGGGAAAAATGGTACAACTGATAATGTGGCTCATGGTCAAGAGTATCAACAGATTATGGTGTTTTTTGGCCTTTGCAGCTGTTAAAGATTGTTGATAATAGCACGTACTATTTAGGCAATTTCCTTTAGAATTCGTTGCAAATTATTTCAGTATTTTCTTCAGTTATTTTTACAGAAACAAAACTTGATAATTTTGTGCATACAGGTAACGTACGTGTTAAACTTGGTAACTAATTTATAATGTGGTATACTGACATTTTCTTAGTTCTACGTACTTTCTAGAATAATATCTTTGACAACAATGACAGAATAAAATGGGAAGGATAGTGGAACAGTAAAAATGTTAATGATGATACTTTTAAGTTAGTCCAAATCTTCAGAATTAGCAGCAATCCGATTCAAATTCCCTTCTAGAGAAACATTGCTATTTAGAAATAAAGGAAAACAAAGCAAAGAAAACACTCCTTGCTTTTTTAGTAAACATTTCACTATGCCAAAGTTGACTGAAGCAGAATTTGGAATATAACTAGAACGCGACGAACCGTCTTGTCACATGTCAAGTACATTCAACCTTTAAGACCTTTCGTATATATTTTCTTAGAAATAAAAGTATTTTCATATTCACATGAGCTAAACAACACCTGTGCTACCTCGTTTCATGGATTGAAACGCTTTGTATTTTCGAAAGCGCTTTGATGCTCATAGTTTTCAAAGCTCTTGTTTATTATTGACTGTTTTCTGCGGTTTTAGCCGTGTCACGTGGAAAGTGTTTCCCGTTCAGTGTTTCCCGTACCTGGATAAAATACAGCCTATGTTGCTCGGAGATAGTGTAGCTTCCTAACATCATCATCATCATCTTGCCCCTGAACCAATTTATTTGGGGTCGGCGCAGCATGTTTTCTTCTTCCATACTCTTCTATTTTGCAGTTTTCAAACGAAGACAAAATTTTTCATCTTTCTAGTATAGGGGTATAGATGAGCCAATACAAAAGTTAAGTTAGAAGGATGCTAACAATAGAGTATCAAGTAGCGATAGTTCACGCGAATGTAACTGCCAGCAAATGAACAGAATAAACTTTAGAAGCATATTAATTGCATAAAAGTTTCAAGAAAATTCGTCAGCAGATATTATTATTATTTAACCCTTCGAGTGTCTGAAGAAACACAGTGCGACATAAAAAAAATACTTCTACTCTATTAATGGCATAACAAAAAATGACATGTTTCGTACATACGTGCGAACTAAGACATTTGGAGCATTTTTTCTCCAAATGTCATATGCTATATTTTTAATGATTTTTTAAACATTTTCCTTATGTCGCACTGTGCAACTTAAGACGCTCGAAGGGTATTATAAATATGTTATAGGGACATCTATTTTTTTATTCAAAAGCTTCGTGTCACGTTCTTTTAACGCGGTGTTGAGGGCTCATGCCAGTTTTATACAGAAATCATCGGGGCGCGAATGATACAAGGCAGTTTATCATCCCCTCATGTCATATTTACCCCTGTTTTTTGCGTTCCCTGGGATTTGGACCTTTCAGGTTTGTTGTTCTAAATGTCTTTTAAATACTTGCAGGTTAGAATTATTATTCCATAATTTTTAGGTGTTATAATAATAGGTTGTTCATCAAAACCGAATTTAATCTTTTCTCATAGTGTATATAAAAAAGTCAGATATTAAGTTGACTAATAAATATTAGTTTTTTGTTTGTTAGTCCTTTTTTCTCAGAAGCTAAAAGTGCTTTCATAGTACCGGATTTTTCACAAGCCGCGGGTGGAAAATCTAAGCGTATACGCGAGTTAAAGTCTGCTAGTGTGACAGCGCTCTATAAGTGAAAGACAACAAAAATATGACCTTACAAAAACAAAAGACTACAGGAACTTCTAAGAACACAGAACAGAACTTTCACTAAAATATCGAACACCCACTTGACAGCCACTTTATAGAACGATGGGTAAGCAAGATGCGTGCGGAATACAATACACTTTGACCTAAACCTATATTGGAGGGGATGAGGCAAAAATTGCTTTAGCAAGCAGGTCAAATATTAGCTGAACCTAGGTCTTAGTACAGAGGTTCTTGGATTACGATTCAGCATTTATAGAAATTTTATAAAGGCGCGTTTAGAGTAAAGAAAGACAGAAGCTAGAACCTTTAGATGTACTGAATGAGTGTCTATTGCCCATTCAATTTTGTTGTTGGTAGTGAACACGTAAGAACGTTCTAAGCAACTGTTCGGATATTTTTGTACCTTTATCATCAAGCGAGCCAGCATCTTACTACAGATATTCTATACTTTTCTACAGAATATTACAGAAAGCGGAGAGAAACAGACAGTCAGACAGACAGACAGACATACAGACAGACATACCGATAGACAGACAGACAGACAACGAAGTCTTAGTAATAGGGTCCCGTTTTACCCTTTGGGTACGGAACCCTAAAAAATAACGCATATGTTTTATTAAAGATGGAGTTTGATAATATGTAGAATAGAATTAGGGATAGAATGATCATTCGTTAGTTTAAACGCCCCTTAACTTGTAAGATAATATTTTCTCATTTATAATTCTGAGACTGAAGTGAAATGATAGCAGATAGGTGTCTGGGCTTAAAATAATGGCACATTTATTTGTTAGGCTTTAGTGAAAAATAAATGTCTAGACTTTTTGTTTAGGTCAGTAGGTACTATTATTTTGTTGTCGTGGGTGGAGCAATGAGTTTAAGATTAGAAGACGACGAAATGGTTTCGATGTCTCAATTTGTATTTTATGAATTCGAACAGATTTCTTTTTTTTTTTATATATTTCTTAAGTGAATTCTCAACCTGTTCTTCTGTTATGTCATACCTATGGTAAGTTTGCCTGTGGAAAGTTACGGTAATAAATTCAATCAATGAAGAAACCCTTCAAGACTCTAATTCATAAAATTACAATACAAAATCTTTTCATACCTTCCTTAACTTTTTATATTTATAAACAGGGTATATTTAGCCTGATCTTTTTAAGAGCAACAGAGATGAAATTATTCGATGTCCTAGTAACAGCATACTTTGCATAATTTTGTTGTTCCAACATAAAGCCTGAACTATTCAGGCAGCTATTTACTTGACATATACTTTTTACAACGCCATAAAGAAATTAATATATCAATAAACTTGTGAACATAAAACTTCATGACTTTGTACTTTATTAGTTTGCTGAGCTTTATATTCGCAACATAATGTTTTTTTGAAAATATACTATCAGTTATTAACCGACTTCCCAAAAAGGAGAGGTGCTCAATTCGGGTAGTTGGTCGATTCGCACCACAAGCCGTTCGGACCGCGGGGCGAATCTCCCAAATAGCATTTTGAAGTGGTCGATTCGCACCGCATTTGTTGGAGCGGTGCGAATGTCCCAATGTATCCTTAGGTATGTGTCGATTCGGACCACGAGGCAAAACATTTGATAAGCTCATTTCAAATATTATAGATTCCAATTTTTTATTCGTACAATCGATACGAAAATCGTTTTCATCTACCAGGAGAGCAGAAGTGTATTGAAGATAGGCACTTATGAACATTACAAAAAAACATATTACCAACTGACTAAAATGATAAAGCTAAAAAATACATTTCGAATAATTTACGTTTTAGCTAAATTAAAAGTAGGTACCAGGGTAGCATAAATGAACAGAAGACTAAATTTTCAGCAGGAGTCGATGACTGACTTATTTATCTATTGTGAATGTGAAATCTTTTAATTTTCTTTAAAAATATGTATCTTAAGGATAGATGCGAAAATTGTTGAATGAAATAAAAACAAAATTGCGATGTTACCTGTACAAACGGCTTGGCACGCGACGATGGCAAGAGACCAGATGGTATGTCGTTATTTCCGTGGAAGATGGGTAGGACTTTAGTGTGGGACGCAACATGCGTCGACACTCTTGCGCCATCCCACCTTCCTAGAACTGCGTGTTGTGCTGGCTCCGCTGCTGCTGAAGCAGAGAACCTCAAGCGGCGGAAATATAGTAGCCTTATCGGCAACTATATTTTTGAGCCGTTTGGGGTTGAAACTCTCGGGTCGTGGGGACCGAGTGCACGCCTCCTCTTCAAGGACATCGCAAAGCGATTGGTTGACACTTCCCGTGACCCAAAGGCTGGCTTCTATTTCGGTCAACGAATAAGCATTGCAATCCAACGAGGCAATGCCGCCAGCCTTTTGGGTACACTCCCGGTTGGCAGCGATCAGGAGGAATTTTTCGACGCAATTTTTTAGTTTTAAGTTTGTAAATATTATAAAATAGATAAGTACTTTGTAAATATTATGTNCTATTGTGAATGTGAAATCTTTTAATTTTCTTTAAAAACATAAAAATATGTAACTTAAGGATAGATGCGAAAATTGTTGAATGAAATAAAAACAAAATTGCGATGTTACCTGTACATACATTTAATAAAAGTAAATAATGTCGATGCAACTGCTTACAATCTACCATGAACCGCATAACTTACATAAGTATTAAGTATTCCTATCTCCCGACTCAACTGCTCACCAAGTACTAGGACAGCATAAAATAAATGTAGTACATCCCTCGGGACGCAAGTGAAACCGCGTAGAACGGCTAGTTATTGTATAATTTAATATAATGGTTAATTTTACTCAGAATATATTTTTCTTAATAAAACTCTTTAAATTCAATATGTTTTTATCAAACCCATTATTTTTTTATAGACAATTGTTTTCTTCCACTATGATGGCGTCCAAGGCCGACTGTCGGCTACGGCGCGGGCGGCTGTTCTCATATAAGGAGATCAGACAGCTGCACCGGACATATTATAAGTAGTGCACAAGCATTTGCGCAGACACAGGTGCACTCCCTATTCCCTCACTCTCGTAACCCGATAGGACGGAAAATCCGACACAACCGGAGAGAGGTCAGGCGCAGGACCAACATTACCGTGCTCTCTGATGCACGGATGTATCAGTCACCAACTTCCAACTCTGGGTTGCTCTGTGAAAGTTTATAAAACCCACAAAGCGATTTTGGCCCGACCCGGGAATCGAATCAGAAGTCGGCTATGCGATAACTAGACCAACGCGGCAGGAGACCACTGTAAAGTACATAGACTGAAACCCGAACATACATACTTATTTGGAAAACGGTAGACAGACGTTGATAGTTTGTGCCTGATTATACTGTACTGAAAATAAAAAATNGGAGAGAGGTCAGGCGCAGGACCAACATTACCGTGCTCTCTGATGCACGGATGTATCAGTCACCAACTTCCAACTCTGGGTTGCTCTGTGAAAGTTTATAAAACCCACAAAGCAATTTCGGCCCGACCCGGGAATCGAATCAAAAGTCGGCTATGCGATAACTAGACCAACGCGGCAGGAAATCACTGTAAAATACATAGACTGAAACCCGAACATACATACTTATTTGGAAAACGGTACACAGACGTTGATAGTTTGTGCCTGATTATACTGTACTGAAAATAAAAAAATATATAAACTGCGTATCTTCTCTGTCTGAAATCACTCTTTCAAAAATAGAATTATTTCATACTGTGGTCCGAATCGACCCATGCTAAAAAGGTCTTGCGGCGTTTCGCACCGCGGTGCGAAACTACCAATTCAAAAATGTTGTTTAGGCGATTCGCCCCGCGGTCCGAACCGCTTGTGGTCCGAAACGACTAACTACCCATGAATTCTTTGTGGTTCCACTCGCACTTTAAAGGAAAACTACCCTATGTCTTTTACATGATTTTCATCTGTTCGATCGATCGATTTTATCAGTCATCAGTAGGTGTCCCAGAAATTGTAGAACCAATTTTATTATAATGCTAACTTACTATCAGTGTGAAATTGATTTGTCAACGTTGATACTACTATCAAATGTCCTTACACTAATACGTCATATTACCCCTAATGAGGTTAATTATGTAAACAGGTATCCGGTTAATTTATATTTAACACGTGTCACTATATTACATACATAATATTAAAGCATTTCATAATCATCATCCGCCTTTTTGTCCTACTGCTGGGAACAGGCCTCATACGGAGAAGGATTGAGCGGTAATCACCATGCTTGCTGAATGTAATTTTAAGATAGTTGGGGCAGTGGCTGGAGAGAGGTGCTGCCTGAGAATGGGACAGTTGGCGCTCATTGGTGGACCTACGTTTAGCGGGGGACGGCAATCGGCTGACATGATAATGTTATCATATTGAAAATCATAATTATTTTTATTATATTTCCGTACCTCAGCGAATACCAAACGAGTATTGTCCCAGTTTAATCATACTGTAATTCAGTTACTGAATCTACAGATAAACTTTTAAGGACTTCCAAAAAGTTACATTAGTACTTGAATAAAATCCTAGCCTGGTTTTAAATTGGATTTATACGGTATATTCAGCCTTATAAAAATAAGTCCCTTTTTGTTGGTATGAATTTCTATATTTGCTTTTCAAAGATGAACTAATCCTCACAAACATTGTTGTTATACGCCACGTTCCACAGCTAATTTTCCTTTACAGTATTTAGCTTATACATAGTACAATGTACTTTCCAAGGACCGTTGTATAAAACTTATCATAAGTTATAGTTTATATCTTACCCTGCAAGGGACTTGTTACACGCGTCCCTACAACATGTTGAACAATGTACCTAATTCGACATCGTACAAGAAGTCCGCATCGTGCAAATATTTTGCGGAAAGACTTGAAATCTAAGAACATTTAATCAACCGGACCTGTCATGAGCACAGATTTCTACGCGAAAAAGTCTGCCAATATACACGCGAGGGCAACGTAACAAATAAGGGATGAATTATACTAGACGGTGGCGGATACGAGCCGTGTACCGGGTGAGGCACGGACGAGCCTCGAACATGCCCCGACGATCGTCATATAAAATGTTCGTGGAGTTTTGAATCCGAGCCTCGTCCGTGCCTCGCCCAATGCACGGCTCGTGCCCGCCACGGTCTAGCATAATTCATCCCTAATGATAGCTCTCACGCATCTTAGACCACATCGTTACGCACGCTTACGACAAAATTATCACACACAAGCATAAACTTACTATAAAGAGCGGAGAGCTCTTACTTTGGCAATGGAGAAGACATGGCAATAGCATCTCCAGTTGGTCAAATTCTTTAAGCTTCAAATACGCAAGTAGGTTGTGAAGTATGATATCTACTTATTTATGAGCAAAGAGACTTCAGATAAGCATATGTTTAATGTCTTTCTTTATGAAGCGTAGTACCTCCTTGGTATGTAAACCAAAGCAGTAGTGAGTTAAGAGAGTGGACGACAAGATGTAGTTGATTTCCTTTGGTAACTATAGAAACGAAACATGTGCATGAAGATAAAGTAACATAAAGAGCAAAGTGGATAAAGGATTTCTATGAAACAAATTGACATGCAGAAAAGATAAAGTAACCATTGGCTTGAAGGCAAGCTACTTGCCAGGATAAAATAATCTCTTAAGTTGAAAGTGGTCTGCAGGATAAAATTCCTGTTCTCAAGATGCTCTAAAATACTTATAAAAAATATTATTTTAATATGGTTTTCAAAACCCAAAGAAAGAGGAACAATATGAGGCGTTGAGTTTTAAATAATGGGAGTTTCAATTCATAAGAAAGTTCTATCAATTATCTCTGCAGAGAACAGCAGGTCAACGTACCCGAATCTATCAAATTTTACCAATCGCACATTAACCTTCCACTTATATTATAAGGTTGAAATTTTGAATATTGAAGAAAGTTGATAGATTGTCGTGCGTTGATGTGGTGATGTCTGTACAGGCACAAATTGCACTATGCATCAAAACATTCGCAAAAACAACAGCATCAGCAATTAAAGACCGCACAAAACAAAGCCGACAAATTAACAAGTGGGGAGAATTTTTCCCACAGAAGTGGGAGAATTTTTCCCACATGAGTGGGAGAAGAAGCTCGCTCACTTACCCTTTGTAAGGGCGCTTGAGACATGACAGTGACAAGTTGACTCAAGTTTGTACCAACGTTTTGGTTGTCATGTAAGCTTTTCAGGGAAGCGTGTTTGTGTTTGATATTTTCGGTCAGATTAGGTTTATTTTTTGGAATTATAAAATGTGGGAAGAATAGGATTGCGTGCAGAGTTATATGATACGTACGTTATGAGGCCGGGTGAATAGAAATTAGCTACAGATAACACAGAAGAATTCTTTTAGTGACTTAATTAATGGTTTTAAAGTTATACTGGCGTTCGATAAGTGTTTAAGAAAATGTTGTAGAGGATTTTTTCTTAAATAAGTTTCAAACGTCTCTTTTACTTTTTTGTAATAACACCAATCGTTTGTAAAGACTTTAAGAATGAAAGATCTTACATAAAAAATATTTTAATGGAGCTATTTGTTGAGATAGTCAAAATATCCATAAAATTTTGATAAAAAAATAGGAACAGAATACTTAGCAAATAATACATTAGTGAAAGAAAGATTCTAAGCCATCTTACCAAAGAAATCACACATAGAATATTTCTTTCTAATGCTCTTACATTCCCCTAACTTGACCGTTGAGGCATAAAATCTTCTTAGGGGATCTATGTCGCTCTTAAAATACGGGTAAGGCGGAGGGCAGACAAGCGAAATTTTGTTAGTTTCCGAGTAGTTGACGTTACGTAATTAATGTTACAGTCGGGTTTATACCTGTACTTAGGTAAAGTAGCTAAGTAGTAAAGCGGGTTGGTTACCTATCTAATTAGAAAGCGGCATCTACTGAGGTTATTTTTATTACACTTTTACATATATTTCAAAGACTGATAATATAAGCAGGATTTACTGCTTTTAAGGCTTGTAAAAGTACAATAATAAATGCCTCGATTAACTTTCGAGTAAAAATTTACGTTAACAAAAGTTTATACTACAATTATAATTCTATAAAACCCGGCAGAGCATCGTCAAGTTTCAAAAAGATGTTGTGTGTGAACTTCTGCTGTATTCAGTAAAGTTACCAGGAAGAACCGTTACGAGCTGAGCTCGACTTTCAATCAACAAGCTATCCAGCCTTACGACCAAGCTTGCATACTATAATAGCTATTTGCTACGCCAGTGACGCCAACTGAGTAATAATAATACAAAGTTTAAACGAAAATTCCTCCACACATATTGCGCCACACAAATTGCTCCGAGTTACGCTCGTCTGGTCCCACCCTAATGGCTTTCGGATTAAAATCTTTTTACGTGTATTACGTCTTGATGATTAAAAGGTTGCATTTAATGGATTTAAGAGTTCCTTTTAGTAAGATTGTTAATCTAAATCCATTACTTCATTTTTTGTATCTCTGGCTGTACATAAAAGTGCTAAGTGCGCATTAATAAATAACAGAAAAAAACGAAAGACATATTTTTACACTAATGCTCCCGATGAAGGATTACGAATGTGCTTCTAACTATTTGGACTGTACACATTCTTTCAAAGATTTATCATTAGGAAAATTGTCAGGGTTTATCACAATCTTCATATACTTACCTCAGTAATCAAATAATTATTGCACAAGATTTGTGAAATGAGCCGTTCACTTGAAAACCACTAAAAACAAAAGACGAACAGTGACATTTTGAATTATCTTCTAATTTATTTTATTTAAAACTATACACAAGTTCGTGATTATTACACCATAATGCTGGTAAAATAGTTTGTGTGACTATTATGAATAGTGTCGAATATTTCTTACGTTTTTTGGCCGCCAGACATCGGGACGAAATAACACGTACGATTTGTCACGAATTCAACAATGGCCACTCTCGTGGGACATACTTGGGGAATAAAATATTTCTAACTGAATATAGGCTGTTTTATGTCTTAACTTTATTGTGCGGTGCGAGGAAAATTTAAGCGTGTTTAGCAGTGTTACGCGTATCTTTTTGTCTTTGAATTGAGGTGAAGGTTGTGTTTTTATTACTTGTATAACATTTTCGAAATTTGAGCAAATTGTAAGCCGAGTAGCGTATGGAAAAGACAAGAAGGGTTAGTTTGACAAGATCCGGATAAAGTTCTAGATAGGTAACTGACAGATACTGCCATAGAAATATTTTTAATGTTGACATTTTCATTTTTCATTTTTGTATGGCGGTATCTAGAATTTTATCTGAAACCAGTTAAACCGTCCAAAAAAGTCAAGTGTCTCCTTTATAACTACAAAAAAAAAATAGCTTCTCGGTGCCACATTACAATCAAATATTTAAGGTCATCGCAAGGCGAGGAAAGATACAGACATATTTAAAATATTACACATCTCAAAAAGATCACAAATCACCAATTTCCCTAATAAATAAAGGTCGCATACTGTACATAGTGTTCCCTTAATCTTCGTTATGGGGATGATCACTCGGATAGTTGCCAAGGCGAGCTTAGCTCCGAAGATCTATAGCTTCGTGCCAGTAGGACATCAGCAGAAACCTTCGCTTTTATTTTACGGGAAATAACCTTAGAATTACGTTTGATTGTTGGACGTTTTTCACAGGTTTTTTTGAGAATATTGTGGTAGTCAAAAATGTTCTTAGATGAGGTGACCTAGAAGGTAGTTTTCCATTGTTTGTTCTTAGCAGTGTAGATAAGTACAGACAGCAGGTCAACATATGCGAATCTGTTAAATTTTACCAATCAAATATTAACCTACTACCATTGCGATAAGGTTGAAAATCTATTGCAGAAATTTGACAGATTGTGGTAACTTGATTGGCTGTCGTCTGTACCTTATAATATTTTCAATTGTTCAGAGGAGTTGTCACGGCTCTGGTACACAAAAGCTCTAGGAGAAATACGAGTAAGCTTTAGTCAGTAAAAGTCTGACACTTCCATAGTGGGAGGGGTAATATGATGTCATAAAAGTGTATTATTTAAGTATGATTAGAAACATACTCTCTTTTATTTTTTCAAGATAAATTTTTATTATCATTTGGACCCCAATGACAATAAAAATTTATCTTGAAAATATAATAAAGGCGTAAAATCTCGCTACAAGTCTCGTAATCTTTACACTGTGAAATATGATCGTTCTATCCACATCTCACACACGGCCTTATCTCCAGGCCCACTTTACACCCCAAATGAACCAAAACAATACAAAAACAAGAACCATCCAAACTCCAGCTTAATATATCCGCCCATAAACTTCAATATATCTTCCAGTGACAAATATTAAAGTTTGCGGCGGTACGTTAACCGTAGGTACAGCTAGTAGGTATGGCTGGAGAACTGCCAACAGTCCGAATTAGAACCGCTATATATCAGAAGAGAATTCTAAAGACGTGAAAGTACGAAAGAGTGATTATAAGGAACTTAGGGTGGTTTGACTTCGAGTAATTGGTGGCTGATTTTGTAGGGTATTTTGTAAGCTTGTATATATTAGTATATGTTTCACCGTGGTTTCACTCGCGTCTCGGTAGAACTTCTTCCCGTATATGGAGGCAATATAATCTATGTTACACAGGAATAGTAAGCTTCACAACAGTGAAAGAATTTTATAAATCGGTTAAAAACATAAAACAAATACTCTTTATTTAATTAGCATAGAAGTATAGATATAAATGTAGTTTATAACTGAAAATTATACAAGAAAATAAGGGGAAAAGGTAAAGTTGAAATAAAGAAATTAAAAACAATCCGTAAATGCATGTACTAAAGTAGTTAGACTTATTTGGTTTATTTTAAGTACCTAAGTAGTCTCCGATAAGTGCAGTAGTTATTTGGTTTGTAGGTACTTCCTCGAGCTATTTTAACCCTGGATAGTAAAATTAATCAATACAGGTGTTTGTTGGTTGTCATAAGCTGAACTAATATATTAAGAAGGTAATAAAATCCTGCATTTAAGGTCTTCTTACTAAAACCACGAACTTCAATAAAAATAATCGAAAAGTTTTTCAATATTTTACCACAGCAAAACTCTTTTAGGATTGTTGTACACTTCAGGAATAATGCGTTGCTATGCGGTATTGTTTTATAGCAATGATTTTCGTTCGTAAAAAAGGTATAAAATTAGTTATTTCTATTAAACTTTTACACCGGGTAAGTGAATGCAGGTGAATAATTTTGTTCAATCAAATAGTAAACTTGAGTAATGCTTGAAAAGTCAAATCCTCCTATATGTAGTTGTTTTCCGTAACTTTACCCACATTTTGAAGAAAAATATTTGAAGAGTGCTGAGATTTATAAATATATGTCTAACACTTAGCTTCTTACTTCTTTGGCATTTAGGATATTTTTGAGATCGAAATATTACCCACAGCCTTACTGACCCATTTTTATATCGACGCAGGAATAATGACCTAATCTCCTAACTGATTTTACTGTTTGTTTACTTAAAACTACTAGCAACATTCATTAAATTTATTTAACTTTCATATTTAGAAACCTAATATATCTATTAAAATGTTTAAAACTGCTAGAATAAAGTTTAAGAATAATTATTGAGTTTAGAACTCACAAAATATTTCAAAAATTTCTATCAAAACATCTAAACAAAATTGTATTTATCAAAGAAATTCTTGAAAGCACTCAGTGATCCCTCATAACATAATTTAACTCTAGAACATATTAAACGGCTCGAGGAGTCGAAAAATATTATTTTCTAAAGAAAAAGATAATATTATTTCCAAGAATATGTTATATTAGAAACTTTTGCAAAGTTATTAAATAACATTGAATAAATATGTGCGTCATACGTTTGGTCTCTTAATAAGGTTCGGCAAACTTCACCGTCTAAGTTTGGGAACTTAATTCCGACCAAAATAAGGTTTTTTTACTTTCTTGGTCATCTTCAGGTAGGGGAATGATAAAAGTGGTATATATCTCTCGTGGTTCGGTGGTCCCGAGAAAAACATAGGCAAAAACTTTTGACATAACGCCCTTCGAGGAAAATGGTGCTCCGAGGCCAGTTTATAGGTTGTTTTCGCGTATGAAGAGCGTTTACCTACTCACAAATATAAAATAAAAGCAAATGGCCAGATGAGAGATGGACAATGGTCCCGTTTTTTTGGAGAGAAATGAATGAGGTTAATGGATTTAGTATTGTAGATAGAAGTTTTATATGTGTGTTGAATTCGAACTGGTATAACTCTGTCCTAAGATTATCCTTCTGTTGATTAACTGCGGAAATCAATATTCTGTCTACCTCTGGATTTGCTTACTAGAGATAGGAATTTGACATTACTTGTATGGGGTTAATGTCAAAATCCTATCTCTAGTAAGCAAATCCAGAGATTGATAGGTTATTGGGAACGGCCGTATGTTTGCAATGTATATGGATTTTATTGTTTTTGCTTTAAAGAGTTTTTTTTTACCACAGGTCCAGTACTTCTAGATGCTTTAACTTACTTTCATAATCAACGTTAATAATCACAGCAACGATGGAAAGGCGCAAGTTTATATGAGTGTACGTTTGTTACGACACACGCGTGAGCTACTAAACGAATGTTGATAAAACTTGGCAATATCAATGGTAACATACTGTACTAAAATATAGGCTACTTTTTATTCCGATGCGGGAAGTACTTTCCTCGGAAAGCCGATGAAACTGTTGGCTGAAGCTAGTCAACAATAAAAACAGTTCTTATTCACTTATCTTCCTCTTTCACTTGAAGTATTTTTCCTACACATGTTCTAAAACATCAAACTTATCGCGGTTGCTTGTATGTATCTACAGAACCACACCACTAACTTAGACCTCAAACCCACAATAGTTAGAGATAACCAACAAAACCTCTTAAAACAAATACTCGTAAACATAAGAGCCTCGTTTTCCTAGTTTTAGGAAATGTTTGGCTGAAAATTTCTCCTGAAAGTGCGAATATAGCTAAATAAACTGTATTTTAAGATGTACTTAATCATGATATACACATAGTAGTATCGTTGAAAGTTTTTTCCTTTGGCTAATAGTAGGTGCTCTCTGTGGTAACGCATGGGTCATTGACCTGAATGATAAGTTACGCTTGACAACGCAGTTTACTGATTTTAAAAGAAAGTTTGTGAGTATGTGTGTATGTTTGTTACTCTTTTACGCTTAAAAGGCTGAACGGATTCAACAGTAATATAGCTTATACATCAGAATAACATATACTCTACTTTTGAGCCGGGTGCAGGTAGTTATTCCCTCAAAAAGCGGGTGTAAGAATGGAGAACATATATTTCATATTTTTGCTTTCTTAAATTAAATGAAAGAAAAATAATTATTTTTCTTTCTCTGTGTGTTGACAACGATGCACAAAACATAATACTTATTCATATAAAATATTAAAACAACACTTACAATATACCATAGATACCGATCTTCCTAATACCAAACGCCCATAGCAAACGCCCATAGCAAACAACAAATAAGAATAATTATTATAATTAACAGAACCTTGACTTACCCGAATTCAATAAACAATAGCTTTCAGAAATGTTCACTACCTAACAAATAGCTTTCAACAAACTCCTATACATTGAAAAGTTAGCTGTATAACTTTCTAGAACCCAATTTATCTATTTGGTAACAACTAGAAATACTCTCAAATGGATCTGTGTACTGTTTCAGAATATCGTTCCCAAATTGGGATTTGTTGAGAGTTTATTGACATTTAAAACTTTGTAGTGGGTATTTGTGAAAATTTTGCGTTGAAGTATTTTCAATTTATACTTGGTTCTTCAGTATTTTATTTACGACTGGCTTCTACCAGCGGTATTACCTGCATCCCGTAGAAATGTCTTAAATCAACCAGATAAAAAGTTGCCTATACGATAGGAGCAGTGAAAAATCCGCTAGTGTGAAAACTACGCTTAATAACTGATTGTTTTTGGATGCCAAATGTTTCTCAAATTATTTATTCGGTCCTTGATTATAAATTGTTGAGATCATGAATATTTAAGTGACTGTCTAAAATTATTCCGTCCCTGTAAGAAACTTTATTGTATTTTTAAGTTGTTTGCTTGTACTTGAAGTATCTAGTAATAAAGAATTTTCCATTATACTTCAGTTCTTTATTTTAAAGATTAAAAAAAATACAGAAGTAAAGAATGTGAATGTCCCAATTACGAACCCTTACCTTCCTTAAGGGCAAATTGTTCCCCAAACACATCACTGTCAAGGGCCCGGTCAAATCTGAACTATGAAAGAGGTCCCGCATAACAAGGGCCCTAACTGGCCTTTAAATCTCGGGCCCTAATAAACCTAGCGGAACCCTACTTTTTCTTTTTTATTTTTATGTCATTATGAACCCGAGGGAAAATTCGGAATATGACTTAATGAAGCTGAGGTAAAAGTGTTTTAGATTTTTATTTTTGCTTTTATTTTTTTACTACGATTATTGTTGCTTTTGTGTTGATTTAAGAATTTTATTTTCGGTGGTTTTATTTNTTAATGTCAAAATCCTATCTCTAGTAAGCAAATCCAGAGATTGATAGGTTATTGGGAACGGCCGTATGTTTGCAATGTATATGGATTTTATTGTTTTTGCTTTAAAGAGTTTTTTTTTACCACAGGTCCAGTACTTCTAGATGCTTTAACTTACTTTCATAATCAACGTTAATAATCACAGCAACGATGGAAAGGCGCAAGTTTATATGAGTGTACGTTTGTTACGACACACGCGTGAGCTACTAAACGAATGTTGATAAAACTTGGCAATATCAATGGTAACATACTGTACTAAAATATAGGCTACTTTTTATTCCGATGCGGGAAGTACTTTCCTCGGAAAGCCGATGAAACTGTTGGCTGAAGCTAGTCAACAATAAAAACAGTTCTTATTCACTTATCTTCCTCTTTCACTTGAAGTATTTTTCCTACACATGTTCTAAAACATCAAACTTATCGCGGTTGCTTGTATGTATCTACAGAACCACACCACTAACTTAGACCTCAAACCCACAATAGTTAGAGATAACCAACAAAACCTCTTAAAACAAATACTCGTAAACATAAGAGCCTCGTTTTCCTAGTTTTAGGAAATGTTTGGCTGAAAATTTCTCCTGAAAGTGCGAATATAGCTAAATAAACTGTATTTTAAGATGTACTTAATCATGATATACACATAGTAGTATCGTTGAAAGTTTTTTCCTTTGGCTAATAGTAGGTGCTCTCTGTGGTAACGCATGGGTCATTGACCTGAATGATAAGTTACGCTTGACAACGCAGTTTACTGATTTTAAAAGAAAGTTTGTGAGTATGTGTGTATGTTTGTTACTCTTTTACGCTTAAAAGGCTGAACGGATTCAACAGTAATATAGCTTATACATCAGAATAACATATACTCTACTTTTGAGCCGGGTGCAGGTAGTTATTCCCTCAAAAAGCGGGTGTAAGAATGGAGAACATATATTTCATATTTTTGCTTTCTTAAATTAAATGAAAGAAAAATAATTATTTTTCTTTCTCTGTGTGTTGACAACGATGCACAAAACATAATACTTATTCATATAAAATATTAAAACAACACTTACAATATACCATAGATACCGATCTTCCTAATACCAAACGCCCATAGCAAACGCCCATAGCAAACAACAAATAAGAATAATTATTATAATTAACAGAACCTTGACTTACCCGAATTCAATAAACAATAGCTTTCAGAAATGTTCACTACCTAACAAATAGCTTTCAACAAACTCCTATACATTGAAAAGTTAGCTGTATAACTTTCTAGAACCCAATTTATCTATTTGGTAACAACTAGAAATACTCTCAAATGGATCTGTGTACTGTTTCAGAATATCGTTCCCAAATTGGGATTTGTTGAGAGTTTATTGACATTTAAAACTTTGTAGTGGGTATTTGTGAAAATTTTGCGTTGAAGTATTTTCAATTTATACTTGGTTCTTCAGTATTTTATTTACGACTGGCTTCTACCAGCGGTATTACCTGCATCCCGTAGAAATGTCTTAAATCAACCAGATAAAAAGTTGCCTATACGATAGGAGCAGTGAAAAATCCGCTAGTGTGAAAACTACGCTTAATAACTGATTGTTTTTGGATGCCAAATGTTTCTCAAATTATTTATTCGGTCCTTGATTATAAATTGTTGAGATCATGAATATTTAAGTGACTGTCTAAAATTATTCCGTCCCTGTAAGAAACTTTATTGTATTTTTAAGTTGTTTGCTTGTACTTGAAGTATCTAGTAATAAAGAATTTTCCATTATACTTCAGTTCTTTATTTTAAAGATTAAAAAAAATACAGAAGTAAAGAATGTGAATGTCCCAATTACGAACCCTTACCTTCCTTAAGGGCAAATTGTTCCCCAAACACATCACTGTCAAGGGCCCGGTCAAATCTGAACTATGAAAGAGGTCCCGCATAACAAGGGCCCTAACTGGCCTTTAAATCTCGGGCCCTAATAAACCTAGCGGAACCCTACTTTTTCTTTTTTATTTTTATGTCATTATGAACCCGAGGGAAAATTCGGAATATGACTTAATGAAGCTGAGGTAAAAGTGTTTTAGATTTTTATTTTTGCTTTTATTTTTTTACTACGATTATTGTTGCTTTTGTGTTGATTTAAGAATTTTATTTTCGGTGGTTTTATTTTTTGGGCTAACTCAAACTATTTTAGTGTCAACGATTTTGAAGGTCCTAAAAATTTGAAGCACTTCCATAATATTATCCACAAACTCTTTTTATTACAAAAAATATATTTTATTTGTATTTGCTTCGCAAGAGAAGCTATTATGCAATACCTTCATAACTTAAGTTTTAGTCATGAAAGTAAACTAGTAGTTGTGCATTAAAAAAAAACAACGCACCTCGTACTCATTAAAACATCCCGGCCGTTCGATTGAAACCACAAACCGTCAAATCCAGTCTTGTCCGGGGCTCAATGGCTCGATGTCATCCCACCACCATTGAAACGCAACAACAAAAATATGTCTGTCTCTCTCTTCCGTTCTGTTGTTACTAAACAGCTGTCTCCCTCGTTTCCAATCCGTTCGGTAGGGTACGTTTGGACCTAGATCTAGTCGCATGAAACTGACGGCACGGAAATTACGGCACTTTGAATTATCGCGGCAATATTCATTGCTGTTTGGACGCTGCTAAATTGTTTTTTCTCTATCCATTGTATCGGTTCTTTCATTGCAAGAAAAGGCAAAGAATGAATGTATTGGCGATTTAATTAATTGTTGTTAAATCGATGTAGAGATTAATGTTTAAATGGTGTTGCAACTTGTTAGGGGATGCTTTTCTCATTCGCGTTTTAGTACATGCAAGTTGAATTAATACAAGTAACCATTGAATTAAATTGATGTACTCAAGGTTTTTTTCTTTTGCCCATTATTATTATACATTTTCTTATATCGGGTATAGCGGACAAAAAATTGGTCTATCATATAGAAGATCTTACTGTCTGTATGGAAAGCCGCAATATTTTTCTCGAATTTGTTTTTTTTTTCTGTTGTGATTGGGTCAGTTTCACGAGTACATTGACCTTCCTTCGGACGCAAGCCACTTTTCGTTTCACCTAATATACTGAAAAAATACAAACAACAAACAAAAGTTTAGAAAACAATGTGCAAACCGGACTGTTTCTTGTAAAGCAAAATTACTCTGTCGAACCACTTCCTTTCACCTCATCTCACAATATATCATCTGCCGTATATTTAAAAAGGCTTTAAGCGCCATTCTGTACATAGAACACAGAGCTTTACTTGGTGCATCATAACTTTATTGAACTCTCGACAAACCGTATGATATTGTTTGTTATTATCTTATCTTTGAATAGAGATCACCTGAAGTGTATTGTCATGCAAGCGATTTTCTTAGCTGCCTTCTAAAGGAAAATACACTACTGGTTTCTATACTTTATCCATCCGCTATTTTAAGATTAGAGATTGAAATCTGACATATTTGATGTGGAGTGAAGACAAAATTCATTCTTTAATCGAAATTCAGTGGATAGATAGCTTATAGAAAGCCGCCGTTAGTGGAAGATTCTTCTATTGCAGTTATAATTAAAATCATAGGTTCATGTAGACTATTATCCCACCAAAAACATAAATGTAAAAAAAAGGAAAGCCAAGTTCAATATAAGACCTATGCCTGGTGGGCTTTCCCGCAAAAAGAATGGAGATCTAAATGAGTCCCAAGTTCTGTACATAATCAAGTTACATATTAAGGGGGTTCCCCATACAATAAACGTGGTACGGAACCCTTCGTGCGCGAGTCCAACTCGCACTTGGCCGGTTTTTCATAGATAATAGTACGGAACCCTTCGTGCGCGAGTCCAACTCGCACTTGGCTGGTTTTTTATACAAATATATGAAAAACAAAGTTATAATTTGCGGTTTACACGTTTGTTGTATGGGGACCCCCCCTATTTTTTAACTTTTTTTTGTTTCCAGATTTTTTCCTATGCTTACATACAAGTACCGAGCTAGGTTCCAAATTTCATCTTTCTAGGTTGTCTGGAAGTAGGTTAGGTACTATAAGTCAGTCAGTCAGTGGGAATTTTACGATTTTTGGACCTTCATATCTTTATAACCGTTTGAGCTAGCTTCATGAAATTTGGGCTTCTAGGTGTCCTCATGGACATAATGAAACACACATAGTTTCAAGTGTTTACGTTAAATAGGTTTTAAGTTATGGAGGGGTAAAAAGTGTCACCAAATGGTTCCTGTAAATATACACGTGGCGCTTGCCAGCCAGTCTGCTTGAACTTGGCTTGACACGCTGCCGCATGTCTAGATATAGGAAGTAAGTTTGTGAGGTGAGTTTTTTGGCGCTGTAGCAGGTAATCTCTGGATTTGCTGAACCAATTTAGATTTTTTATGCAGCTACGGAAAGTAGTTCTCTCTGGACACGCGTGAAGCCGTGGGATTCAGTTAGTGTCATATCACATACATGAATTATGAAGTACATCCTGCATGTTTCAATAATTACGTGTTATATTTTCTTTTTCCCAGAAAAAAATATTAACATCCAATTCACTTGACGTTGAAATGCAAAATAAACGTTATAATGCAAACGTAAACAAGAACGGAGTTTTCATGAAGATTGAAATAATAATATTATCTCATATGTTTATACTGGCTCTTATTCTTTTCAGAACCGGAACATAACATTGTTCTGCTTGGTAACGTAGAAAATACATCTGAATAAAGACAGATCATAATTAAAATCATACCTTAGGATTGTTAACATTTTAAAGCGGTAAAATTGAGATATGAACATCAAGATGATTGCAGCTAATTATAAAAAAATTCACATAAAAATAACGTATTAAACGTAAATCAAAACATGAAAATTAGTTTCTAAATAATTCACCTAAACATTTTTTTTCCTAGCCTATACCACTAACCCACTTTGTCCCACCATTGGGCAAAAGCCTCCTCATCTATATATCAGGATATACTCTGGAAGAGATAGCTTGAAGATCTAGACGCATAAAACTACCTAAACTTATACCTCTTAAAATAATAATACTATAGTAAAACTATTTCTACCAATTTCAGATGAATTTTGCCAAATCCTGCCAGTTTTACGCTCCCTTACGGCGAGTTGGCCAACTATTTTACCTGATACAACTCCCGAACCCTTAATGGATGCGGTAACCACAGGTTATGCCGTAAAATGTTGCATGAAAGGGCTCTATTATGCTGATGTGCCGTCAACCTGCGACTAAATTGAAACGTCGGAAGTGCTATTGCCACTTGCGGTGGAATCGGTAGGCTTTATACCGTAGCCTGCGTTGACGCTTATGCCGTTTTGATTTGGGAGTGTTAACACGTTCGGGTCAATAGAAGAAAAAAATTAAGGAATTAATTATAGTCATATTTTTTACTTTAATTTTTTCCCAGGTTCCAGATAAGGTTCTAGATAGCTATCTGACAGATAGTGCCATAGAAATGTTCTTAATTTAGTCAGTTTTTCTTTGGCATGATATGTTAGACAGCTATCCAAAACATTATCTGGAACCTGTGAAACTGACCGTAAATATCGTAAAAAAAAATATAATTGAAATTGACAATATACTAAGCTGGACGGTCATTGCCCTTAGCAATTAATTATCTCTCTCTCTTCCTTTGAAAACAACAATATTGCTAGTTAACAACAAAAACGTGCCTTGTTCACGCACAATTAAAGTCCAAATTACTAAAATACGACTCAGTTCTTTGTGTCAAATTATAACATTGTACTTTGAGGTACAAATGATCTAATTGTCTCTTCCCACTGTGTAGGATTACCTTTGAGTACAAAGCGAACTATATTGGTTCATCGCCATTGAGAGCTGATTTTCAGGGGTATGCTTTTAGGCTAATCCTATTCATACCTTCTCGTATATTGATTTTGATTGAATTACGCTTTTGTATTCAGAAAGGCTTTGGTTGAGCATTCCTGCTTCGTGATTCAGAATAATGTAGATGCGTGGAAGTATAGAAGTGCCATTTTACTGTGATTTGTGGTTTTATGCAAAAAAATACTGACTTGTATGTGATATTTCTCTGTAAGACTGAAGTAATTACATGATAATTAAGTCGGAATTCAAAATCAAGGTGGATTAAAAAACAGGTCGAAGATTAAGTAGGATACAATTTTTTTTTTTTAACTTTTGAGTCAAAATCATACGGATAGCGTATCTAAACAAGCCATTTAAATACACACTACTTTAAAAAAAATACCTGAAAAAAATCTTACTATTTTTTACAAAAAGATCAAGGAAAAACTCCTTGTACATTGTCCTATAGCAACAAAAGCTAAAATACCAATGAACGAGTCTGTGACATCACCGATCACTCTCTAGTCTCGTCGGCTAGATAATTCGTCGTGTGGTGACCGGGTACCCGGGAATTTGATGGCCGAGCTACAGCGCTGGGCTAAACAAGTGAATTGATTCTAGTTAGAAAAGCTGAATTTAGGTGGGTATAAGATTCTACCTTGCTGTAATGATGATAGATATAGATGGATAGTACAACGTTTGTGTTGTAAGTAAAAGATCAAGGACGTGAAGGAAGTTTGAAGTCGGATGGGCAACCGTTGACATTATAAAAGTGGCTACGCGCGCTTCCTGAGGGAACTATTTCCCGTACCCGGATTAAAAGTAGCCTATGTTGTTCCCGAGGGTCACTTCTGTCTCTGTACAAAACTTCATCAAAATCGGCTCACTGGTTTAGGTGTGAAAGCGTAACAGACAGACAGAGTTACTTTCGCATTTTTAATATTAGTAGGGATAGCCATCTTGGACCTGGTTTGTTCCGATCTTATTATATTGCCATCTTATTAAATTTTAAGAGAGAAGTAACAAAGGGTACACTATAATCATAAATGTTATAGAACTATGTGCTTTGAGGTTCTGAAAGAACCATCTTGACCTTAACATAATCCCAACTTCCGACAATTTCACCATTTTATTTATATTATCTTCCAAGTGACTCATGCTAGTCTACCTAAGTGAGCAATCATTACATATGACAAACTACACATGTACAACGATGTAAACACGCCTAAACTTGGTATCTAACAACTAATTAACACGTCAGTGACACGCTCAACACATTACACGGACATTGTGGAGTTGCCTTCCGTGTTATGGCAATGTCTTGTTTGCCGTGATTGGCTAACGTCTGGCTAGGAATTAAAGGCTCCATTGTGAGCGTGATGGGGCAAGTAAACCCAGCAAGTTATTAATAAAGAACTGCCATTATTCCTATCACTGCATTTATGACAAAATAAAATAGTCAGGTAGAAGAACGACAGTGTCATTATGTAATAAATAAGTGGGAATAATAATATGCTATCAAAATTTTTTGGTTGGAGCTAAGAGTTTGGTATTTATTAGATTGATTTTAAAGTTACTACAATTACTATGCAGTACAAGATACACATTAAAAGCTCACTTAAGTATGATTGTTTTAGTGTTTTTTAGGAGATACTATAAACATTAATGCCAAAGACGGTAAAAATTACGCAAGTAATCAGACTATACGCAAATACTAAAATTGCTTACTCAAATGTAATGCATACGTCGTCAACAGTCGGTGTGAGGGTTAAGAGCCGATTGGTGTCTATATTAACGTGCTAACAAAGCCTCTAATTCTGAAACTATCGCTATTGAAAGGTTGGGCCTCAATCTGGATATTGGGTTTAAACGGCTTTCTAGTTCCTAAACGGCATGTTGTTAGAAGTGTGACCAGGGTTCAGGAGTTTCGAGAACATTCCTGCGTTTTGTGTAGACAAATACACATATTGTTGAACAAGCCATGGTTACAGTTGTTTTAAGTAAAGTAAAGTAGCCTTTGATTTTTTAGAATAAGGTAACCATTTCAATATTTTGTTTATTATAAGTAAGTCATTCTAACAGCTTAAAATGCTATTAGATTCCCGATGTCAACTGTACAAAATAAAAATTAAACATGACAATTTTCATGCTTATCATAATGAAGTAAGACTTAAAATATGACTTACTTCTATCAAAGTCACTGTCTCTTTAAAACCACACACACAGCTACAAAAAACAATAAGTACCTACTTCATCATCGATGTGGCAACAACCGGAATTTTCCTCCCAAACTTCACCGTATGGCCCCCCTACTCGCCACAAAGGCAGGCTATAGACCTGATTGGAGAGCCAAGTAACTATCACGTAATTTGTGACCAGTGACGCTTGCGAGATCTTGTCGGGCTTTCCGCCTATGTTAACTTTGAGCTCAGAATAGCAATTGAATGAACAAATATGTTAATAGGTTTATTGAAGATTTATTGCTTGATAACACTATTGAATAGTGGTCATATTCTTCAAATGGATCATGGGTCGATTGATTATGTTAAGCAATGCTTGGAGCGATAGGTTTGTGATGGGTGCCATCTATGATATTGTGAGTTTCTCCATGTTAGAGTCTCTGGAAGGCACATGTGGTACCTCTTTGGTTGTCGTTACGGGTAGTTAGAAGCCGGAAGGTCTGAGTACCAATTTTACAAAGGGGTATCGGCTACACCGGGTGATTAAGTTGAGAAGGCAGTCACTCCATGTAATATACCAGTACCTTCTCAGCTATATCCATTAGACTGGAAGCCAACCCCAACTGATGACAGTCTGTTCCACAGCTCTTAGTGTCATCTTTCTGAACACTGTCCCGTCAATAACTCATATCACTCAACAGCACATGGTCCCCAAAATAATCAAAGCTTCATAAACCTAAGAAGCAAAAGAAAATTTATTAATAAAAAGAAAAGTATTTCCAGTATCCAAACCGTACTAAAACTCAAAGTAATATCCATTTCGTTTCATCCCAAGTAGATTCGTAATATGCCATAAAAAGGTGGTAAAAAGGTCACCATCGGTAAACGTATGTAAGCACCGGACTGTTGTTCGAGTTTATGAACAACACTAGTGTTTCGCCGTGACTTTGTCCTCAATTTGCTGCAGCGAGTTTGTGGGGCGCCGATGTTTGCATTTCCACGCTAATGGTTTCAAGTACAAGTGCAACTGAAACTAAGTATGCGTTGGTTACAAATGAGGCAAGTCGATACAAAATGTTATATGTAGGTATTATAATGAATGTGGCTGATTTTCGAATATGATTATGTTGGCTTTAATCCTTTTTTTTCCTTCAAATTTTTATGGATAGATTCCATTTGTTCGCTTACAGTCGGGTAAAAAATAGATAGCAAATATAGCAATAGAATCATCCTATAGAATCTTGCTTCTAGACTTGCAAATTGCTGATAGACCAATTATAAAATGCCTGAAGGTTTGAAAATAAAGGCGTTATTCAATAGCAGAGTCAATGCTCTGCACAATATTGAAGCTTCCAAATACTGTTTGTAGCGTAAAATGTTTTCTGGTGAATTTATCATTTCAAAACGACCATTTCAAATTGTCAATTTATTTGCGATAGTTCAAACAAGATTTCTAGGAAATGTTACATGTCAAATATGTCAATAGACGACCTCGTTGGCGCAATGTTACCATGCCGGACTGCCGAACTGATGGTCCCGGGATCGATTCCCGGAGCGGTCAACATTTGTGCGATGAGCATGTTTGTTGGCTGTGGTCTGGGTGTTATAATATGTATCTATTTATAAAATTATATACGTAATTATATGTAGTTTATCAGTTGTGTTAGCACCCATAACACAAGCTAATTAATAGCTTACCATGGGGCTAACCGACCGTGTGTGAAAAGGTGTCCCGATATATTATTATATATTATAATAGCTACCCAGAAAACTATTTTTTTTTTCAGTAGTTTTTTTTGTCCAAAACATAGTTGAGCTCGCGACATCTGTTGGTACAGTTATGTAGTTGTGAAAAAAAGTTCTGTGAACAGACATACAGTTTGATAAAATTTTACTATACATACATAAAACGTTGACCTTGGATATCGTACCGTAAGCTATTTTATGTTTTTGTTTTGACAGTGTGCTTGTTTTGAGGTTGCCTTCTCTTAATTACTACTGATCCGGAATAAAGGGAGGGTATCCTGTGTTTATTTTTTCTAACAAGCTATTTGCTGGGTAAAGTCAAATTATGTAAAATGAATTGTTATGTTTTACTGACAGTGAAAAGGTTTATTATGATATTTAACTTTTGGTTACCTTCTCATTATATATTACTTAGTATAGATATTATATTTAACGGTAAGTTACCCAAATAAATATAGACATTTACGATGATTTTTAAATGACTGAAAGAAAAAGAGGGTTAAAAACACGCTCAGTATTAATCAACCTGAGTATTTTTATTTCTTTCGATATTATGGTACCTACACTAATACAATTCATGGAAATAAATAGTTCATTGAATTTAAGGTGGACAACCATTCACTTACCACGAAAGACCCGTCTTCGTAGAACCCACAGTCCAATTAACCGCAAAATAGCTTAACAGAAAATTATGATCCCATCGAAATTCCTATATCAAAACAAGACCATCTCAATCTCCATACCGAATACCGTAAATCATTTAACACTTCCCAAATAGCCACATTTACTGCTCACTCAAAACGATTCATCGTTTCAATTCGATTCCTAGAATCGAATGGTGCCGACTCGATATTCGATACGGTAACGAGACGCACAACTCAGTGTTGGTCCGCGTTCAGTTTCAGTTGGTGACGTCGCGGAAATTGCTAGCGAATAAATTTACGTTGAAACGTCATGCCTAGAATGGTCGTGTTGTGATGATCTAGGAAACTGCTGTATTTTGCCGGTGTGAAGTTTTGAGTTATGACAGTTTTATTGGAGAAAAATAGATGCTGGTGATTTTGCGTACTAAATAAAACTTAGAAATGTATCGATTTCCAGGACGTTTTCTAGTAAAACCAAATATAACCTACACAGCTAATAAATGTCTATTGCTGGGCAATGGCCTCCTCCAACCTGTGTGAATTTGCTCATACTTACCACGCTGAGCATGCCTGTTGGTGACCGTCTGGGCTACAGATTGCTCAAATTTATCTTCAACAGTCAAAAAATTCATCTACTAACCACCAGAAATTTGACAGAAAAAACGCCCCTCACTCGTCACATAAAATAACATATTATTTCTCCCTGTTTTCCTCGTTTTTATGGCGTAAGTAGAGGATTGTTAGGGTAAATTTATAAATATTTAAATTTACAAATATTTCTTGTAAAATGATTTATTAAT
>NWSH02000535.1:13092695-13102848 GCA_002382865.2 Heliothis virescens
AAATTTAAAAAATATTAAAATTAGGGGGGGTCCCCATACAATAAACGTGTGACGTTGTATGGGGACCCCCCCTATTTTTTAACTTTTTTCTATTTTCAGATTTTTTCCTACGCTTACACACAATTACCGAGCTAGGTTCCAAATTTCATATTTCTAGGTTATCTGGAAGTAGGTTAGGTTTAGGTACTATAAGTCAGTCAGTCAGTGGGAATTTTACGAGTTTTGGATCTTCATATCTTTATAACCGTTTGAGCTAGCGTCATGAAATTTGGGCTTCTAGGTGTCCTTATGGACATAATGAAACACGCGTAGTTTGAAGTGTTTACGTTTAATAGGTTTTGAGTTATGGAGGGGTAAAAAGTGGCACCAAATGGTTCGTGTAAATATACACGTGGCGCTTGCCAGCCAGTCTTTGCTTGAACTTGGCTTGACACGCTGCCGCGTGTCTAGATTCATGAAAATGGAAGTTGCACACCGAGTACTCAAAGTGAATGTCATGTTATGTCCTCTATGATGTTTCCGTCTCACTGTTGGTACTTCCTTGGCTGTGGGTGGTACCATAGTGACGTCACACGGTGAGAACTGAAACAATAAACCGACGGGGTGATACATTAGAATAATTTTATTGTTCACTTAATAATTGATTGATAACAAAAGTTTGGATTAACAATCCTAATAAATTTTTAAGGTGACTCTTGTATCGCACGTTAACTCGTAAAATTAAAAAAAAAGTCAAAAGCAAAAAAAAGGACATAGGTGTTTTTTCTCCCGGTGCGGGAAGTAGTTTTCATAACAGGTGAGAAAAAACAGTGTGAGATAGCCCAAATATTGAAGAAGGGTACAGGTTTTTATCCGGGTGCATGGAATAGTTCCCTCGAGGCTCGAGCTGCTAATAATGATAAGCTATATTTTTTCATATTAATTTAGACATATATCTCTTTCTACGCAAAAATAATAATACTTTTAGTTTAATTTAGCCTTAAAACAAAACCCCCCAAAATACAATAACAAAATCAAACAAAAATCTAAACAATTGCGAATAATATTTGCTCTGTAACTCTCTTGTTTGATAATTAGGAACATTTTGGTAGAATTAGTGTAATTGAAATTTATGGTCAGCTGTGTAATTTGTACATGACAATGTTAATTATGCGAGTGATATATGAGAGTTGTTCATATATGTCGGTTTATAGTACCGCTTGAATTATGTAGTTAGATAGTAATTCAACTGATTTATAAAATTAAAGCCGTATTTGTATGGCTCTTTATATATGTCCGAAGTTGCTGATGAAGTCTTCGCGTTTAGGATAAGTATAAGTGAGTGAAATTTTTGTTAAGTGAGCCGTTTTTATAAACAATATTTTTTGGTAAGTTTGAGTGAGCCATTTTTTGGTCAAGAAACTTGGAAGGTAAATACAGAAGAAAACTCACTGCCCTCATTTGAAATTTCATGGTAAAATACCTTTCTCTGAAGTTTCATAGACGATGGCTACGATAGTGTCTTTGACAAAATTTTGTTGGTTTATATTGTACAACTAAATCTTTTTATGTTCCTTCAACTGTGGTACGTATATATGATACGTAAATTGGCATTTTTTTACAAAAAAAACCTCAAGTTATAGTAACAAATCATGCTTTAACAAAAACTCATTAAAACTACATTCGCGGCATCTAACCCTCCAGTACTAACCATCACTCCAAGTGTGACTCAAATTAGAGACCCTTATACTTCCCACTTCTCTCCTTCGCGCTGAAACTTTCAGTATTAAACCGTTTTTCAGGCGACGACGTATTTCAGACTCCTTCTGAGAGCGACGTTGAGGGCAAACGACTGCGTACATCCGGACCTTTTTTATAATTATTATGAGTAATTTTTTGCTGGAATAAGACGGGTTAAAAGTTGAGTCGGGATTTGAGCTGTATTATTGTATTGTGACGTTTTAGTTTGGCTTGAACATTTGTTTAATAATAAATAGTAACAGTTACAAAAATAAATTCGTTTAAACTAGCGTCGCTTGCCGGCTTTGATCAGATGTGTGATAATTTTAAAGCTTCATCATGTTCATCTTCATCAGTAATGCTATTGTAACAGGCAATTAATCAAGTTCAGGTATACTAATATAACAAAGAGGAAACATTTTTTTGTTTACCCTAAAGACTCCAAAACTACTGAATTGATTTGAAAAATTATTTCACTGTTGGGAAGCTAAATTATCCCCGAGTAACCTTGGCTATATTTTACCCCGGTACAAGCAGTGGTTTTCACGGGACGCGAGTGAAACCGCGGGAAAATACCTACTCGTAAATAGTTAGACGTAACTGAGAGCATTGTTTTATAATATGTATCGATAAAAATAAGGGGACATATTTTCAACCCACCCTTAGAATTTTCAAAATAAATCGGACTAATAAAAACTTTATGACAGATTAATAATGTCTCTTTTGGAAACAAAGTCCCCTTCAATATACGAGTATTAGTTTATAAACACCAATAAATAAAATGTTTTGCCCCATTGACTACTGTCTTGCATCATAAGCAACAAGATTGAAAACTTTTCTTTTATTTCTTCCTATATACACGACTACCCCTGGCTCACGATTCCACCCAAGTGACTTTGTGGAACCTTAAAGGCCCGTTTACACATTACAATTTCATTGCCCGTTGCTTGCCATTTTATTGCAGCAAGATGTACTTGCACTGTGTAAACGTAATTGTGCAATAGGTCGCGTGTCAAATATTCCTGCAATAAAATGGCAAGCAACTGGCAATGCAATCGCAATGTGTAAACGGGTCTTTAAAGATCATTTGTAAAATATCAAGTTATAAAAGTAAAACAGGTGAATAAACTTTTCAACTGAAGTATTGGAATTCAAATTAAATATTTTCTACTCTTAACATAAAATATCAACATTGAAAGTGAAAATCAATCGCAAACCAACAGTTTATAATAAAACAACAATATTTATTTTTGTTTATGTTGTTTAGAAGTTAATATTATAATCAATAGCCTAAGGCATCGTGATTCGGAACAGAAAGTTTGTTTCAAACATTGAAATTTCACTCGAATTCACAAACAAACTTCAACAGATATTGAAAATACAATTTGAAAATTAATAAAAGCAATTGCTTGTTATTTGGCGTTTATATTAATTTATTTATTAATTCTTGCTTTTAATTTAAATTTTATTATCTTTAAAATCGTAATTTACATTTTGGTGTGAGCAAAATGCTCCTACAACATTTCGGTTACGGCATTACCAGTGTTTTATTTATTTATTTTCAAAGTGTTTTTGGTGTTAATTGTAAAAAAACAAATCTCAAAATAAGCAACATTAACTGTCAGTTTCACAGGTCCCAGTTTAAGTTCTAGATAGCTATCTGACAGATCAAGCCATAGAAAAGTAATCAAAATTAAAAATAGTTCTGTAGCTATCAGTCAAATGGCCATGAACTTTATCTAGAACCTGGTCGTAAAACTTGTAAATTATGAAATAACATTAATATTACAAGAAACCTTTTCTCCTATATAATCCCCGACGCGATAAGGTAAAAGGTGTATCACCACATTTTTCCAGTTATATCTCAGAAAAAGACAAGCTTATTGCATTATTATTGCAAAGAAAACAATAAAACGAAACATTTCAAACAACTGCAGTTCAACACAAAACTTTACAAACAGGAAACAAATAATAATTACAATATTTTATCTCAATCTTTCGCAAAGAAAAATAAGGCGTCCCCTTTAGCCATAACTCGACTTACAGCAAAAACTAAAAAGGTCGTAAGTACCACTGATTATGGATGAAGATACGCTCTTTTGGATTTCGAAGGCTTTCTGCAGTCCCTAACAAAAGTCGTTTGTTCATGATACCGCCTACGGTGACGTCACGGTAATAGCCGCTATAAATTTAGCTCGACGCTGTCACTATAGCCTGTAAGTCATAAGTGCCTGACTGTTGCCAACTTACTGCGGTTTACATTTTGAAAGATATATTTATTTGCCTTTAGTAATACTGTTCTGGTTGGATGTGTAAGAGTAGGCCTAAAGAATACAATAGGCTTTTTTTCTGGGTTTGCTTTGAATGTTCTGTTATGTAATTTAGATTAATTGTGGTATTTGTGTAACATTAAAACTTATGTCTAAATGTAACATTTTGTGAGGACTTGTATCAGCTATCAGATCATTTTTTTTTTTACTTTGGCGTTTGCATACTTTCGTTAGAGGGCCCTTTATTTCAGTTTATGACTAACATGAATAAAGATATACCAGTAATTAAGCTAAGCCTAGTTGTCAAAATTATGACGTAGGCATCATCGAAGCCGTAGGGCTATCCCTTGGTAGTACTGACTTAAATGTCTATCAAACTTTAGTTCCTAATTTGGCCAAATGCTAGCTGGCGCGGTAGCTCTTGGCGCGACAGCCAGTACTGACAGCACTGGCAAAAGTACATAAATGCTCGTCAATGCGCATGCATGTGTGAGTGTAACGTTACGAACTTTAAAAGCGAAAGACCAAATAGATCTTTCGTGACTTAGACCATACTATGTAAGTTGCACTAAAAGTTAGTTGTTGACACTAACCATGTTAGTTAATACATACCTGTTTTATGACTTACAGTGGAGGTACTTAGTTGATTTAAGATACAACTTTCAGTTTTGATAAAATAAACGTGAATTGTTTAGTTATTTGAGGACATACACGCACATATTTTTGTAACTAATACAATCCGTCTTTGGCTATCTTTGATTTAGTGATCAGTATCATGAAGTATATTGATAAATCAACAACAAGAAGATCAAGACATATTTAGATTGCAAGTAAAAATATTTGAGCTTTTGAGATCTATATTATACATTGACATCAGAATCAACGAAAGGCCTCAATCAAAATTAATTCCGACATAAGTCTACTCTTTGATCCCATCACTATCAGTTACCATAATCGATTAACCGCCAATCAAATGAACAAACAAAACGCCTGAACCAACAAACATAATCAATTTCAACCCATAAACAACTCAGCCCAAAGTCCATAAATTGCAAAAAATATGCTTCGGGAAAAACACAACATATTTTTTTAATAATTTATTTGGCAACCGCTCGAGTCAAATTTCCGGGGTCGTCCGGGTATCCTTTAACCCGCTGACAGATGTCTTCATTTCGAACCGACCCGGTTGTGGTCTTTTAAACCGACACCGATGTGCCTCTCGGATAAACGATGGGCCGAGTGAGAAAGGGTTATTTGTGAAATTATGAGTATTATGCGTGTTATAAATTTTTGGGCGGTCCTTTTTGCCAGAATTTCGTTATTTGAAGGTTTCATAAATATCTGGATTAGTGTGTACTGGACTTTGTTTGCGTCCCCAGTCGGATAAAAGTAGCCTATCTCCATTTCAAATTGCCATATCATATTTATATGCCTTTAACATAAAAGAAAGTGTAACAAACAAACTCACCTTCACATTTATTATTTACTGTGGGTTGTAAATCTTTATCTTCTTCTTTATGCGTGTTTAATAGTTTTGCGTTTAATATTAAAACAACTAAATTACCGACTATAAATATTATATAAGCACGTTTTTTCTCACAGTAATAAGTTTCAGTCGTATTAAATACCTTACTAGAAATTATATTATCCTAATAATCTTATATCAAATCTTGGGCCTAACTTTTATTCTTTATTCTTTTTTTTTGGTCGCAAATTTACAGCGCCGTCATTATATCCCACAGGGTAATAAAATATGTCCTGTGTTAAGTATTTAATGGCTTCATGATGCGAATTTTAGTGTCTTTCCCAGCGTGGAATATCCGTTATCCGAAATATATGATTCACAATCCTAGGAAATAGTTGAACGTTTATTTTTGTGTTGAGCCTGTTTACCTGTAAATAAGACGTCCTTTCATGAACTAGTATTTTATTGCGGTTTTATTTGTGTTTTAGTGAAGTAAGTATATCTATTTATTTTTATTTATTTATTAATAGGCACATCAACAACATAAACACAAACATTTACAAGAAATATAAGACAGAGACATACAGCTGGTGTTTACGTCAATTACAGACGTGCACAACATTCAAAACAAAATAGAACAAAAAAAACAGTATTCACGTTACAAAATAATAAGATAAAAAAAGAAAAACAAAATACAATGGCAAATAATCACAATCCACAGTTTATATAACACAGCTATTCTTATATTTAACTAAAGCGACCCACACATTGACCCATACGTTGACCACACATACCCATATCATTTGATTCATCTAAGAGAAAAGAATATCCTTCATATAAAAAATCAATTTCGTACAAAATAATTCATCTTTATTACGCCCCTGTGGGTCATTCATTCAGTTTAAATTTTATGAAAAAGCAAAAAATATGAAAAATATTTATATCCGATATCAGTTCCACACTTCACCAGAAACGCCATAAAACCATCGAAACGTAAACTAATTGGCAAACAAAAAAGCATTTTTAAACAACAAAACAAAAAATCTATTTTCCGAATTTCGTTTTACACAAAATAGCATAAATACGTGCGCTGGCTTCGCTCCGGTGACGCACCATACAATTTATTGGGCAATTTGTTCACACTGTAAGTCAGCTGCGAATGATAACGCCTCTACTAAAGATTGATTGTAATATAAATACAAATTGTTTCCGTTCAACCGGGGACCCGAGTGAAATGTTTAAAAAATCGTTGCATTTCCTTACAGGAGTTGCTTGCAATTTTTCGTGAGATAAGCTTGTGACCTAGTTTTAAAAGCTGGATGAATAGCTATTTTTCTCAGCTTGTGTAACGTAGGAAGGGTAAATAGGCCAAGACCCTAGGTCTCAGTGTAATATACTCAGAGGGACGGTTTGCTACCATTCAATTTAGTGCACAATAAAGTCTCGTTGCTGCGTTTATGATGAAAACCTGATTAAATTAGGTTTGTTCTTCTATTTATATTAAAATTTAGACGTTTGCAAGGATGAATGAGTGTTTGATGTTCTTTGAAAGTGCATTGAGACCAAATGAACAAAGAACGATTGTTTTTAACTATGGCATTTTTTGTTATGAAGTAAAAAGAGCCCTGTAAAATCTTTTTATGAGAATCTTATAAGCTAAAGATGGGACGTGCGTGATGCATAATGAGTAGTTAGCTTCACAATAAAAACTGAAGAACTTTCCAGCAACTGGTGGAAAAGAAGGTTATTCGACAAACTGCCGTCAACTGTAAGGTGCCATCAAATATCTATGGCATACACATCACAAGACTGTATTGTAGATGATCTTTTTGTTGAAGAATGAGTAAGTACCTCACCGGCCCTGGTACATAAAGGAGTCCAAAATGAACTTTGTGGGTTTTAATCAGTAAGAGTCCGACACTCTCTCATCCCACCCACGTCGGGAGGGGTCATTTGATGATTTCCTACCAAAAAAGTACCTTGTTTGTTATATCAGCTATATGGCCAACTAACCAAACCGAGCACAACTAGCAATAAAACACAACTACCTAAAACGTACATCGAGACTTAGCACATTACTTCAAACGCTGCACATTTAACAGCTACAACTATAATAAGTACATTCAATGCAAGTGGACGTCTAAATGGACGAACATTAGTTTTACACTCCCACAAAGGTGTTGCAACCTACACTTGGAAATTGTACGACATTATTTATATGCATCGGAGAATTCAGCGCTAAAGGTGATGCTTGTTTTTTACGGTTACGTACTCAAAGGGTAAAATGGGATCCTATTGCTGAGACTTCGCTGTCTATCTGTCTCCACACTGTATTTCATTACCGTGATAGCTAGAAAGCTGAAATTTTCACAAATGATGTATTTCCGTTGCCGCTATAACAACAAATACAAAAAATTACAATAAACGTGTGAAACCGCAAATTATAAGTTCTTTTTTGCGGTCCGAAAAATGTTTGTATTTTGGCTAGTTGTAGGTAATAGATACGATCATTTTTTATATATAATGGTACGGAACCCTTCATGCACGAGTCCAACTCGCACTTGGCCGGTTTTTTATGGTTACGTACTCAAAGGGTAAAATGGGACCCTATTGCTGGGACTTTGCTGTTCGTCCGTCCGTCCGTCTGATCTAATGAACCATGATAGGTAGAGAGCTGTTTTACAGATGATGTATTTATGTTGCCGCTTCAACAACAAATACTCAAAACGAATTTTGGGGAGCTTCTATACAGCAAACGTGGTTTTTGTACGGAATCCTTCGAGTAAGAGTCCAACTGGCACTGGATCGGTTTTGTTCATAAAATGGCTTAAGTTAATCGTTATTTTTCTATAAGTTTTCTCTAAAGGTCTTTGTTTTACGCTAGTTGCGCTTTAATTGAGAGCAAGTTCGCGATTGGATCTTTAGTGTTTGTTGCTCAAGCTGGTATCTTTTGTGTGAATACTTAAGAAAATACATAGATGTTCTTTCACGCAATATGGACAATGGCACAATTTATAAAAACGAGCCTCAGATTTTTTTTATAAGGTGAAGTCTTTCGATGTGGAAGGCTAAAAAATAAACACATAAAATAAAATCTATTGTAAATCAAACTTGCAAATACAAGTCTTTTTCGAACATTTTCTTAAAATACTTTACCTGAAACTCCATTATCATGACAGTGATACATCGAGAACAAAGTTTTACCTCGAAGAGAAGTTTTCAACTATCGACAATCGTGCTTCAGAATAATACCGTAAACCTTCGTTTCAAGTTTATTAAGCCCACAACAAAATAAAGGAAAAAATATATATCAGACATAAAAATGAAATGTTACGAAAACGTGTAAATGATGTTTGAAATAAAATATCGTTTGACATAAGCCGAAACGTGACCTTCAGATTGGTTAAGAATGTAGGTGTTGGTGATAAGCGGAGCGGCTGATGAAGCGATAGCGATTTGGAGGATAATAAGGGGGTCTAAATTAGAGATGTGAAGTTGCCGGCAATATTGCCCAAAGTGGGGAATATTGGTAGCAATATTGCCACTTTGGGCCATATTGCCGGCAATATTGCTACCAATATTCCCACTTTGGGCAATATTGGCGGCAACGGCACATCTCTAGTCTAAATAGATTTGTAGTTTTGAAACCTACTAAGATTGTGATTTTTAGGTCCTTTATTTTTAACCTTAGTTTTTACGTCTAACTGTTTTGGATTGGTGTGGTATTTTTAACTATATGGATATTCCTAAGTTGTTATTACTGTTGTTACGTTGAAACGGATTTTGATGAAACTTGGCCGTGGGACAGCTTACTTTTTATCCTGGTGCTGGTAGCAGTTCCCTAAGAAACCACTGACGGAAGCTGATGTATAACAAAAACTGAAATCGCTTTCTCTAGCTATATCCGCATCCTATGATTCCAAATAAATATTCGTGCTCACATAGCTTACGTAGCGGCCTCGAATGGTTTTATTTACTGTAACAAAACAAGAGATTATTACACTGTTTCTATTCAAATGGAAACATGTAGGCATAACTGAACCAATATTTTTTAGAATTAAGTTATTTCTATTTCACATCACTAGTGCAGAAAATAACTTTTCGACCGGCTAAATTTAAATTACGGAACAATTTTATTCTCATTTTTGACTGTTTTTTGCACAGACAGAAGCAGTGTGCAGGTACACAATCCGTTACTTAATTTTGGTTGGAAAAACTCTTTATCGATACCAGAAGTATCAATTAACGTAAGGGACATTTTGGCGAAAATGAGTTATATATATCATTGGATTCAGAATTTTCTGCTCTATCGATTGGTATTATTGAAAAAATTCTATCATTAAAAAAAAATCCCTTACATTAAACAAATTTGGCCTACGTAAAACGATTTATGACAAAAAAACTGATGTAACGGACGATTTTATTTTCTTTTCTCTGTATAATACAGTAAGTGACAGTATTAAATAATTTACACCCTTACCTTAAACCTCAAATCAGTCGATTTATGTAACACGTCCCTTACTTCAATTAATGATTAGAGATTTATCAAGAATTCAGCCGCTTTCCCGTGGGAACTACTCCGCGCACCCAGATAAAAAGTAGCCTATAGCCTTCCTCGATAAATGGGCTATCTAACACTGAAGGAATTTTTCAAATCGGACCAGTAGTTCCTGAGATTAGCGCGTTCAAACAAACAAAC
>NWSH02000535.1:13107841-13143196 GCA_002382865.2 Heliothis virescens
GCGAATATAATATTCGTACTGTGCAGCGAAAACGCGACCGTTCTCGAGCGCGCATCGCACTGCGATATATAGATAACTTCACGGTACCCTTCGTTCACGAGTCCAACTCGCACTTGCCCGGTTTTTCGTCAATACACTGTACTCATAATAATGTTTAAATAGGTTTAAGTCCATAATTTCATATTACAGCTACATTGTGTATTTTTCGACATATAAGCCTTTGTTTACGGAACAGCTTATTATGTCCAGATTTTAAGCTGTATTTACGATAGAGATAGCAGGTATTTGTGTAGTTTTCATTTATTTCATAGTTAGTGGATACTGGATAGTCACGAACTACCAACTATTATGGAAATTATTTATACCTTTGGAGAGCTTGTGGCTAAGTCAAAGTCGTGTGGATCGATCGGTCATAAAGTTAGGTAATGCTTGACGCGGTCGGTCCATGGATGGATGACCATCTTGTTATAACGAGTTCTTCCATGTTTCGAAAGGCACGAATAACTGGTGAGTCTCGGCTGTCATTTAACGTAATAGTCGTTACGGGTAGTGAGAAAGTCTGACAACCAATCTTACCAATGGTTATGCCCGCGTAACTGGGTTGTGGAGGTCAGACAGGCAGTCGCTCCATCTAAAACACTGGTTCTCAGCTGCATCTAGTTAGACTGGAAGCCGATGCTAACATGAATGGAAAAAGGCTAGACAGATGATAATACCAAGACGTTATGGATCTAGACATAATTATGGATTTTATTTACGGATTATTCAAAATTTTATAAATTCTACCGCAAAATTGCATCCAGATTATCTTATCGTGGCGTCCAAAAACTCAAAGTTCGTAAAAATAAACTGAGATAGAGCATCAAATGTATTGAAACGATGTCTAGACAGTAAACGTTTGAGCTGCCTTGCACTTTACGACTATCTTATGAGACATACTATTGAAATTCATGATGCATCAAATTTTAAAACATCTATATACTGTGAAGGTGAGGTTTTGTTTACGGATTCTTTGAACATTGAATATTCCGTTGTCATTTTGTTTTAACAAAAGATAGTTAGTCCTTACAAAGTTTAGAAATATGTACAGACGACAGTAGGTCAACGTATACGAATCTGTAAATTTTTCCCGATCAAATATTAACCTACCGCCATTGCGATGAGGTTGAAAATCTATTGCAGAAATTTAACAGATTGTGGTAACTTGGGTACTACTGTACTAATAAAATAAAGCTGAAGAGTGTGCTTGAACGTACTAAGCTCAGAGACTACCGAACTGATTTGAAAAAATATTTCGGTGTATGTTATAAGTTAATGTTCGTCCGCGTGTACGGGACGCGGGTGAGACCGCTGGCGGATGCTAGTTACCCTACAGATAAATGAGATGATGAGATATGTATTTACATAAACCTAATTGGAATATTAAGGAGGAACCTTGGAGACGTTCAGAGAATACTTCTCATCTTGGTGTGGAGCGTATTTTACTGACAACGAAACTGCATGAAAAAACTAGCCAAAATATAGCATTAATTAAAATGAATAAGCGGCAGATATTTTTATTTAATACTAGCCGTTTTCCCGCGGTTTCACTCGCATCCCGTGGGAATTACTGCCCGTACCCGGATAAAATATAGCCTATGTCACTCGTGGATAATGTAGCTTTCGAATGGTGAAAGAATTTTTAAAATCGGTCCAGTAGTTTTTGAGCCTATTCATTACAACCAAACAAACAAACAAACAAACAAACAAACAAAGTTTTCCTCTTTATAATATTAGTATAGATGTAATTTTATTTTATATTTTGATAAAAAAACCCCGTTCGCATAATATATAAACAAATTAGTGTTTCGACATTCCGCTTATGTAGTAATGGAATATTATATTAATCAGCATTTAACAACCTGCAAAAATAATTTCCGCAAAATTATTTGGGAGTTCTTTCAAATCACTCATTAGTATCTGTGTAGAAGAAAAGTGGAGATGGGTTCAACCAGCACTCACCATTTAACCGCCGTCAACTGCTTCGCGCTCCGTGGGCTAGGCGTCATATCAAGCAGCGAGAGTCTGGCTGGCTCCAGCAAATGATATTCACAAACACAGTTCCATAGGCGTTAGTCTGTCACTTTTTTCACCTGGAGCACTACTCAACTATAGGAACATGGGAAAAAACACACGAAAATCGGGAGCGGGCCGCCGCGCTCGTAGAAATCAAAAATTGAAGAAGAACGAACATTTGAACGAACTGTTCACGCGCGCATGCGCGATCGGTGTACGGCGACGCTGTTAGCCAATCAGCCTTCGGGATTGCTTAGCGAGCGTCAGGCTGCCGATGGCGGGACTAATCAAATCCACTTCCCTTATATTTCTTCTACACATATAAGATATGAAATTGTGGGAAAAATATGAGAGAAATCTCAGTCAATATAATGAAAATGAAAATAAAGAACGGTACGGAACAGTATCTAATATATTTATGAACAAAATAATATTACAGAAGCACTTTTTAAAACAAGATACTTATCCTGTCGAACTCGAATGCAATTAACATAAACAACGAAAGACCAACTTAAACACAATATAACCAATAATAAATATCCAAAAGACTCGAAAGCATACAAAACCTACCAATAAAATTAAAACATACACCAGCAACGTAAATCCAATAATGGCTCAATATAAACTTTAAAAACTCGTATAAAACGCAGTAAATTGACTGGTCACTGGAATAAAAATCTGAAATAACTATTTGTACTACAGGTAATGGTTGATGGTAATACTGCAATTCGACCATCAGGGTCTCACAATGGGTACAGCAATTACACCGTTTGAACGTTGCTCTGATCGTCTCTGCCGTGCTGTGTTTAGTTTGGGATAGTTAGTGGCGCTAGTGACTGGGATTTGTTGACGTTAATCGAGTGAATGTTGCAATGAGTGGTGTTGATGATACAGCTTTAAAATACATCCAAAATATTTATTATTTTCAGAATTTGAATATTACATTTGCTTATCTAATGACGTGACTTACTGTTTTGCTTATGGTTCAATGGTTTCATAAACATTCGTAAAGAAAAAGAAATCTACAAAAATATGCGTATTTTAGTATTCGATAGGCTTAAAAGCCTCACTAATTAAGCTTGATCTCCGTTCAACTTAATCGTTTAATCTGTTTGTTATTTTGTCTTTGCCTGGTTTTTCTTTAGCTACACTTTTAAACAATTAAAATTGAACTATCTGACCAAAGAAATCGTTTACATAATTATATACAAGTAAAACAAGACCATGTCTTCGTATTCAAATTTCACCTAAACCCTCTATTTACGAAACCCGTACACCACCTTTCTATTAGCTCAAGCCTTTTGAAAGTCCCAACGGAATCTTTAAGTCTAAACACATCTCGAGTCGGTCCGTAATCAAATTGCTAGTCCACTAGCCAATCTAAACGAGCCCACACTGTGGTTAGAGCTAGGTGAACGGATTGATCCGCGCTCAGCAATTTTCCCACAATCCTGTGTTAGTGACTTTGTCATTTCACATCTACTGCCCTCTTGTTGCCTAAACTAAATTTTCGATAGCATTTCTGTAACGTCTTTGGTTGAATGGTGCTTTGGAGTTTATTGATTTTCAGATTTAATAATAGAACCGTTTTTAAACTGCACTGTTCTGAAGTGGCGTGTTTTATTTAGGTTGGTCTGTCTTGTAGACGAAACACTGGTTGAAGATCTAGTTAGCATAACTATCAATATGTCGGCTACCGTATTGACCAGTTTACATACTTTTTCACAGCATATTTTTATGGAAAACTATATACTTGGTACACTCTAATGGTCCTTTAATAAATCTATGCAATGCGTGTACCTGTGCAAGTGTGCATGAAGATTAAAAGATGAACTTCAAGCCGAGGAAAGGAACCCTTTGTTTTTAAAAGTTCACGAAATTTATAGGCATATTGCATACTTTGCGATATATTTTCCCGTAGCAGTTTCATCCTGATCGCAAACATACTCTAGTTTATTGGTTTTGTCTCATACGACAAGATGGATGGTTCGGTGTGTTTTATTTGACTACCCCTTTTTATTTATGAACCACCTCCGTGTTCAATTTCTATGTGGAAATATGATTGAGGAAAAGTTTACATGTCAGGTTTGTCACCTGAATAGTTACTAGGGGAAACTTGAAGGAGGTCAAAGGTTGATGGTGATTTTTTAAGATTTAGCATAAGATTTTTAATAATTGGTAGGTTTTTGGGTTCAATAATTTTGCTAAACATTGCATTTTTCATGGACTATATATCTTTTTAAATATGCCTATTTAGTGTTTCTTAGTGCTGCCCCATTTGTGTAGCTTAAATCATTATAAGGGTTCTTACAACCCTTCTCAGCCCTGAGACTGGAAGCTGACGAGAATGTTGATCCTGCGCCTGGGCTATTTGTAATGTACAAAAAAGGTGACATACTCGTATTGTATAAAAATACTATACTCCGTAAAAACCTACGCATTATTCCTTTGAAATATAAAAACTTCATGCATGTATTCTATGGATGTTCCAAGATGTCTTTTCCATTCCTACAATGTTTCCATCAAAAGCTACTAAACATTTTAAAATCCAAACTCATTTGCTGACCAATCCTTTTTAAAGAAATAATGTCGCTTCCTGAACCACTAAGGAAACTAAAGAACTATAGCAATTTCAAAACTCCCATTAAATATAGTTCAGTGATTTACGAGTAATGTACAGTACATGGATAATGTCTTTTATACTCTTGCTTGTTTTAAAGATAAGAATATAAATAGGGCATTTTTTTTCTCAAATAGCTAGAAGAAATTGCACAAGTCCTTGAAGTTTTAGTTAAGTAACTTGTTCTGCAGTTGAGAGTAAATAATTTAGTAGCAGAATAATAGCTGAGGAAATGAACTTAATATTTTGAGGTTAATTTATTTTTTCTAGTTTATTTTATCGTCTGTTTGAAAGGATCAATATTTTAGTCTGTTTATACAAGATTATAGGGTGCAGTTGATACTGCTATGTAGTTTGTACCTATTAATTATTGGTAACTATTCATCACATCCTATCATTCAGTCTAAAATTGGGCACTCCTAATTCCAACTCAAACTTCTGTGTCTAAATCGCTATACATTACCCTTCCAACATTAATGTCCAAACCACCACTCCCTATAAGCGCAGCAATGAATACCGAACTTAAACCACGTGAAAGCTACAAAGATATTCGATTTTAACGTTACATTCACCTCAACGCACTGGTCGAGACAATCGAGTTATTTCGCGCGGTATATCCGAGTAACTGTGTTACTGATGCACGGTAGTAAAAGTTTTACATGCAGTATAGGTTGACGATCGGTTTTTGGGTTACTTACAGGTAACAATTTGGTTAAAAAAATGTTTTTTTTGTATGGGGAGAAACTGTCTAGCTGAGTACTTTAATTACGGATCAACGCAACTGATTTTTTAGATATCGCTAATGACATCTAAGATGACTAAAATAGATTTTTGAAAATTATCAAAGGTCTTCTTCTTCTTCTTATCGAATGAGCTTCAGGTATAATCACCTAACAAGCCCTAGTGTCAGAGTTTTCTCAAATCCGCCTGACGGCTTCTGACGTGGATTTATATAAGACTGCTACTGAGTAGCATTCGAGGATGCCGGCTTTACGTGGCCCTCCCAGGCACGGGGGTGTAACACCAACAACTTCCAAACTCCAGGCCGCTTTGTGTAAGTTTCTAAAACCCACAAAGCGATTTCGGCCTGGCACAGGAATCGAACCCGAGACCTGAGATCGGCAGGCGCTATGCGACCACTAGACCTACGAGGCAGTTGTAAAGGTGTAAGTAGCTGAAATTATGGTGATTAGCTCGTTGCAAATATGTTATAGAAGTAGTGAGGACGAGCTAAGGCATACATAATTTATCATTAAATTCTCACTCAAAACGAAATTCGGAAGCTAGAAGTAATGAAAGTACCTATTACAAAGAGAAAGAAGTATTAAGAAAAAGTTTTTCTTCTAATTAAGTAAGGTATCCAAGGACAGACAAAACCTACATAAGCCACCTCTTCTAAATAATAAATACAAAACACGTGTTCAATATTCCTGTCCTCAATACGAAATCCTTTTATCTTCCAAAGGAGCCGTATTCATAGTAAGACCTCTACTAATTCGTTTACGAGTGCTCTGACAACCTCGTAAGCGGTGCGTTGAACTTCAAAATGGTCTATGTACGGTGATATAATTGTAAGACTATGTAAAGATATTACTTAATTCAAGTCCCAATATAATGTAGATTTGTCTGTAGTTTGTACTAGTATTTGTTGAATAGTTTTTTTTTCAAGTGTGCACTTTATTTCGTGCAATTTTCATTATTTAATTTCCTTGATTTGTTTTTTAAAGAAACTTCATTTTCGTCAAAATTGGTTCAGCAGTTTTACTATGTAAACGAATAGTTCTATATTATAATGGTTAGAGAATAGATATTTGTATTCTTTTAAATTTTGAGTCAGTCAAAGTCAAATATCGTTTATTGAAAGTAGGCTAATTAAATTAGCACTTTTTCACGTCATAATTTACAAAGGACAGCACCCCCAAAAGCGCCCCCCTTTCACCACTTCCTAGTGTTATGGTTGGAAAGAAGAAGTGGTGATGAACAAACTTCCCAACAACACAGCTGTCTATTACATTTATACATTATACAGTCTGAACCGTATTCATAGTCTGTAATTATTTATCGAAAAAAACAATGAGGTACCGGTGTCTGAAACTTCATACGAATCGAAACTTAGTTATTGCAACATACAATACAAATATCTACACACACACGAACACAAGTTTCGCTATCCATTCCACACATCGCTTGCGGTTGGCCGCGCGAAAAATTTGCTCTCTGTACAATTTTACTACCTCGTTCCATTCGTTCACATTCATGAGTCGTCGTTTTACTGGTTTTTGTTCATTCATACAGAGTTTATTTTGTTTTCGGGAATAATGGCTGCATTCGTGTGCACGTCGACAGCTTTTTCACTATCCTATCGAAATAATTTATGTATTTTTGAAATTGTGTTATTGATGTTGTCGTAATGAGATGTGAAATTAATATTCATCATCTTGTAATGCAGGTACGAATGTTGAATTCTGAATGGAATTATTTACCTTTAATTATTTTTAATGGAAGGTTGGTGCATGTCTGTTTAAATTTTCACGTCTGATTTAATATTGGTGTATCATATTTGATTTATGTTTATGCCTGAAAAATCGAAACATATTTTGACGGAATATACCTAAGGAGTGACAAAGATTTATGTATAGTGCCGCTGCTTCTTATGTGCAGTGTTGATAGCTGTCAGTGTTTAAGGGATGATACCTATACATAGTTTGCACTGAATCACAGCAACTATTATCTGTAGGTACCTTAAACGGTCAGACCATTCGCTTTCTAACATAGAAGTTTGAATATAAACTACGCTCATCTATGAACTTAACAAGGCAAATTGATTGATCATTGACAGCTACCTCTAGAAAAATGGCGCTAAAAGCCGAGTAACAGATTTTTGGCACTCCGTCTGTCACGCATATTATGCGCTCGGTTTTGCTAGGCGCGACAAAAATCCTCCAGTGTCAAGGCTTTTAAAATATTTTAAATCCAAAATGCCAGCACATTAAAATAAAATTCTTTAACAGAATACAGGTGGCATTTTTTTGCAGCTACAATTTGTTACCTGGTTGTCACTAGCAACCGTTACAGCAGCCATGATTGATTGAATGACGTATTTCAGCTTTGAAGTTTTTGCACTCAGAACTTGTTCATGAACTGTGTTCATAGAATTTTTGTGTTCGTATTTATTGAGATTGCAGTTTTGAGTTTTGTTTGTGGTATTTTGAACGGAATGTTTCCACGGTTTTGTCTGTTTAAATAATTACTTCGCGCCACAAAGTGACTTTTCTCGATAAATAGGCTGACACTCAACAGTTCTTTTATATCAGCCCAGTAGTTAAAGTGATAAGCGCATTAAAAAAATTAAAATATCAGTAAAAATTACGTAAGATAGATGTTTGATCACTCTCTATTTTGCAAACTTTAACTTACCTATTTTTATTTATTTTTCACTGCTATTTTTTTATCAGTCCTATCCAAGACATTTAGAAAGACCATTATATAACCATAAAAGTCATATTAGTACTTAGCAAAGAGGCTGGACTACAAACATTGCCATCAACTATCCATAAACCTAGGTTACAAAAAGCTTCTAAGAACTTCTACAAAAAAAACTCCCAATAAAGTACTATGACTTGTGTGAAAGTAAAATATATCCAGAATATCATCCGTGCAGATATTAGACGGAATACAAAAGCGAATATTTGTTAGCTTCATTAATATTAATGGTGGGTCCTACAAGCTTCAATCCCTTATTTGGCAGTTATCGCGTCACTTTAAGCTTGACACAGGTATCTTGATTATTAAGATCGTACAAATTGTTTACATTATTCATCTGGGGATTGTTTGTTGGGATGAGAGAGATATCCATTTTTAGACGAGGTGTTTTGGGATATGACCTTGTAATGTCGGTGTTTTGAATTGACGGTATTTATGAAATACTAGCTTCTATCAGCGGTTGCATCCAAATAAAAAGTAGCCTATATTTTATTTTTATATATGAGCTCTATTACTGCCAAGTTTCGTCAACATCAATTCAGCAGTTTCCGAGTGAGAGAGTGACAAACATATCTACATACATTCTCATAAACTTCCGCATTTTTATTAGAGTAGAATAGGTTAGTAGTTGAATATTATGTTTAGATGTCAAAGAACCTGGCAAAAAATCAATTAGATAAATTCCCAAAAAATACTCATATTTTTTGAGAACTTCCCCAGAAAATTATTAAGCATAAACTTCCAATATCTTTCGGAACTTCACGACAAAAATATTATTCCCAAAACCTTATTTTCAGGCACATTTGTCGAAAATCACGTTCATAAATAACATAATCTGTCGTTGTCACCAATAAATCTATTACCCATTACGTTACATCGTTAAACTTAGTACAAAAATACTGCTAAAAGCGAATAACATTAATGAAAGCCATAAAGTTATTAATAGCTGAAGTTTCGTTGTTAATCTCTCAACATCACTCTCGTGCTAACAAATACCACTCAATCATCAAATGTGATTACAAGAGCAATAACATTTTATATGAAAAAGTTATATCTAAAAATAATCGTAAAACGTTAGTCTGGGAATATTGTAATGTTCCAATAAAAAGGATTGATAATATCGAGGTTAGTCGAGTTCTCTTTGATCGGGAAGTGGAAAAAACGTGTACTAGTAAATTCTTGTCTATATAAGTTGTTGCTATATTAATGTATAGAAAACAAGTTGGCCGGCTGTTCGTATGCCAAGAGATCGTTATCTATTTGGGCTCGTTTCATGCTTGTTTTGGTGTTTATTTGTTTTGTTATAATAAAGTAAACAGTGCTATTTCATGTACGGGTAAAGGCTGTGTTTTAGTTAATGTATAAATACACGTTTTGCTGTAGCAAAAATCATTATCAGTCGTTGTTACAGTTCCACGTCAGAGGTCGTAAGGTGGATTTGAGTAAACTCTGATAACAGTGCTTGTTAGGTAAGAAGTTAATCTTGATCGAATAGGGTATTTTTAGAAATATTTAAAATCCTACTTTTTTCCATATAAGCGGTGTGTCAATAATCAACGTTATATTAAACCGACCCCAACCCTTATCTCCCCAAAAAAAATACATAAATAACAGCAAGATGTTCCGTGTTGTACATTATTACAGTAGAATTGAAATACTTTATACTTTAGCATAAAACTTTGACAGTAAGACCAAGTAATGAACCCGGAAAATGAAGCTCCAGTAATAATTTTGCACGAAATTGAGCTTTGGAGGCGCATTCAAAAATTTAATCTGCCGAAAAAATATGCGGAACACACTGGCTAACGATCTCCTTGAGAAAGCAGGGCAACAAAGCGAAAATAATGCAAAGAGATTTTTTCAAAAAAGCTATAACAGCCATGAGTTTTTAAACTTGAGATATTAATTATTTTCTTTAGGTAAGTATATATTTAAGGAATTGGAGCCTACCAGTCGAATATCAATATTGAGAAAATAGTGTCTACCTAAGATACATTTCACGTTAAATTAAAGTTAAATTGCTACTGTCAGGCTTGTCTATGTCAAGACTTCATTTCATAAGTGTTGCTATGTCACGCATGAGAACGTTAATGGATTGCCATCTACTTCAATTATTGTATCCTTACTGCCTGCAGGAATTTAGGCTTTGAGTACTACGTTAGTAATAATAGCTCTGATTGTACTTCGTCTACAATGCCAAACATTTCCAATAGCTCAGCAGAATATCAACAATACAAAGCTCAATTCTCAAAGGAACTATTACATATTGCTCACAAAACTGGCCCAAGCGTTGCGTGTAAAGAATTGGCCCAACAAAATATTTTTTCATAGTATAACGCATTGATGCCCCAACTGTATCCTCAAATAAATGACAAATCAAAAAGGTTTGTCCGCTTGCCGGTGTTGCAACGAAACAAAACACAGTCAAAATTTTTCGGGCTCTAAAAAAAGGAAATTCAAATTAAAAAGTGTCAACGGCAGAATCGATTTTCAACCATTCCGACGCGGGCGGTGTCGATTGCAATTCTCGTGTAGAACTTTGCTCTAGGCTCTTTGTTGTTCGTCCAGGATTGAACCAGAATATGTATGCAGCGAGTACGGTTTCGCTACCCCTGTTTTTATTGCCGTAACTTCTTTTGCGAAGCAACTGAATGTTTTTAGGGTTACGTGTAGGAATGGTTTTGCTACGTGTCTGGAATGTATTGATAGATTTACAGTTTGGTGTCAAGCTGTATATCTTAATATTTTCTTTTAAATAAAAAAAAATACATACTGACGGAATTGCCGAGTTAGTTAAGCTAGATTCATTCATTTCAACATTTTATTAATATACACGGTTCAGGAGTTAAGCGCTCTGCCTTTTTACAAGATCCGGGATCAAAGGGCAAGATTGAATTTTTGCAGATGAAGTTATGAAAAATGATTGAAAGTCCAAGAAAACCAATTTGCTTTGAGCTCAGGTTTAGGAAATGAATTTAAAGGATTTAGTGCCATTAAAACAGGAGTTATACAGAGTGTGGGCGGTAGATTTGAAGAAACCGTTATATGAAAAAATCTGAGAATATTAGGATAAGTAGAAAGTATTTGATTTGACCGTATCTATGGAAAGCTACAGATAGACAGAAAAAGCGTCCATGTAGTACAGACAACAGCGGGTCAACGTATACGAATCTGTCAAATTTTACCAGTCAAACATTAACCTACTTCCATTGTGATAAGGTTGAAAATGTAATGCAGAAATTTGATTGACAGATTGTGGTAACTTGATGTGCTGTTGTCTGTACCTGAATGGTATTCATATTATGTGTTGGTTTATATTTCACTAGTACTATACGTTAATGACGTTATCAATTAAAATGAGATGGATAAAATTCGATGTCTAATGGTTCACATAAAGACCCCGCAAACTGTAAACTTTTTATCGGCCGATAGTTTGATCGTGCTCATAAATCAGTATGAGGATTAGTGGTAGTGAAAAGTTTGATTAGATACACGATTACTTTCAAAATAAACTGCCAGTTAATATTGCGCAAACTATCGGCCGACAGTTAAGTTTACAATGTGCGCTCCACGCCTTCTTTGTCGTAGGGAAAGTTACATGATAGAAAACAAAGTAACAGCTGTAATGGTAATGATAACGTAGCTCATAATTATACATTTCATGTTAAATTATAAGCCTTGTAACAATTTAGTTTTCAATTTGCCTGCCAAGTTTAGGTCATAATTTTTTTCCTAAGAAAAAACTGTTATAAAACAAATCTAAAATTGTTTTTCAAAAATCTGGAGCAATTTCACATCAACAAGGGCAATTCAGACGTTATTTTTATCTCTAGTCGCTAAAAACGAAAAAAATATTATTCTCCTAAGGTTGAGAGACACTTGAAAATGTTTATGTTACTGTGTATTATATTGGCCTTTTTTGTATGGGTTAGATTTCTTCTAAACTATGTGCGATTGTAGTGGCCAAAAAAATATGACAATAACACTTAGGCTTGGTTCTTTAGTTGTTTTTAGTAAGTGCCATGTAAATAAAAGTATGTGATAAAATAGTAGTTTATTTAGTACTTTTAGTGTTTATTGTGGTATTATTTTTCACTTTGATTCAGGATTAAAAAGGCAAAAAGGTGTCTTCTGTCTTAAAAAGGTGTCTATCTGTGGCACATGAGCTCATATACGGATGAACGGATTTTGGAAGCAGTTTTTCCTATAAATGAATATTTTATAATATCATGTAAACGATTCTAAATAAGTAGTTACGAACCAACGCCAAAGATCAGAACAGAACCTTGATGATAAAACAATTGTAATCGACACGAAGAAATCTGGAGTGTCATAAGAACATAGTACTCAACAGCACACATGCTTAGCGAGCACGCACACACGCTCAGCGAACACGCACACAAAAAAGCTTAAGCCACCATTTTTCATATCCGCAATCATATACTCAGGCTTAGGCGGATTACACACTACTTATTCGTAAGACTGATGTTTGAAGAAGAAGCTTATTAGCTTAACCAGTGCTCGTTATTGGTTCGCAATCATCTGGTATCATCTAACATGACAGATGTTATTGTAATGGCAGTTACCATAGATTCCAAGAGGTGGAAGCAACCTTCAGTGAGCGGTTTACAACTATCTATTTTGTAAGAAAATTTAGAAAGCCTCATTTTAAACTTTTTCACTGGTTTATATTTTTAAGAGCCAGTTTCAGAGGTTTAGGTTATAGATCGTTAGCTAAATATAACTACTTAATTTACTTAATTTTGACTACTTTTCTATAGCATTATCTGTCAGATAGCTATCTATTAGTCCCCGCTATAATAACAAAACTCAAACGATATCTTTTACGTTTAAATCCATTAAGGCATTCAGCTGCTCTGACACAATAAAGGAGTTTACACAGCATTTATAAATATACACTGAAAACCACAAACCTCTTTGTGTGCATTCATCTAACAAACGCAGCTTCACGCCTCAGAGTGCGTGTCAGTGTGTAACCAGCCTTACTGTAGTACCGTCAGATTTCGAAGCGCAAAGTGTGCCACTTGCCCTTATTTATGACCTGCCATTTTCCTTAGCAATATCTTTTTTCTCTCTTAGTGCCTTCCCATTCTAATACTCGACGGAAATTAGGCACGAGATATTGTTGGGATTTTTGTTACGGAATATAGGTGTTCTTGGTCATGAGTTGCTTGATGGTTTGTGAACGGCCTACCTGAATAGCTGTTATACTTAGATGGTACTTTTGTGTAGTTATGGAATGCTGGAGGTATGAAAGTCTTTAAGCCTAGTCTTTATGGCCTAGCGTGTAATCGTATTTACGCTTTTCNGTAATGCAGAAATTTGATTGACAGATTGTGGTAACTTGATGTGCTGTTGTCTGTACCTGAATGGTATTCATATTATGTGTTGGTTTATATTTCACTAGTACTATACGTTAATGACGTTATCAATTAAAATGAGATGGATAAAATTCGATGTCTAATGGTTCACATAAAGACCCCGCAAACTGTAAACTTTTTATCGGCCGATAGTTTGATCGTGCTCATAAATCAGTATGAGGATTAGTGGTAGTGAAAAGTTTGATTAGATACACGATTACTTTCAAAATAAACTGCCAGTTAATATTGCGCAAACTATCGGCCGACAGTTAAGTTTACAATGTGCGCTCCACGCCTTCTTTGTCGTAGGGAAAGTTACATGATAGAAAACAAAGTAACAGCTGTAATGGTAATGATAACGTAGCTCATAATTATACATTTCATGTTAAATTATAAGCCTTGTAACAATTTAGTTTTCAATTTGCCTGCCAAGTTTAGGTCATAATTTTTTTCCTAAGAAAAAACTGTTATAAAACAAATCTAAAATTGTTTTTCAAAAATCTGGAGCAATTTCACATCAACAAGGGCAATTCAGACGTTATTTTTATCTCTAGTCGCTAAAAACGAAAAAAATATTATTCTCCTAAGGTTGAGAGACACTTGAAAATGTTTATGTTACTGTGTATTATATTGGCCTTTTTTGTATGGGTTAGATTTCTTCTAAACTATGTGCGATTGTAGTGGCCAAAAAAATATGACAATAACACTTAGGCTTGGTTCTTTAGTTGTTTTTAGTAAGTGCCATGTAAATAAAAGTATGTGATAAAATAGTAGTTTATTTAGTACTTTTAGTGTTTATTGTGGTATTATTTTTCACTTTGATTCAGGATTAAAAAGGCAAAAAGGTGTCTTCTGTCTTAAAAAGGTGTCTATCTGTGGCACATGAGCTCATATACGGATGAACGGATTTTGGAAGCAGTTTTTCCTATAAATGAATATTTTATAATATCATGTAAACGATTCTAAATAAGTAGTTACGAACCAACGCCAAAGATCAGAACAGAACCTTGATGATAAAACAATTGTAATCGACACGAAGAAATCTGGAGTGTCATAAGAACATAGTACTCAACAGCACACATGCTTAGCGAGCACGCACACACGCTCAGCGAACACGCACACAAAAAAGCTTAAGCCACCATTTTTCATATCCGCAATCATATACTCAGGCTTAGGCGGATTACACACTACTTATTCGTAAGACTGATGTTTGAAGAAGAAGCTTATTAGCTTAACCAGTGCTCGTTATTGGTTCGCAATCATCTGGTATCATCTAACATGACAGATGTTATTGTAATGGCAGTTACCATAGATTCCAAGAGGTGGAAGCAACCTTCAGTGAGCGGTTTACAACTATCTATTTTGTAAGAAAATTTAGAAAGCCTCATTTTAAACTTTTTCACTGGTTTATATTTTTAAGAGCCAGTTTCAGAGGTTTAGGTTATAGATCGTTAGCTAAATATAACTACTTAATTTACTTAATTTTGACTACTTTTCTATAGCATTATCTGTCAGATAGCTATCTATTAGTCCCCGCTATAATAACAAAACTCAAACGATATCTTTTACGTTTAAATCCATTAAGGCATTCAGCTGCTCTGACACAATAAAGGAGTTTACACAGCATTTATAAATATACACTGAAAACCACAAACCTCTTTGTGTGCATTCATCTAACAAACGCAGCTTCACGCCTCAGAGTGCGTGTCAGTGTGTAACCAGCCTTACTGTAGTACCGTCAGATTTCGAAGCGCAAAGTGTGCCACTTGCCCTTATTTATGACCTGCCATTTTCCTTAGCAATATCTTTTTTCTCTCTTAGTGCCTTCCCATTCTAATACTCGACGGAAATTAGGCACGAGATATTGTTGGGATTTTTGTTACGGAATATAGGTGTTCTTGGTCATGAGTTGCTTGATGGTTTGTGAACGGCCTACCTGAATAGCTGTTATACTTAGATGGTACTTTTGTGTAGTTATGGAATGCTGGAGGTATGAAAGTCTTTAAGCCTAGTCTTTATGGCCTAGCGTGTAATCGTATTTACGCTTTTCATTTAAAGGACCAGATAGTCCCATGACATCCAATACCCTCATGGATGATTAAATTAGACATAAGGCCAAGCAAAATAATTGAAAAGTCCTAAACATAAGTGTACGTATGTTAAACTTTAAAACGAAATAAAAATAAGATCTCAAAAGTCGTAACATTTCACTACGTTATTCATGCGTCATGAACACTTACATAAAACAAATTGGATTAGCTGCTACAAATAAAATTCAAACAGCTTCATACATTAATATCAAGTCTAAACACGAGCAATAAATAACCCAGATTATAATCACTTAAACTAGTTTCACATTCAAAATAATACAATTTAAAATTCATTTCTTTGCTTAGCTATTTAAATAAACTTGATTTATTGTGCCATAGATGTTGTACAAAACAACGCTGGCGGAAAGATTTGGAGTTGGTCCAAAAATTACGTCACTGGCCCACAAAACCAGACGGTTCCCATTAGTGGGACTACACGACACTATAATTACTGAGATCAACGCAACTTATGTTGACCTTTTGTTTTTATCCAAATCTTAACATTATATCGTCCAGATTAGTTTCTGAGTATGTTTTTGTCCAATTAACGGAGGATCTTGTAACTAGTAATAAAATAAGCAACAATGTTTTGTACGAATAGAACACTATTCCAAATAGTTTGTAAGCTCAAAATGAGAACGTTAACTGTAAACACGAAAAGCCACACAACAGTAACGTTGTCGATAACAATCTTTATTCCAAAATCTAACATTTTAATACTAACAAAAATAATAAAGTCAGTCCAAACAAACAAGGTGAACAGAAAGTAATTTATTCTAAGCCTTATTGATACAATTCTAAAAAGAAACTCCCAGCAGCTTTCATTCTCAACAAGAAACAAAATAAGCATACACAATATCTAAGTGAAAAAACCTCTCACATCGAAAGAACGAATTTATATAGCGCTGTAGAAGAAATGTCGCGACGTCGACCCCTAAAAATCTAATTATATACTTTTGTGAGTTCCCCACTGTATGACGGATTTCCGTTCTCGACGCGCGCCTTAAATGATTTTACTTCTTGAAATCTGTCTCAATTTCTCTCCGTTTCAGCTCTTGACGCAATTTCGTTCATATTATATTGGATGGGGTGCTACTGAACGAGACCGTTTGATTTAATAATATTTGATCGCGCATTCAGTTTTGTCGTATTAGCTGTACGGACAGCGTTATCTCATTCTTTGTCTTAATCGGATCTGGTATTAGTATCATCTGGATTTGCTTTATTGAATCCTGTAAGTGAAACGAACGTACCTATATTTCAGACTCTTTGATCTTTAATACCAAATGCGATGCCTGTACTAGATTACATTTTGGAAGGAGCTTGAACATTAAAAATTGTAAAAAATTCAATGAAAAATATATTATAATATTTGTCATCAATCGCTTTCAGTTGGATATTGAAAATGTCAGCAGCTTTTACCATAGTGTTTTATACTTTGTCAACTAAATCTGAGTCACCAACTACAAATTTGAGTATATGTAAAGAACACTTTAGGTTCAAAAGATTGCGAGAAATAATAGTAAGGTTTCTCTATCTTTTTTTTTGTTGGTATTTCAACTGCCAAGGTTGAACCATTCGACCGATTTGGATACTATTTGACCTGGATACAAGCTTAATATATTTTCTTTGGGTTTCAATGAATCCGCAAAAATAGCCTGTTTGTCATACAAGAATAAATTATGTCTGAATTTTTATATTTAGCTTATATTGAAATTAAGGAAGCCGCTGTTGTGCAACTTTCATTTAAATGAAGACATTGCATTGTGAAAGTCTTATCATACATATTTCAAACTTCACTTTTATACATTATAAAAGGTAGCTTATAGCTTTCCTCAAAAAATTAGTCTAAAGATGAAACATTTTTCTAAGTTGGTGCATAACCTTTTGAAACAAACAGCCTTTTCGGCATAAAATATTTGTCTAACATTTTATCTTAATCCAATTGGCAGTCGTATTAATTACTCCAATTCATCGTGTCCTAAAAAACTTCATACTTTTAGCAAAAATATGTATATTAGAAATAAATCTAGGTCCAGTTGTTTACAAAGAAGGTTCTCTAAACGTAACAAAAAGAAAATTTTTAGTCTGACAAAGAAAAGGAAATGTTTAACCTACGTACGTAGGTACTTGATGTTATAGAGAATACTTATAATTTATAGTAGCTAAAAATATACTAAAAGTGTTTCATAATGTATCTTTAAAAAAAAGAACAGATATAGGCAGTTTTTGAAATTATTCAATTATAATTTTTTCAATCTCTATAATGTTAAAGTTTTTAATCAAAAATAAAATGTATATATATAGTATTCCGTCTTGCATTCACTCTCAATCTTATTTTGTTATTTATCCCAACTGGTTTACTAAAATTTTTACAAGGCGAGGGTAAAAAATCACTTAATTTGATTAGGGGGGCTTCTTTCAGATACAGGTACTTCTCAATTCTATTTAAAAGTAACGTAATTGAATGAGAAATAAGGTGAATAAATTACTGAATAGGAAGCAAGAGAGACATGATTCTAAGAAATTATGGGATGTCTTTAATACATTAATTTGAAAAGGTGTCCTCAATTAGGGTAATTCGGCCATTTCGCATCTTTGTTTTGACTTTTAATGGAATTGAGTTTAAAGTACGGTGATCTAGCTATGTCAAGGAATAATACATAACTAATTTGTAAATTTTTATTTTTGATAATACTATCGTGAATAGTTTATAAATATGTACCTATATTTATTTTACAATAGATATATCACGACATATTTTTAAGCAGGTACAAGTTACATTAATTAATAGCAAACGAAACCTAAATTATAATTTATTTTATAAATGTTTTTGATGGCATTTATTTTACAATAGATATATCACGACATATTTTTAAGCAGGTACAAGTTACATTAATTAATAGCAAACTAAACCTAAATTATAATTTATATTATAAATAACTGAAAAAATCAAACTTACCGCTAGCAGTTATTCGTAGTAGGGTCTGCAAGGTAGGATCTGAAATAAACAAAAAAAGGTTAATCTACATAAAAAACTTGTATATTGAAATCACAAAATTTTTGCATATCGCGTGCATGCGACAAATGAAGTTGCCGTGAATAGTTAAGCCTAAGTCTTACAGGCTGCTTATTCTAAACTGAAAATCAGTATGAACGCTTATAACAATTGCCATATAATTCAACAAGATACTGCCAACGATACTGAAATTACAGCCATTCAGAAATCTATTTCGTCCTTAACGAGCTACCGAAGATCTTATCTTAGTATGTCAGTGGGGTAGTTCAGTCTTATTTGTATGGCCTAAGATTGGGCTGTGGTATGATGTGAATATTGAACAATGGGTAGACTTAATTGATGACCAATTATCATAAAGAGGTATGTAATGTATCTATTAATTTGGTGAATATAGTGATGATTTGATATTAATTCAGATAATTAAAATCAACTGTATGTGATTCAGTTCTTAAATAAAGCAAAGAAAATTACAATTATAGGTTCCATATTTAAAACTAGCGGATTTTTTAACAAAACTGATCATATACGCTCGACATATTCCGAACGGCAAAAATCTGTCGCTCGTTTACAAACTTTATGTTTTACACCAGTAGTTGTCAATTGTTTACTGTTAATTAATGTATACGCAACGCTCGTCGCCTGCACCACAGAATAAAGAAGTATCTGTAATGATGCTAAGCCTTGTTATCAATATGATGACGTAAGCACCATCGAAGCCGTAAGGTTGTCGCATGGTACTACTGACATAAATGTCTGTCAAAATTTTGTTCCTATTTTGACCAAATGCTAGTTGGCGCGATAGAGCTTGACGTGAAAGTCAGTACTGACAGCACTGGTAAAGGTACATAAATGCTTGCCAATGCCATGCGCATGCATATGTGAGTATGACGTTGCATTACATTAATCAATAGTGCTGCATTTACGAGTGACACTCTCATAATTAAATCGTATGAAAATGACTAATTTATCAACCTAACCCACACAATATTGTCGTCTCTTTCACTCCACAGTTATTTCAGTACGTGTAATGAAAACAAGAACGTTGATATTATGAATAGACATTCTGAGAAATACATGTTCCTCGCTTTGTGTGCACTCCTGAACTAATTATGAAAATAGGTATATTGTACGACATATTAATGTCTTGAAAATCGTTTGAAGATCGTGCATTCGATTGACTTAACATTCGGAAAGGTTTTATAAAGAATGGAGAGAATCGATTTGAAAGGCTTTTACTGATACGTTAAAGGCCTAATTATATTGAGGAATAGGTTTCTTGTGAGCAGTTTTTGCCGTTCCTTTTCGGTTCCGTTTAGTAGAAACTAGAAATTAAGAGATAATTGATAATAATTTTTTATTCAATGATAGTTTGCTGTCAGAAGTTTTCTTAAAAAAAATGTCTATCTCGTGATCTATTAGAGTCATGAATTTTTTAAATTGTTTTCAAAGAATTTTATTTTCACCTCGTAGTTTCTTACATCTACACATTTTCTATATTATGAACATATAAAGAGTTGACATCAAATGTACCGTTCCTAAGGTCAGCATACAAATAACAATTCTATTTGACCGCAGCGAATTCCCCTTTCACCCCCAACCCTATTTAACAAGTTCTCAGTCAGCAGTTAAACGAATTACAGGCTATTAGAAAGACTTAACTGCTACTCTTTGTATTGGCGGCGCAATAAAACAAGCGTTTGTTATTTTATGAAGATCATATATCTCCTTTAGTGTTTAAGATTAACGTCATCAATATCGGCTTTGGAATAAACGCTGGCTTTTAGGTGTTTTTAATTGTTTGTTTTTAGGAAGTGTGGTTTTGATTTTGTGATTTAAGGTAATGTATTTTACCTTTGTTGGTTAAATTTGGTATTTTGAGCATGAAATCCTGAAATAGATATTCAGGTTCAATTAACATTCATTATTCGTTTCATTGATTTAGCTCCATCATAATATTGAATAACTGGAAATTCTATCGAAATAAATAATTTATAATTTCATTTTTGAAAAGAGTGTCCATGGAGTTTCTTGCCGATTCTTCTCCATGAGACCCACTTCTTGGAATGCAACTAGCTTGACATTTCGAAAGAGCTTTTATAGGCCTATTTGAAACAAACAAAAATGAGTTTGAGTTTGAAAACATGTACCTACGTTCTCGGTGCCTAAATGCCAAGCAATAAGTAAGTAAATGTCGAACGTCCTTAGACATGCTGTCAGACACGGTTCTAGTACAGAATAATACGGTGAGGTGTCAAAGCAAATTCAAGCAATATCGCTCGATATCCCTTGCGATACTTGAAAGACATTTTTGCCCCTTATGAATACAAGACTATGTTGATGTTTAGACTACGGTGCTAACGAGGTCGTAGCTTATTGAACGAGAAGCTAAAATTCTTTAAAAAATTCTACATGTTTTTAGACAAAAAAATTGCTAATGATTAAAGATATCGGGGAACCAAACATAGAACTCAAGCTTACTAAAATAATTAAGGCCAACGAGGCATCCAAGTAAAAATACTTTTTCATTAACACAATTCAATCTAGCAGTGTAGGCGGAGAGGCCTTACAGACAGAACATTTCTGATTACTTAATTTCGCCCAAAAGAACCATTCATTCTTGATCCCACCTAAGAATTAATACAACATATATTATCCCTGGCTTAGTAAGTACAGTCGCACAGAAATCTTGAACTGACAACGTCTGGATGTGTTAATCTAATTAACACATCTGTCCTTACTGAGATACGTCCCGTTTCATTAATCACTGCCGTTCGCGACTGTACAGGACTTAATCAGCCGCTGTCGCCGAATGTCTTCAGTTTCGTTATTATTAGAAACACGGTCTTTTGTCACGAGTGCGAAATTTTGGAAATTAATTGTTTGGGATTGTGGAATTTGTGTACTTCTGTAATTTGGAGATAGGTACCATGATATAATTTTGAAATTGTTTTACTTTACAAACATGACAGGCGTTTAAAATAAAAGTAAGCTAAGTAATTTTGGTATCCATTTTCCTTATAATAGAACATGGAGAACCTGGAAGTAATGAACGAGTACGTATATGCAACTACAGCACATTTAAATACTTAGAAACTTAAGCACATTAAAGTCAAAATAAAAAATGTGAAAAGGAAAACAGAAGGTAACCCTAGGAATAAACATGCAACTTTATACAGAACCCCTCTTCTTTAAATATAAGAAAATAACGCAGTTACCGTGCCAAGTACCGAGCTAACAAAAATATGGTTCGCCACCTGATCTTAATTAATCTTGAGAAACTTTTTAATTTTTCTCTCGCAATCTTAACCTAATGAAATACGAAAATAATGTTCAGATTTCGACTTCTGCTTCGGTCAAACATACTGTTGAATACTGCAAACTCACTTAAATCATTGAATCTTTATATATTACCAGCTTCTGCCAGCGGTTTCACCCCCGTCCCGTAGGAACTACGCGGCGCACCCGGATAAAAACTAGCCTATAGCCTTTTTCGATAAATGGGCTATCTAACACTGAAAGAATTTTTCAAATCGGTCTAGTAGTTCCTGAGATTAGCGCGTTCAAACAAACAAACAAATTCTCCAGCTTTATAATATTGGTATTGTAATGTTAAAAAATATAATGTTTTGATTTAATGGTTGGGTGTGTTTCCCTGAGATAAATTTAAATGTGTTGTGCTATCGAACGCCAAAGGAAAGTAAGTAAACAAAGAAAATTAAAGTTCGGGCGCCAGGCGTCAACAGACACAAAACTTACCTGGATAGGCCTAGGAGAGACTGGAACTTCTAATCTTCAGGCGGGAGGTTTTAAATAAAAGTAACAAACCAGTAAGCTTAACGATGTTTATTAATTCCTGGGAAGGTTGTAATTAACTTTGAAAACTAGCCTAGACAAATGTCAAGTAACGTTTCTTTTGGTCATTATTGCATCATCAAAACAAAATGAAAAAGGTGAAAGTACATACCATCTTGATGAGATGACTTAAAGTTATGTATATAGTTAATTTAAATTACTAAAAGGATCCATGTTTCCTTGCGGAGACCTCATGGCGGCTATCTGATGAATCCTTATAGGCCATCCCACGTAGAGAGCTCCCAATGGAATCCGTTAGATTATTAAAGACATAGGGTCTTAAAGAAACTCATAAGAGAATAAACTTATAAGGAAAACTTATAAGAATAAAACTAGGTAGAAAAATCCATAAGAAATACCCATAAGAAAAAAACTCCGTAGAAAAATATTCCGTAGAAAAATACTCAGTAGAAAAACTCCATAGAAAAACCCATAAGAAAAACCCATAAGAAAAATACTCGGTAGAAAAACGCGGAAAGCGTTTTTCTAATGTAAAAACAACAAATTAACAAGGAAGCATCACAAGGATGTCCTGTTACTAAATTTTAAGTGGGATAAATCCCAAAGAGAAATTACTTATACGGAATAAGCATGATGCCAAGCATCTTACAATTGAATTAAATTATTGGGCTAAACGCCCTTAATGAAGCCGATTAAATAGGATTTTTAATTTTTCAACTCATTGAGCTGTTGAAAGAAACCCCGTCGCAGGAAAAAGTGACACACCCTTCCGTGACAGATTAAACATTCGATCCATCATAGACAAAACAGATTAAAAATCGCAGAAACTAAACGAGTGAAATTCGACTAAAATTCAGCAGGCTTTTTAATCCGGTAGCAAACTAAAGAGAATGTTGCCAGCATAAAAATACTGCGTCAGCAAAACTGATTTTTTAAACAGCAAGTTGACCTCAAACAAGTATCAAACTGACACATGTGACGTTTGCAAAAGGAAAACGTTACAGTATAGATTCAATTTTAAAATACGACCAACCAATTGCCAATTTAACTCGTCAATTGATTGACGCATATCCGAAACCGATTTTAAAACATGAAATTTCTAAAAGGGTATTTTTTTACATTAAAAAGTATTATTTGGATACTAATTTCCTTTTTACAAAGTCAGTTAAAAATGGCAAACTCAAAGAATGCATTCATATTTAATGAGTTCAAGTACTAGGGCGCCATAAGTGTAAAGGAATTCTCTTGTCGTCAGATACCGGAATAATTGCTAAATGTAGTATAAGTTGCAGCTGAAGTACCATTGAATCGTTTTGCAGTTTACTCTTAAGTATAACGTGGGAAATGAAACATCTGTTCTGTTTGAGGAACTTTTTTCCTTTTCAGTCCGTTTGTTAATAGTGCAGCTATTTTTTAAGTAGAATATAAATTATTTGGACTATAGTTTTTTAAGTTTTCTGCATATTATAAAAATTAAATTATGAGTGCAATAGCAGATTTATTCAGTTGTTTTAAATGGTTTTTATTTTTAAGCATGTACAGACAACAGCACATCAAGTTACTACAATCTGTCAAATTTCTGCAATAGATTTTCCACCTTATCACAATGGAGGTAGGTTAATTTTCGATCGGTAAAATTTGACAGATTCGTATACGTTGACCTGCTGTCGTCTGCACACAATTGAAATTCTATATTTCGAATAGGAAATATCGGCAGTTGATTGTCGTGATTTTAGAATACATTTTAACGGTTCTGTAAGAATATGACACGCGGAAACAATGTTTTAATTCACATGAAACGCTTTGTCTAGTCTCAATTTAGAATTTGCAATATGTTTTACAATAGTATCAAAGTTCCATTGTTAGAGAATATTGATTAAAATGGAAGGCATAGTATAGTTTTTTTCTACCTTACATCAAAATATACGAGGTAATAAGAAATACGTACTTCAATAATCGCAAAAACACTTTAGACGATGTAAAAACTAATAACAGTCTATTTTTTTAATTAATTAAATTATATTACCAAGGTCTCCAAAATTCAAAGGTAGATTATATTTTAACAAGAAAATGGAAACAAAAATAATATTTTTGGGTAGCGGTAACATCCTCTACTTTTATAATTACAAAAATCGAGCAGATTAAAAAGGATTATACATATTTTAGTAACTTTTTCAATTACTAAAATGTGCTTCTACAAAAATAAAATTCGGGAACAAAAATGGCGGAATATATTTTTAATAATATTTAGAGGAAAAAATACAAAGTTTACTTAAAATAACTTGTTCTTTTCCCGTGTAACGATCACCAGCAACGGGATTTATTTCAGTTTGAGAATTTCACTTTTATACTGCAATATTTCACCTCAGAATTTTGTTGATTGGAAGTCCCACAGAATATCTCCACAACTTTTTGTATTTTTTAGTTTTTGGAAATCAATATTCTGGTTGAAAGTCAAAACGGCTGTTGGTGAATAGAACATATTGTGTATGTAAATAAAAATAAAATATTCCCATTGTGTTAAAAATTTAATAAAACCATATCAAGTCTTGGGAAGGGAAAACTAAAATATATTGTCCACGTGTAAGCATATTGATATACCTACGTTTAACCTTACAAGTGTATTTTTTCGATACCAAGTATATAAGGACTTGAGCAAAAGCTATTTATAGTCTCCACTAATATAACAAAGCTGAACAGTTTATTTTTGCTCAAACGCGGTAATCTCAAGAAAAGTATTTAAGGGTCATGGGCTTTTTATAGAAAAAGGCTATTAGCTATTTTTATACGAGTACATAAAGTAGGTCTCAGACGTAGGACACTGAAGAAATTGGTAGCAAAATGTAGTGTGTAATATATGAGTATATTTCGTTTTTTCCACTATTTTATTTCTAGAATTACAATAAATACAAAAAAAACGCATTCACACTTGCGGTGTTACCAAGAAAATGTTCACGATCAATGCAATAATTTTAGGCACGCGTTGTATTTCATCACAAAATAAACAGTTTTCTGGAAAGTTTTCTCACAGGAAAAGCAACAAACAATATAAGGTTTGGTTTTAGTTTTCCCTTCCCAAGCTTTGTTGCCTTAGAAGTATTTTCTGTTGTTACTTTTATAAGTTGAGCAAAAGAAAACAACTACATATCTCGTATATTTTTGTTCCCCACAGTTCGCTATAAGGAAAACGAGATAGAACGATGAAAATCATAAGGTTTTCTCGCAACATGTGCAGCCAGCACATAGCTACTTTTACCATTTTTCAATCAAATATATTATATGGATTTCAAGGAAAGAAAAGTCATTGAAATCCATAGCTTGAAGCCATTTTCGAAAACAGTTTATAACTGCTTTCAACAAAGAATCACATTTTCTGATCAAAGAAGTTAACTGAAAATGTTTTTCAGAAATTGGAAATGAAAATACTGTTCGATTGAAACGAAGAAAAACTATAATTCGATATTTCGAAATCACCACTGAGATTCGAATAAGAAATACGTACATCACATTCCTTAGCTACAATAAATTATAAATATAAATATCGCTATACGTATTTTAATTAATGATTGATAACAATTCTAAGTAACGCAAACGATTCCATTCTAAGAAACATTTGAAAAGCAATTTCGACTGAAACAAATGTCACACGCAATTAGAACAAGAACATACAATAAAATTCAAAATGGCTGCCAGAACTTTACATCATTCTTCGACTTATAGATGAGAACAAGTACTCGGTAATACATCAGAAGCAAGTCAGTCGAAATGTTTCACCTTTTGTTCTCTATTCAGCGGCGGCCCAAACTCAAGTTTATTCGCACATTTGAAAGTTCTCTTTTGTTTCCGAGGGACGCTATTTAGCTTAATGGGGAACGCATTACTGTATCTCTTTCAAACATCTTCCCTTCTTAAAGCATTAGGTTATGTAAGGCGATAGGTAAAGCGACGCTTAAGTACATGTTTCGAAAAGGTCATGAATTTTCGAAGCATTTATTGTTTTAGAATGCGAGATATTTTCGTGTTTTTGCGAAGCTGTTTGAACTTGATAGGAATGTGGTGTGTTTATGAAAAATATCTGAAAATGATTCGTGAATTTGGCTTTGATGTTGATGTTTTATAAAGGGTGTATTATTACATATTACATTGGTAAGATTCTTAAAGAAATTCGGGGTCTTACTTTCATAATCCGAATTAGTCCCTATTTATAACTCATAACACTTTTCATGTGTGATAAGTTATGACAAAAAATGTCATTAAAGACACTTTTTGTTAAATTATTTAGACTTTTAAATGACTCATATCTTCTCAAACGTTTTATAACTAGTTTCGTCAAACCCTTCTAAGGTTTGATTGGAAGCAAATGAGCCGTCGAACCCAACAGATACAAGTTGACCAGCGGCTTGCAATCAACCTCTAACCCCAATCCTTTGTCAACTGAAGTTTAGGGTTTCAAATCAATCCTTGTGTCTATTTGGCTAGCTTTGAGACTAAGAATTTATATGTGATTTCTTTAAGATGAGCAAATGCTCATATTATTGTATGATCGATATAGGTAATGTATGATTTATATAAGGTTTTATAAAAAATCTCGTAGAAATGTGTCGTCCCAATATTCTTGCTATTGTTGGGAAGTTTGTTCATCACCACTTCTTCTTTCCAACTATAATGGTAGGAACTGGTAAAAGTCAGTCAGGCAATTTTTTGAGTGCCGTCCTTTATAAATTTAAATTGAAAAAGTGCTTATCTAAATATAACACTTTCAATGAATGATTTTAACTTTGACATTTCACTAGTGCTTTCTCCCGCGTATATCGGGTATTTGAGTATTTTGCAAATGGGCTCTTTACAAGGGACCTCTTAACTTCCATTTGACTTCAAGGTTTTTATGTATGCATTCTGCATAATTGTACATAGTTTGTGTTGTGCATAATTATTGTACATTGTTGATGTGCAGATTGTATATTTCTTTATTTAATGTAAATTCACAAACAACAGAAATTGAATCTTCAATGCCTTTCTCTTTTGCTGTCATACGAGCAGCATAGAATACTGAGTCTGAAAACTTAGTGCATAGTAAATGTAATTTTACAAGAAATCCTTTTATAGTATTTTCTCTGTCTTCTAGAGAAAATTTTAAGGTATATTTCAAACCAATAAAGAATATAGAAGGCACATGTTGAAGGAATAGCCAGTATCGAGTGCCGCAGCGGTCGACATAACTAACATGCCTCCCAACCGCAGTGACCGCGCTAAACGCTTACGCCAGTACTAAGCCATCGGTGAAGATAATTCTATTTGCTTATGTACTCACTTCCATTTTGTAGATAGTTTTTTTGCAAACTAAAATTCAGTAGTAGTAATAAACATATTTTGCAGATATTATAAGCTATCTTTTCACTTCATTTTTAACCGATTTCCCAAAAAGGAGGAAGTTCTTAATTGGACCGTCTATATATATTTTTTATCGTAAAAGGCCAAACAAATAGTACTTTGGAATCTAATTAAGATCCTGTAATTTTGTAGCTACAGGTAAAATTGCAGGACAGCCTAGTTTTAGCATCAAATAAATTCTAAAGTTAAAACGTGTATATTTTAATACATAAATACAAATACCTAAGTCATTAGCGACAAATTGAAGTAGTTTTATGGGCCACCTTTAATTTAAGTCTTAGAACATCAAATCAAGACTCCAGCAATAAAATTTAAATTGCTTTTAAGAAAAAACTTTTACATTTAGCTTTTAAATTCATAATAGTTCCAAAACTCTTTTTCAACGCCTCTCAATATATTTTTTGGACTAAAAACCTGCCATTACTAGAATTCTATTCGTTGATTGTTATGAAAATCGAACGGAAAATTCCACTTTTCTATTCATTTCAAAACTAGAAAATTTCCACGATTTTCTATATTTCATCAACCTACCGTTATTTTAGTTCCAAAATTCCTATAACGTACAAAGCAGATTAAGATTTATTTTTTGTGACGTAAAGAATGAAATCCTTTGACGGGAACCGAAATTTAATTTGGACAATACAAAGCAATACTAAGGAGCGTCAACCGACAGAAGTTGCACATCATAAACTGTACACAAAGGTAACAATAGACTTACTGTCACACCCTTTACAAAGGGTTCAGATACAATGAAAAGAAATAAAGTGATGACAACACTAAGTTTATCTTCAGAGAGAAAATTACTCGGGACCTACTTAACGGAGGGGTATTGTGACTTTGTTTTGTATCCTATTGTTCGTGTTACACAGTTCCAACGTATAATTTTTGAATACATTGTCAAGTTTGTTTAGACGAGCTAAGTAATTGCTTAGCGAGAAAAAGTAATGGAACGCGCCCTGTTCGGAGTTTTCTGAGTATTCTTGTTGCTGCAATTCCAGGTTAAATTAACTTTGAAGTGCAAGTTTTGCTCGATTTTTAGATGTTTACCGGGTAATGGAGTAGAGGGTGCATGAATAGACGGGATATTAAATAATCAAATGGCGAGATTTTTTTTCGTAGTTGGATATAGCTTTTTATACATAGGTATAAAGTTGTTTCTCAGCCGCAAACTGAGAAAACTATTTCCGGCACCTGGATAAGAAGTAGTAAAAGGACATACCTTACACAGGTTTAAGACTTTTCATTTCAATAAGTTCAGTAGTTTTGGCATGATATTCTGACAGGCTGAGTTACTTTCGAATTATTGTATAGTAAGGATTTTTAATTACGATGAAAGTATAACAATACCATAATACCAAATAAAAATTTTAAGGTTTTCAATCTACCAAAAAATCTAAGAAGAAAACTGCAGATTTTTTCTTTACTTTTCTTGAATAATAGGTAGTCAAGGTGCCATTAAAATTCCACAGTCACTGTATCTTAAGAAAACGAATTGAAGCCTTGAAGTGTCAACGACCTACCCTTTCATTACATACCTTTGTTCAGTAATAATTAGCATTCGTCGCAAAGCTATGTAAAACATCTATAGCTCATTAATTAGTGAAAACGGCTACAGACTAACGAAGATTAATTTGTTTCTGTAGAAAATCGATTTTTAATTACTTATTCAGGGTGTAATAATAGGACAATTAGTAACAGCAAAGCTCTGGCTATTTTTAAACGGATAAATGATTAAGAAACCGCTTTGAACAATTAGCTTATCAAATTCCGCAATTTATGCCGTATCATTTTTTGAGAATTTTTATATTAAATCCTGACAACAGCATTTTGACAGTAATTGTTTTTATGTAAAAAAAACATGTTTGGATAGTTTCAAAATGTACTTTCAATACCAATATTGTTTAAATTTAAACCATGTTCATCATACTTATGTTTGTGATTTTAACCGAAGATGGAAAAGGAGATACAGTTATTTTGTTTTTATAAGCGCAACAAAAAGAATCAGTGTAACAATATGACCAACGTTTTTTGAGCCTTCAGCCACAGCTTCAGCGAACAAAATTGCTCTTTCTATCAGAGACCACACTTTCAGAACAAAAAATTCATTGTTTTCAAGCTTTAAAGTCAGCTGTTCGATTCTAGATTGCACTTTTATTCGTAACAAGCGACAGTTCCCTGTGGGCCGATAACTGAAGCCGTATTGTAGAAATTGGCGCTATGAGTGCACTGGAAACGTCATGGTATTATGATCTATGGGGTTCAGGCTTTTTCAACTAAAAAGTTTAACTTTTGTGCCAGAATGATGTTTTTATTGTGGCGGGATTGCTTTACTTTTTAGGGTTCCGTACCTAAAGGGTTAAACGGGTCTCTATTGCTAAGACTTCGCAATCCGTCTGTCCGACCTTCTGTCATTAGGCTGTTTCTCAAGAAACGTGATAGTAAGACAGTTGAAATGTTCACAGATGATGTATAAGTATTGTTGCCGCTATAACAACAAATACTAAAAACTAGAATAAATTAAAGGTTTCTGTAGACCCCAATATAACACACGTGATTTTTAATAGATAATACTACGGAACTCATTGTGCGCGAGTCCAAATCGCATTGGGCCAGTTTTATTAAATGTGTGATGTTCATCTTAAGCGCTTATCATTTGTCTAGTCTTTTTCGAACTATGTTTGGGCCGTCTACCACTCTATCTGGATGCTGTGCTGAGTACTAGTATTTAACATCTGACCTCCTCATACCAGTCACCTGGATAATCCAATACCGCTTGGCTTACAAAGTATTACCAAGCTTACCAAGGGGCATCGCGTTGCCCAGTTGACTACACTACCGGTAACTATAATACCAGTCTTCACTAATTGTCAGACATATTGGCTTCTAGATTGTTCGACTGTTGATTCGTACGGCTATTACTTACCCCCGAGCTTTAGATACTGATACGTACAATATGAGCAGTAAGGATTACATTGTCGCCTATTTCCTGGCAGTAACACAATAAGCTGTACTAACAACACCCACGGGTGCTGCTGACCTTTTCTTTTGCAAGAACTATAAGAAACCTGTTTGCTAAGTAAAGGTTACACGCGAGCAAAATTTGTTCGTGCGTCGTGACGGTTACATTTTGTGTAAATAGGGAAACTCCAAAACTTATATTATTATCGTAGTATATTGATAGCAGTTTTGCTTCTTTATTTTTGCTTGATTATAATAGCATAATAATATCCGCTTCTCAAGATATTCTTTGTCTAAATCACCATCGGATGCATTATCGATAAAGTGGTTTATGATATCGATTTTAACTAAAAATACGATAAAACGTGAATCTATAAACTAATATTATAAAGCGGAATAATTTGTTCCTACGTCAGTATGTTTGTGACGATTTGCTTCAAAAATAACTGGTCCGATTAAAAAAAAATCCTTTCACTATTTACCCAATAGTAGCAGTAGCTACACTATCCTCAAGTAACATAGCTAAGGTATATTTTATTCGAGTACGGGGAGAAGCTATCCAGAACGCGGACGAAACCGTTGGCAAAGCTAGTATAAAATACGTGAATACGCGAAAAACATCGGCCTCACAACGACACGGCTAAACACCACAAAGTTGAAAAGATAATTTATTTATAGGATACATCAATCATAGCTTTTGATGATTCATTGTGTGGTCGCCACTGTTGACTCGGCGCTACCATTATATCGAATTAATAAAACATCAACGATGAATGATGATTTTTTAATTAATCTTCGCGGTTTCGTGAAAAACTTGGAGTGGGAAATGAGATTGGACTCTGTTTTGTGGTTTTTAATGTTGGGTTATTGATAAAGTTAATTACAATCGGTTCGGAATATGTAATGAAGGATTTAGGTGCTTTTGTGTACATGTATAATAATGAGATCATGTTTGTATGTAATGGAGAATTTCAGGCACGTGGACATACGTGTGTACAATTTTCTTATATTGTGTAGTGAATAAGCCCAAAATATAAGCAGGTAAATGGCATGTGAGCTTCTGGTACACTATCACACAATTATTGTTACTTAATGAAGCAGTGATAACAAGCGATTCGCTAGTTTTCCTTATTACACGTCCCTGCGTGGGTAAAACTTGAAAGACCTAGATATACTGGCATGCCTTGGACTAGCATGCAAGGAACTGGCACAAACTCCAAACACCATGCTAGTGCTCGCTCTTGCCAGTAACTGGTATGCTTTTAAGCGAATTTCTTGCACGTGAATCTTATGCTAGGCAGGTATATGATATAAGACATTTTGCGAATATTAGGCTACTAGTTTTTCAATTTAAAGTCTCAACTTGCAATAGACAAGACCATCTCAAAGAGAGAGAGTTAAGCTCTAGTTCTACACTAATAATACTTTTAATCAAATGTTAATAATATTTTTTACATAATTGGCACCTTCCACAGTTTTCTAGACTGTATGAATAAGCAATATTGTATAAAACCGCACTAGAGTTTCCAAACATTTTAATGAAGTTCTAGAGTCTCGTCTCTAGAGTAACTTTATGTACATTTCAGGTGGCACTTTACAATGACGTGGAACTGTAACTTATTATTTTCATAATACCACAAGGATTTCAACTGTGAAAATATATGTCAAATTGGTCCAAATGCAATCAGACTTTATTTTATTGATTTTTGATGTCTCTTACACTTCGCGGTGTAAGAGTCAGATGAACGTATCTACATTTTTTCAATTTTACAGGAAAGCAAAAATACTGCGAAAATTCGGCTCTTTAAACTTTACTAGCTTTTTAATACAGATAAAATACTAGTATGGAAAATAATTATTTTTTCTATGTATTGCCATACTCTTAGAGCTTAGAAAAAAATAGAAATTATTTATTTATACATGCTTACATAGACGCAATATATATATATTTTAAATTCGGTTGACATACGTTAGTGTGTAGCCACAAAATAGTACTGCCACAGAAACGTAAATCGTAATACATCGTTTTGGCCATTGACTTATATTATTTATCTAACAATAATGTTTGCGCCAATAAAACGTAAATACCCAAACGTTACACTGGCTCTTTAAACTAAGCATCAAAACAAACTTTTGTTGCGACCAAAACAACGTATAAGCTTTTACGTTCTTTTGGTTTGTATAATATTGCCAAATAAAACTATATTCTAAGAATAAAAATATTGTTTTTAGAAATACGTTCCTATGGCTCTAAAGAGGTACGAAGATAATTAGAACTATTTGAACGGTATTCATAATACGTTTTTCTGGTTCCATTGAAAATGATTCTTAAGCTATTCCGTTTTTTTGGAATTTGATAAATATTGACTTTACCGTTACGTCGTTTTGGCAATTCATAAAGGACTATATTGTAAACCGTTTTATGAAAAAAAACTTTTTTTGTTTTTTTTTGTAGATACGTTCATCTGGTTCTTATACCGCGACTTGCTATCACAAAAAGTAGCCTCGATAATATTCGTCTTTGTATTTTTTCTTCCACTAAGCAATAAAAATAAAATTTTAGATGCCTTTAAAAAGGCGCAGTTGTTGAAACCGCCCATTAACAACAATGACTAACATTTAGACCGACATTCTCGTCACTAAATCCTCTTACATTGTTCACTAAACTTGTCTTATCAGCCGTTATGGAATCAACGGTGTTCTACAAAATTAATGTCTATCACTTGAAATTCCACAACGAACACATTTCAGATTTTATTATATCGCTTCCTCGCATCAAGGCAAACGACATGACCCATGATGACGTCATTACAGCATTATTTACATAATCACCCGCTCTCCTCAACCCCTTACTGGCAATACCAAAATTGAACCTTAACCTCTTAAAAACAAAGTCCATTTTCGATCGGTTTGTTGTCTCTCAAATATATTTAGGGCTGAAGCGTCTTCGCTATAGAATGCCTAATATTGAGATACTTTACATTTAAAATTATAGGTGATGGTTTTCGCGGAAGGCACTCTTGGTTGGATTGTCCAGATTTGGAGAATTTGGGTACGCGTGCTGATTTTGAATGAAAACGATGTTATTTAATTAAACCTTTCATGTTTTGGGTTGCTGAGAATTTTCAAAGAAATTGTAATTGAATTACTTTTTATTTATTAACATGATGAAATGTCTACTAAATAATAATATGTCAGAATAATCCTCAGAAGTTATTTGCAACCTAAAACATATTATGAGACATCAATTCGTATTACGATCGAAAAATATCTGAACATGCCAGATAAACAGAATTTGCCAAAGAGAATATAACATCGTTTAGGAGTCCTAAACACGGATAAACGATTTTGGCCGACAGCGCTGTGGAACTTTTACAAAAGTCTATTTATTGGTGCGTGACAAGAAACCCGATTTTACTGTATCCAAGTAATTACTGAGTTATTGAAAGTTTTATGTTTTCAGATAACCGATGTAATAATGTTCATTGTGTACGATGTTTTTTCTTATAAATGTCGAGCGAATGTTAGAGGCTTTCGTATTAGGACTTTTTGCAATCTGAGTCTCATTTCACAAAGAGATTGAAATTAGGCTTCGTATTTTGATTGTACTAGTGCTTTCTTTTAGTTAAGACTTTTGAATATTATCTAAAGGTTTTTAATAAGTTTATTTATATGCTGCTTTTAAAAGTTTGTAATAGTTCAAATCACTTGAAAACAATATGTTGGTCATTGAGGTTAATTTCTACTGCAAAAACTTTTAGATAAATGTTTTTTTCGTATGATAAGTTTTGATTATCTATTTTAATTTTATAGGTACCTACTGCTATCTAAAATAAATTAACTTTTTCTTTAAAAATCTTGTATGAATTCTTAAATGAAAATATATGAACACAAAAAGTACATATACACACATCAAAAGTGTCTAGGGATCAACATATATTTTTGCAATAACTTTTCTCCTGATTGATATTAATTAAAATTTTCTTTAAGGATTCATCAAATAAAGTGTTTTCGTTTGTCACAGTAACGATAAACCAAGTCACCTTTGCATTAATAAAGAAATTTGCCATTTTCCTAATAAAGGGATTTTTGACATTTGAACCACTAACACAAAAGTTTGAAAAAAAGACTGAAATAACAGTTTTCTTTAAAATTTTATTGGGTAACTTAAACAATTAATAATCCGTGTTTCTACCGCGAACACTAACAACACAAGAACATCGGTTTGGCATACTCAAAATGAGTTCATCCAAATCACGCTGTGGAATGGCCGCCCATGTTCGTTNCAGTTTTCTTTAAAATTTTATTGGGTAACTTAAACAATTAATAATCCGTGTTTTTACCGCGAACACTAACAACACAAGAACATCGGTTTGGCATACTCAAAATGAGTTCATCCAAATCACGCTGTGGAATGGACGCCCATGTTCGTTGCAACAAAAAAAAAGATCTTCTTGCGACTGGATACCCTCCATATTCGGCAGAGCTCTTCTCTGTAGCATATCCCATGCATGCTCAATCGGGTTCAAGTCTGGCGACTGAGCA